>NJDD01004406.1:502987-563561 GCA_002245505.1 Calephelis nemesis | reverse complement strand
GGGAACGCCCTAACCCGCTCTGCGGTACTTTTTCGGGCCAGAATTGCAGTCCAATGGACTGGCAGGGATCGCGACGTGCACGCTTCTGGCCAATGACCCCCAAATATATAAATTATTGACGACTTATTACTAATTATAATTGAATCCCGATTTTGGTAAATTTGATGCAAATTTCTACTCGACTTATGGCTAAATACTAACGTGAAAGCCAAAATCTAAAGATAAAAAAGGATGGTCCCAAATTAATTTTATCAAGATTCCACATATGATTTTAAGTTACCTTGATAAGGCTTCAATTTACATATGGTAATATATTGACGATATCATTAAAAATGAAATGTAACTTCCTCGGAAATATAACCCACTTTCACAATAATTGAGTGCAGTAAAATTACAAAATCTGACTCCAATTATTTCACTAAGTACAACGTTGCGATTTGATAGTTCTTTTTTTGAAAGATAGAAAATGGTTCCGAAATGGTCCCACATAAATTTATTCAATAACCTAGAAAGAGTTTTTTTTTAAAAAAGAAGTTATTTTTGACCTATTAATGCATAACTCAAAAACCATTAGTCGGATCCCTCCATGGGCGAGTCCGACTCGCACTTGGCCGCTTTTTCAATTTTAGTGTCATCATTTCAAAGATTTCTATATATTTTATAATGATGATAATTTATCATTAATTTATGTGTTATATTTTTTTACGATATGGAAAGGCAAACAAGCAGACGGATTTCCTACAATTAGACTAAAGGTAGAAATGGTGCGATGCCAGCCTTAGGCCGGGACGTTAGGCCTCGAGCAAAAGTAAGTTTACTAGCTACCTTACCCTCCGAACAGGAACACATCAACGGCGAGCGCTGACATTATGGCGGCAGGAATAAAAATATTCTACTGAAGCGTGCTAAATGCCTAAGAACTTTTTGTAAATGTAATGGAATTTTATGGTCTGTCATTTCCATGTTATTTTTGTAAACAGCTCACACATAATAAACCCCCTCCACACCGCGGGGCCGAACGTGACGCTATTACATATGTGGAACATTTTTCTCGTTAAGGGCTTCTACGCGAATATGTGTTAATATGGTTTTGCTATTCATACTAATATTGATTGCCTTGTTGGTCGAGGGGTAAACGTTTAACGTCATGACCCAACTGCGAGGATAGGGTACGATTCCCCGACGGGGGCAGACATTATTGTGATTAACGTTTAGATGCCTGTATTCCTAGTTCTGGGTGTTTATTAAATTTATTTTAGTACCTATTTTAGAATTTCTATGTATTATTGACTAATATCCATAACACAAGCATCTAATTTGCTCACTTTAGGATTAGATCAAGTTGTAAATTATTTTGTCAAGGAAAAAAAAATATCTTCAAGCCCATGTCTCCGCAAAAGGTAGGCAGAGGCACAATCAGGACACCCACGACTACTGATACTAAGTCAAACAATATGATAGGTAGGAAGCCCATCGCCAACCGGGCACATATCCAATCCGGAGCAATGTTTTTTCAATAGGAAAATTAGAAAAGACAAATTTTCCTTTTGTTGCCCGACTTGTTAATCGAACCCATCCCGGGTCAACCCATCTCGAGTAGTCAAGTCCAACACCTGAACCGCTAGACCACAGAGAATATTTATTATTTAAATAACAAAAGCAAAATTTTACAACTAGAAAACCATTTCCTTTTCATGGTTTACGTGGCTTCGCTGGTTCATTTACGTGGAAAGAATGGCAATGAAAGAAAGACAAAGTAAATATACAATGTGAATGATGATGGATGTAGGTACCTAGGGAGACCTAGGTTGGCATTGCTCGATCAGATTACAATGTATGAAAAGGGTAATAGATGTGGCGAAAGGCCGATAGGTCTCCAATAGTTTGTCCAGGATTGTTTATTATTTGCGTTAAAAATATAAAAACATGCAAAATGTTAAAATGAGTAAGGGCCATAATCCACTGATTTGGTCACGTGGAAAGAATAGCAGACGAAATATTGAAAAAGTTTGACATTCCAAGGTTGATATTCCACTATCAAATCGCAAAGCTTGTATGAAAAGGGTGAGGTTTGGCGCCATCGAGAAAAGATGGTCGAAGTTTTTTCATAATTATTGATTTTCGTATTTATATTGAGTGAAATTATTTAATTTTGATGGCATTTTGTACAACTTTTTTCAGTGAAAGTGCACTAATGAAATAACCATGAAGAAATTAGCGTGTCGTGTACTTCCTCGTTGCCGCCAAATCTTACTATATGAGCTTGAGTAATGAGGCCACCGCTTTACCCAAGAGCCTGACATGACTTACTGACGACTTATGAGTGATGACTAATTATAATTGAGTAAAATTGATATAAAATTTGATGCAAATTTATACTTGATTAATGGCAAAATGGTAACGCGAATGCCAAAACCTAAAAAAAGAAAGGAAGGGTGATAAATGTGGCGGAAGCCAGAATGGTCTGCAATGTGAGAATGTTAGGGACTTGGCGTTAGGACATGATAACGCTGTTCGGCTTAAAACTTCATACTAAAGTAACTCATACAATGATTTTTCTTGCACTTCAAAAATGGGTTTGCAGACAATCTTTTAAACTAATCAAATAAAAAGTTTGAATAAGATTAATCAAAAAGTTCACAAGAAACAAATTTAATTTTAAATATGGTAAAACCGATGAGCGAAACTTTCCGATGTAAAAACCTTGTTAATTTTGGGTTCGTTGTTTTCATTAGAACAATTGCAAAGTTAACTGATTTTAATCTATATATATTAAACTAGCAGTTTCACGCAGCTTCGCCTGCATAACTTGGCTTCTACTGCATCGATTTTGATGAAATAAATACTATGCCACACAGGGATAATGTAGCATTCTTAAGGTGAAAGAATTTTTGAAATTGGTCTAGTAGTTTCGGAGCCTATTCATTTCGAACAAACAAAAAATCAAATCAAATCAAATAATATTAGTAAAGACAAAGCCGGGTTTGTCACAACACTTATAACTCGAGATCTGCTGGACCAATTTTCATGGTTTTTGATACATTAGATTTGTCTCCGCCCCGAATAGCAGAATACATCTGAAGAACAATAGAAACAAAAAAATATATGAAAGATGAATCGTCTTTATACAAAAGAAAGTCGTGATACCGATTAAGCTGAAAATTGATGGAGAGGTAGCTTAGAAACGGAAGAAGGACATGGAGTACATTTTATTCCGTACAACAGCGAGGAAACTAGGAAAAACAACATTTAAATTTTTCCCATATATACTGAACGGGCGGAACGAAGTTCGCCGGAATAGCTAGTATTAAATATGGTAAAACCGACGAGCGAAACTTTACGATGTAAAAATCTTACGTCTATTTTGGTTTCGTTGTTTTCGTTAGAACAATTGCAAAGATAACTGATTTTAATTAAATGATATAATATTATGAATTTTGAATGTATTATCAATCATACTGACACGTAAATTTGTTTTAATTAAGTTTTCATAAATTTGTTAATTTTTCGTTAAACATTCATGTTTATATTTCACAAGAGTCTTCTCGTAGCAAATGTAACATAACAATAGTTATATTCCCCGTGTTGGTTCGGGCTTCACTGCTGCCTTTCTACCAGGCAGCTCGTAAAAGACGAGCATAGGCTTTACGTCAATAACACCGTGACATCTGACTAGGTGGTAAAGTCTCGCATACCATTTAGTAGGATGTCACAGTGCTAGTCACAGAGAGCTTATGTTCGTCTTTTATGAGCTCTCTGGCAGAAAGGCAGATGGTCTATTTTGCAAAGGAGCCCTGTCTAACATTGGGAAAAATTGATAACTTTAGTGAATGAAAAAAGTTATTTCCCCATCTGTAGTATTTCATAATCAGGCGATGGGTATGTCGCCTAAAAAAAGGGTACCTACATCGCCTATTGCAGTAGTGGAAAAACCCAGTTACTAAATCATGAATCATGAATCATGTAACATGAGTAAAATACTCGTTTAACTAACAAATATGCGGTAAGATTTTCATATTGTGTCAAGTAACATTGTAAAAATGTACTGTAGAGCTCGTAGGCCTTGTTTTAATTGGCTTGAATGTAAAATAACATGAAAATATGAACGAAATCAAGTTTTATATTAATGTTGGGTCATTTAAAACATAAATTAGTAATATTCACGCCCATATTCCCGAAGACGTAGGCAGGGGCCGCGATGACAACCACTAGCTGAAGACACTAAGTCCCAAAATGTGATAGGTAAACCTATGGTAAACATAAACATAATATTTAATCCTCAATTGTTTTATTAGAAAATCAGACATACATACATTCTATTTTTTTTGTTGTCCGACCCGAAGATCGAACACGGAATCTCAAGAAGTCAAGTCCGACGCCGGACCGCTAAACCACAAAGGCAAGACGAAATAAATATTAAAATTACAAAATGGATGAACTATTATTTTTATAGAACATTTTTATTTGAAAAGACATTACACATCTACCTTATTTGTTGATAGTAAGAAATAACATTCCTGTAGATACTAGAATCAGCTTTGGAATTTCCTGAATTTGAATTGAATGAATGTGAACTTGAATGAATCCTTTGATTTTGACGTATATTTGGACGGTAAATATATTCACGCCAGTAGATATACGTAGGTACATCATGGCACGGCATTGTTTTCCGAGCCAGCTAGTCTATATATATGAAAATGAATCCTCAAGTCCTATGGTCATCGTATCACGCCTCAAATGATAATGCTAATGCTAATTTTGCTACTTCTTTTTGTTGTGTTAGATGGTGTCAACAGAAAGTTCTTTTGAAGAGAAAGACTACGAAAATTGCTAGCAAAATAGGAAAATGAACATTTTAATTTTTCACATACAGACTGTCAGTAGTTAGGTTGTCAAGCAGTACGAAGTTCGCCGGATCGGTTAGTCATATATAAAATATTGCGCCGTGTTTGTGGATTATCCCGTTGTGACTACATACTATAAAAAAAAATCGCTTCGTATGTCCCTATGTCTCTTTGTATGCTTAAATCTAAACTTCACAACGGATTTTGATTCAATTTTTTTAATATGTAAAGTGATTGAAAAGAATGTTTATATGTATGTTTTATACCCGTGCGAAGCAGGGGCGGGCCGCTAGTAAGCTTATGAACTTATAAAATTGTTATAATTTCTTTGCAATTTTTTCGTACTCTACATGAATTACTAACATTTTATGGATATTAAAAAAATGACATCAAATCAAAAATTATTTACCAGAAAGTGTTTCTCTCTATTCATTCTAGACTTCGTTCAAGTGTATTACAAATTGTCTGAACATAATACGGGAGCATTGACCTCGCCCGTACTAAAAGGTTTGAGCTTGTTGTCGGAATCTTATGAAACAAGAAAGTTGAAATCTGAAAGTCGATTACGAAAAATATTTCTGAGAGTTTGTATTGTTTTAACATTTTACACAATTTTTAGTAATAGCAGTTCTATTTCTTAAACGGATGACAATATTTTAAAAGGACTTTCACTAAAGAATAGAGAATGTTAGATAGTAACACATTTGCTAATTTTTAACCGACTCCAAAAAGGAGGAGGTTCTCAATGCGACTGTATGTTTGTTACGCACCGACTAGTGGTTTTTAAGTTATATCCAGTAGGGCTTAAATTTGTCGTTTATCTTGATTGATAAGGTTTATCAATAAAAAAATATGTACATTATACTATTAAGGTTGTTTAAAATATTACTAGTATGATGCTAAAAAAATGTTTGGGATCGTTTTGGACTCATTTTTTTGTGATAATGGAAGGCAAACAAGCAGGCGGATTTCTTGATGGTGGTGGTAATGGTTGCCAAGCTGAGGCTGGGACGTTCGGCTTCGAGCAAAAGTAAGTTTACCGGCTACCTTACCCTCCGAACCAGAACACGTCAATGGCAAGCATTGGACGTTATGGTGGCAGGAATAGGTAAGGCGGTATTACTATTCCGAAACTCTACTACCTAGTAGGATGTCACGGTATTAGTGACGGTAAGCCTATGTTTGCCTTTAACGAGCTGCCTGGCAGTAAGGCAGATGGTCTATTCTACCAAGAAGCCCGGACCAACACGGTAAAAATTTACTATCTTTCACAAGAAGAATGATGAAACCTCAACATAGTACCCAATTAAAAAGATGCAGTCGGTGTCTCAAATCCCATAAAAACCATAGTTTAATTTTTATGCGAATAAAAATACGGGACGGCTATACTTAACAAATACCTGTCATTTTTGTATTAATTAAAATATGATATTAAAACTTTATGTCATGCTTAGTCTCTGAAATCCTAAAAAGCTGAAATAAGTAAAATAAGTAACCATTTATAGTTTACTTTGATTGGCGTTTTTTAATGACTTATTACGTGCAATATTATTTGTAAATAAAAAAAAATACAAAATGTTACTCTCATGTGGTTATATTTTTCCATACTAAAATAACATAATTATATCTCATTATTGTAATGTGTCAAAATGGCCATTATAGCGTGCTAGTAGTTAAAGTAAAAACAATAAAAACATTTTGAAGTTTCAAATTTTTTTTACCCTTAAGCTATAAGTTAGGGGATAAGAAACTTCATCTTTTTTTGTACGGAGTGCAGTCAAATTGGAAAGCTTATGAAGTTTTCAAAAATGACACTAATTTAATAAACTGTGCGAAAAGCACTTGAATTTGTCTATGAAACGTCTTAAAAATAGCATACTGTGAATTTTTACAAGCTTTTTAGCTTAAAATACTTACTTTTGTTAGGGTAGAATTTTGCAACCCAATTTTAATGGAGTTTTTTTTCATAATTATAGAATGAGCTAATCTAAACCGACTTTTAATAAGGCGGACGTTCTCAATTCTAGTCTATGTTTTTTTACTTTTTCGTTGTTTGTATGTTTGTTACGCGATTACTCAGTCAATAGTCAACCGATTTTGATAGTGTTGGTCTGGGCTCCTTTGCAGAATAGATCATCTGCCTTCCTACCAGGCAGCTCGTAAAAGGCGAGCATAGGCTTTCCGTCACTAACACCTTGACATCCTACTAGGTGGTCCAATGCGTGCCGTTGACGTGTTCCGGTAAAGTAGTCGGTGAACTTACTTTTGCTCGAGGCATAACATCCAGGCCTCAGGTGGGCAACACACCTTTGGTGTCTCTAGATGGCGTGATTTTTTTACCATCAGGAAATCTGTCTGCTTGTTTGCCTTCTATTATCATAAAAAAGATAGGTCATGATTTCGAGGTGGTCCATATAATTATATCATGACCCTTATTATTGATGAAGTGGTCAGTAGTGAGTGTTTCAAGTCTGAACTAATTAAACGCTTATGTAGTTTCAATTACTGTTTTTACCTAATTACTCCTGAAAGTTCCAAAACTAAGAAGGCTAAGAAAATGGTTCATATTTCTGAGGTGGTCCCATATTAATTTTATCATAATCAGACTAGCAGTTTTTGAGTTATAACAAATAATGTCTAAATTTTCATTTATGTAGACGACCTCATTCCTTACATACTTAAGTTTAATGACAATGAAAGATTATTTAATAATGGACGCGAAAGCTGGACATAGAAACTTTGAAATTCCAACAATATGCTACTGAATTTGGGATTTTTTGGTGCGTCTGGAATACTATTTACAAGTACATATCTTCACGCCAAGTCCCTTACTGGGTAGACAGAGAGTATTGAGTGCCATACTTCACGATCTAGGCAGACCTGCTTGGCTTCCCTCACATTCATTACCCTTTTCACACAAACATGCCGGTTTCAGAGACTCTTGACACCACCCTCGGATAGCACAACAGTGATCTGATCGTGGAATGTCAACCTTGGTCTCCCCGGATACCTACAAACATCCACACTCGCATTGTGAATCTGCTTTGTTAATCTTTTATCTGTCATTCTTTCTACGTTATGTCCAAACTAGTAAAACATGCTCTTTTTCATTTTAACACTTACACTTTCTTTCAATCCCACTCTTTTTCAGATCTCACTGTTCCAAATAGCATTTGTATAATGGGATAGTACATCTCAAATCTATTGCTAGAAATATCGTTTACACAATAAAATTTGTCAAGAAGATATACATCGTGTAAATGACATCGTAGCGAAAAATGAAACAATGGCTTCTGTATACGATAAACATGCATATTATGTAGTTGGAATTTTGTGTCGGAAATTTCAAGATTTTTTAAGAAAATTTTATTGATAGATATATTTTATTGATCTCACTGTTATTTCATTAATACTGTCTAACGCATCTCCTTTTACTTTAATATCAAATAAATAACACATTTTTACTAAAAACAGCAATGTAATGAAAGATCGTGTTACTCGTCGGCACTTACAGCTCACAACATGCATAACACGTGGCTTTATGCATATACTTTATTCGCTATACATTGCGGGTTGCAAAACTGCTAAATATTTAACCACTTGTTTTCGACAGTTAAAAAAAAAGTATCTTCACGCCCATATCCCCGAAGAGGTAGGCAGAGGCACAACCAGGGCACCCACGACTAGCCGAAGACACTAAGTCCCATAATGTGATAGGTGGCAAGCCTATCGCCAACTGGGCGATTTGTTTCCTACAAAAACTGTAAAAGGAATTTTGATGTCTAACATGTATTTGAACAATCGCAGAAGTTTTCATTACGGTGTCAAATACCCCCTGTATATATTTTTTAAAGCTTATTATGAATGAATGTTTAATTTCCTTCTTTTTCGTATATAGATTAAAAAATTTTGCTGCACCGGAATGAGATATAACCTGACTATAAGTAACTACAAAAACAGAGCTTCGAAATACATGTTTTCGTAGTCGCAAATTCAATCGAACCATATATAAATTTTAAATAAACTGCTGACGACGGCAAAGCACGCAAGGGTTAGGTTTAGTTTAAACTATTTACAGAAAAGTGGGTCAGCGGACTTTGATTCGGATTACAGTTACTTTTATTATGTTATTAAATGGCATAGGAAATTATGTTGCGATATAACCATAAAGGTATAAATCATTTCGCCCTAGTGTGATAGAGTTGAAAGGAATATAATTAAAAGGAATATTTGGACTGGGCTTCCCGAGCGTATTATTATTAATCCCGACTTACCATTAAATAAATTTAAGAAATGTATTAAATCTAAGTTGTATGGTAAAGGTTATTATAAGATTTCCGAATATTTAGAAGACAGAAATGCTTGGGATTAATTGCTCCTCATATAATGTCTACAAATTATTAAATTAATATACTTTTGTAAATTTTATTTATAAGAAAAAAAGACAAGCCAGCTGAGTTTGTTTCGCCGGATCTTTTCAGTGTGTGGCCGTGTTCCGATCCGGTGGTAGTTTTTAGAATTATATAGACGCGTCACAAGAATCTTTGTATAGATCCATGTGAATAAATAGAATTTGAATTTGAATTTGGGGTTTCTGACCCAGGCAACTTTTTTATGATGAGTGATTTAATGACATTTTAGTCCATAGTTTCCCTCTAATTGGCTAGTATTGGAAACGGTTCCGGGACGTGAGGCAGCATTGCATGGTGCTACCCCATGCTGCTGTCATTAAAGTGCTGAAGAACAACTAAGGGTTGTTCTGGTGTCAGTCTCTGGTCTGCGGGCAGGTTTGACACCCGGAACAAAAATCTTAACCGACTTTGAAAAAAGTCAGAGATTATATGTTCGACTCCTACATCTTTTATGTACGTTTCTTAAGTACGATTTCTTTCTCATATTTGAACCTATTTTTAAAATTACTTTTATTTGAAAGGGTTTAATTCCGAGATGGTCCCATTACCAACAAAATCTGAATCTAAAAAAAAGTATCTTCACGCCCATATCCCCGAAGAGGTAGGCAGAGGCACAAACAGGGTACCCACGACTAGCCGTAGAAACTAAGTCCCACAATGTGACAGGTGGCAAGCCTATCGCCAACCGGGCACATATCCCATCCCGAGCAACATTTTTTTTATTGGAAAATTGGAAAAACCCTTTTTTTTTTGCCCGATCCGGGATTTGAACCCAGGACCTCATGCAGTCAAGTCCAACAACTGAACCGCTAGACCACAGAGGCGATAAAATCTGGATCTGATGATGGGATCCCATGAAAATTAATAGATATAATATTAAAATTTTGTGAATCTAGGTTCTTTCCAAAATCGAAATCGGGTTTTTTAAAGTCTTACTACACATAAATTATATGTTATAGATTGTTTTTTTTTTAAGTTTATAGTCGTTAAGTTTATAAACCTGTTCACCTTCATCATGGGTCTACCGCACTCAATAGATGGTATAAATGTAACGTCACTATGTAACATACTACTTCTTAAGTACGGCAGAGTTTTTGGTTGACATGCTCTGCATAGGAACAAAAACCTTTGCTTCTTCTTTTCTTTGTTTAACAGTCCAGGATGGAAATTCCTTTCCTAACTCGCTATATTTAAACTAAGAGCTCAAGCGTCCTTAAAGAAAATGTGAACATGCATGTTTTTTTTTTGTATTCGTATTTGTATTTTGTGCGCAATAAGGAGTTATTAAATTGTATTGTATGCAATGTAAAAACCAACTTAATCACGTCGGCTTTTAAACAAAAAATCTCGCTTCGAGATAAGTTCATCAGTTCAAAAGTTATGATGCTACAAACAGACACTCATACGCACAGACACGTCTAACTAAAAAATCTTTAAAAAACGGTTTGTGGAAAATTAAAAGCGATTTACAAAAACGGGTATTAATTAAGTTCCTTCCCTACCTCTTGAGGACCGCGACAGCCCTTCCCTGTCCATCTTCAAAAGACGGTCAAAAGAATATTACTTATCACCTACATCTTCCAGGTTCTTTATTTATATAGATTTATTATTGTTATTTGTATTATTTTATAACTTGTCATTCTTATAGGTATTTTTTAATAATTTGTATGTTAGGTTATTTATTTATTGTGTACTAGCTGTTCCCGCGAACTTTGTTCCGCCCGTTTAGTTTGTATGGGAAAAATTAAAATGTTATTTTTCCCAGTTTCCTCACAATTGAACAGGATAAAAAGTATCCTATGTCCCTCTCCCGGTTTTAAGTTACCTCCCTACCAATTTTCTGCCTAATCGGTGTAGCCGTTCTTGAGTTATAAATAGTGTAACTAACACCACTTTTTTTTATATATATAGATGATACCTTCCACTGTTT
The DNA here is from genome assembly GCA_002245505.1 of Calephelis nemesis. Taxonomy (NCBI): domain Eukaryota; kingdom Metazoa; phylum Arthropoda; class Insecta; order Lepidoptera; family Riodinidae; genus Calephelis; species Calephelis nemesis. The sequence continues at coordinate 552,375 of NJDD01004406.1, read as the reverse complement.
CATCACAGATTCTTATTTTTAGGATTTGCTCGAAGAAATCTGTAGACCTAAAGTGCATTTTTGCCCACCTTTTGTGTATTTCATCACTGTCCATGTTTTATGTCAAAAGTTGTGTGCACTGAAGATTTAAATAAATAAGTCATACATTTCTTTCTATAAGATCATACTTATTAACTACGTAAATGTACGATTTTTGTACGAATAAACCACGTGATCAAAATCTGGCAATGATTGGTTGTTAAATAAACGAGCGCGACCGAGACTTTAATCTTCTCAAGAGGCCACGAAATAAATAATTTTTCGTTCTGTTATTGACAAGCCAGACTAAAAAACTTGATGGCGGTTAAATATTTAAGTTTAGGTGTTTGGTTCCTTTAAAAAATAACAAGAAAGAAAGGAAGAAAGAAAAAAATATTTATTTGCGGAATATGAGTGTTACAAAGATGTTACAAAGTTATTTAAGCGTTCCAACATATTCTATCAACTTGTGGTGTGCAAATATTTTAATAGGTTTTAATTAAATTAGTAAATTTAATTATTTATTTACTATTTACACATTTACAACAGTTAGTTTATATCCATTATAGAGGAACTTGTAAGATGTGAGGTGATTTTGCAAAAAGACGTGTATGAAATAGATTCTTTTTTTTTACGATAAGAGAAGGCAAACAAGCAGACGGATTTCTTGATGTTAAGAAATTCAAGCCGCCTAGACATACCAAAGGTATTGGTGCGTTGCCAACCTAAGGCCGGATTGTTAGGCATCAAGCAAAAGTAAGTTTACCGGCAGGTACCCTCAAAACCGGAACACGTCAACGGCAAGCATTGGACGTTATAGTGCCAAGAATAGGTAAGGCGGTGGTACCAATCCGGGCGAGCCGCTGCGAAACTCTATTACCTTGTAGGATGTCACAGTGCTAGTGACGGTAAGCCTATGCTTGCCCTTATGAGCTGCCTGGCAGGAAGGCAGATGGTCTATTCTGCAAAAGAGCTTTTCAAGACTCTTCAAACTTTTTGTTCCGCCAACATCTAACAATCTCCAACCTCAACCTCAAACCAACATCGGAGTTTGCCTCTATTATGTTTCAGACAAAAATGTCTTATTCCATGTGGTTTTAAACTATTGTCGGCGTAGAATAGCCTCCCGACAGCTTTTAAGTGACGAGCATAGGTTAAATTGATCGTATCAAATGAAAACACTGGCTGTAGATAGCAGAGTATCAATTTGCCGTGGTATAGGTTCGCCGCCTTACCTAATTCTGCCGCCATAATGGCAGTGGTATGGTCGGGTCCAGAAGGTCGAGCAGCTGATATATTTTGCATTTTTTAACGTATGGAAAATATCCCAACGGATACCTACCGTTTTCGAGGGAGAGCAGCAGGTTAGGTCGGACTTGAACTGACTAAAAACCATAAGATGACCTTCCCGTCGCCCAGCTAGGATTAAGACGATGTCGTCTTCGAATTCACCATCTTACTGCGCAGTTGCATATTAAACCCAATTCCCCGGCTGTAGGATAGCGACGCACCTATAAAATCTATGATCTTTTATACACTGAACTACATGTTCATTCGTGGTTTTTTTTGCCATAATAATTTAACAATAGCTCTACATTATTTTCTACAGGCATATTAATAATCAATCCTAATCCAAAACTTGCTGTTTAAGATTGATATTTTGATCCATTTTTATGTCATCGCTTGCTAATAACTTATTTGTGGACAGGATATATTTATCCTGGCGATTAGGTATAGGATAGGCCGGCAGATACGCAGCTATCTAGAGTGCTAGAAATTCATCTTTAGGGATACATTGTTAACATTGGCCGCAAGCGACAAGATGGATTCTACAAACTTTTACATATATACATACATACATTCATGTCTTTACACCAAGGCATTGGCATTAGCATTTGCAATTAGGTAATTATTCAAGTTTAAATTTGCATCATGTTACCCGATTTCATAAAATCGAGCTTAAATTATAAAACACTAATTAGTCACTACTCGTGAAAGTAAGTAATGTCAAGGCGTTGAGTAAAGGGTGATCTTCTCACTCTATCTCATTTAATGAGATTAGGAGAAATGCACGAGACACTAATCTCTTTAAGAATTTGTGCACTTTAATTGAAAACAATGTTCAAAACACCACCAAAATTGACTATTTTCACTCAATATAAACACAAAACTCAATAATTAAAAAAATAACAAGGATCGTTTTTTCTTTAGATGGTGCCAAAACTCTCAAATAAGCGCTACAATTGCAGAATTTCGCGCCAAATTACATTGATATTTCCGATGCGCCACTATAGTGCGGGGACGCTTCCCCGTTTTAGTGACGCGCATAATGTATTACATAACTATATCGTTTATCGCCTCTGTGGTCTAGCGGCCCGACACATCAGACTTGACTTCTTGAAGTCCTTGGATTAGGCAACAATAAATCATAGAAAACATATATTTTCAATTTTCTGATACAAATGACGTTGCCCGGGATTAGATATATGCCCGGTTGGTGATAGGTTTGCCACCTATTATCACATTGTTTGACTTAGTTTCTTTGGTTAGGCACAACCCGGGCACCCAATGTCCGGGTTGTGCCTCTGCCTATCTCTTCGGGGATGTTTGCTTTATGATATTCAAAGATTCTTTAACTATTGCTGTATTTAAAACTCAATCTAACATCACATATAAACTGGTTTGCAAGGAAATGTATTTATAAATTGTTTACAAGTCGACCGCTGCTAAATCCACTGAGAATAAGCACCATCTGAAAGTTCTAACTAAGCTCGTAAAACTTGTTTACGATCTCCACCTCAGCATAACATCAATTCCTGCGAATTAGATACACAATGCTTATCCGTGATTTTATTAGATTTAGACTAGTTCATCAAATACTATAAAGTTAATAAGCGACTTCTATGGCTTATCTGTGTAAAAACAATTTAATATCGCCTAGAATAAAACGGCTAAGGTTTTAAACTTTATATCTGTTAATGTTCCAAATAAGTATTTTTGACCTACGGCGAAAAAAAAATAATTTGGCGTCGTGTGAGACCAGGTAGAAACGAAGTTCCATCGGCTATTATAGAATCGACACAATTCATGAGTATATACGAGTACTACGTATTGGCGGGGTGGAGTAAGGGAGAAAGAGAAAGGTATTATACACTACTCGCTTGTGTATACGACTGTCGCGCCTGCGCACGTCTCATTTAACGGTTTTATTCTACCCACTTTTTCTTACGGTTTTTACTATCACTTTTTTTCATTTCGGTTGGTCTCATTTAACGGTTTCATTCCACGGACTTCAATTTCGCGCAACAAAATCCCTATCTCCTTCAAGCCTGCCGTAAGGAACTTCATTCCAATATATCTATGTTTAATAAGTACATGTCCGCCTAATGTCCAGTCCCTATAAATTGTAATCCTTAAGTATAACTATTCGACATTTGTATATTAACTAAACTTAGTTTACGGTAGATAGGGAGGGATAAATTAATTTATACTCTAAAAATTTTTTGTAGTAATAAATAATCATGTAATCAATACAATAAAAATTGTGTATATAGTAAGTTAATAATTAAACTAACTAAATTGATTAATAACCATCAAAGTATTTGCACACCACAAATTAGTAGAATACGTAGAAACACCTAAATAATTTTGTAACATCTTTGTAACACTCATATTCCGATAATTTTTTTTTTCTTTTCTAAATGTAGCAAGGCGTAGCTTAAAGTTCCATAAATGTTTTAACAACCAGCGACAAGTTACCGTACTTACCGATATATTTTACCGACAAACACTTGAGATTTTTTGATTCCTACTAAACCCTACCATCCGTAAGCAAAACGAATCGTTTTCTAAAAATAGAAATAAGATATCAGTGAAGACTTTCAGTTACTTTATCCTAAGTTAAATTTCATTAATCAAGTTGAATCAGGAAAAACTTTATCAAGTGGGCGGCTATCAAAAGGTTTTTTTCAATAATGTAAAATTAATGTTATGATCAAATGTCACTGTTTCAAGTCCCTGATTAACTCCCACTCCATCGTCCTATCAAAAACTTCTGCTCGTGTATACAGGTTGTTTTTTAAGTAGGCGTTGCTGTCCGATATTCGAAGCTAAGGAATTTTCTCTGGAACTCGTAGCCATAACGTCCAATGGCTGCTAATGACGTGTTCTGGTTCGGAGGGTAAGGTAGCCGGTAAACTTACTTTTGCTTTAGGACTAACATCATGGCCTCAGGTCAGCAGCGCAACATTACCACCTTTTGGCTTCCCTAGGCGTCGGGAATCTCTTACCATTAGGAAATCCGTCTGCTTTTTTGGATTCCATTATAACAAAAAAATACAAATATAAAATTAAAAAACATAGAGTGGAATGAGAACCATTTCCATTCCTTGAACTATTTCTATTCATTGACGTCGGTTAAAAACCTGGATAGCTACAGAAGGTATCTTTTCCATCATTTAACTTCTGGGATTAATAGATAGAAACCGCGACGAAGAAACATCGGCAGCTTGATAAATCGCTGTTTTCCAGCGCTAAACCAAGCAGACACTTTGATTAAATACAAAGCGATGTTGAATACTTCCATTTTAATCAAGTACTTGTAACTTGGATAAAGAAAAATTTTCACTTCACTTCTTACCTTGCAATATACAGCTACGTGATCCAAATCACTGTTTTTTTAGCGCCATAAAATGTTGAGAATATGAAGAACAAATACGTGAAGTGCCAAAGAAACGATTTTTATTGGATTCTAAGGACAAGCAGACTGATTTCCTGTTGCATGTTAGGAATTTATACATACTTTTAGTTTAGGCATGGGCATCTACTATAAGTCAAGATTGATTTGCATCAAGTTATGACCCGATTAAAAAAAACCGGACTTAAATTATTCAATGCACATCATGTCAGTCACAGTTCACAAAAAAGACTTGTATAACCTATGCTGGTCGAGGGAGATTTGGCGGCATCGAAAAAACACAGTGATAGCTATAACTAATTTATATATAAATGAAAGTCGTGCTAGTTATACTATTTATATTATATCTCAAGAACGGCTGTTCTGTGAAAAATTGATGACATGGGATACTTTTTAACGCCGAACGCGTTAAAAATTACTGCGAGTAAACCAGGAAAAACAACATTTTAATTTTTCCCATACAAACTGAACGGGTGGAACGAAGTTCGCCGGAACCGCTAGTTTTTAAAAAATACTTATATTGTGTACTACTCTTAACAAAAAACTATGTCCATAACTCAACATTTCTTTTATTATTTTTATGTATCTGATTTCTTTATCTCTGGTTGATTTTAAAAATTAGTTATCGCGGAAGATATTGTTTGAAATTGAGCTATAAAATGTTTTCCAATAACATAATAAAGTACGGCGAGCCTGAAAGTAATAATACAGAAGCAAGGAAACGAACGGAAAGATTGAAATAAACCAATAGACGCGGCGGGATATCAAAAAGATTACCGTGCTACTAAAATACAGGAGATATTGCGGTAGACTGGTAGTAATTCTGTTGAGTACAAACTAAACTTATTTTAGGTGCACGGTATATTTTCTAAAGAAAACAACAACAACATATTACATTCTGAACAGATATATTTATACACACTTTTTTGTAGTAAACACTTGTACTTATCCACTATACACTTTATTTAATACTTTTCGTTACTCTTTACTGGCCAACTGGTTTCACTTTTTACTGCATCATCAGGGCTTTGAAGCTAAAGATAAGAAGACTGTTTTAGTTTAACGTTCAATACTTATTTGTTTGAATATTTATTTATATAGATATTTCTTCTATGACCTATTACATGCCACTGAACTCCTAGACGACTGGACCGATTTTGATTAATTTTTTGGGTGTTTTTTAAGGGGATTCGGCTTTGGTTTATATTCACAATTTGGTCCATTGTATTTTTTCAAATTACTTTTTTATTTGTAAGTAATCGTTGATTTTGGAATATTTTACATCGAATCCGGCAGACTGCGCTAATATCAGAACGTTAAATATTTTGTAGTAGCTGTTGATGTCAAGTTTTTATAGATTAGTTCGAACGTGGTAATTTGTTACGTTTTTAAGTTATGATTTTCGAGGTATAGACGTTTGGGGAAATGTCACGTACGAACTAATCTGTAGCAAAAGTGTTTTGTTTCATTACATTACTTTCGTTGAAAAAAAATACTGATAGTTTAAAATTAGTTTAGTGAGTTTCCTGCAGAAATACTACCACTTAGTAGGTAAGAATTTAAAACGAGATTATAAAACCTACCGAGACTTTGTACAAAAGATGAGCTTTTCAATATGAATGACATTTTGTATGGCATAAAACATCAAACAACTCCTGAGAGACGACCATGGTCTATAGACACCGTAGATGTTGTCGGTGCGTCGCTATCTGGTTGCTAGGACGATAAGACCTACTGTGAGAGTCTATCGGCTACTTTACACCCTGGGCCAAAACGTATGTCGCTGTAGCGGTTAGAACAGGTTAGGCAGTGGATTCTTACCTCGGGAATTTGCTCAGCGTCTATAACCAGTCGTATCCTCACACCCATATCCCCGAAGAGGCATGCAAAGGCACAACCAGGGCACTCACAACCAAAGACACTAAGTCTCACAATCTAATCCCGGGCAACGTTATATTTATTACCATTTCTTTTGTTGCCCGAACCGGGCATCGAACGCGGCATCTCTGGAAGTCAAGTCCGACAACGGATCGCTAGGCCACAGAAACTATCCCTAGTTATTTTGTTGATACTGACTCATTTAACATATGTCCACCTCTTATGAGCTTCCTTCCTGCAAGGCCAATGGTCTTTACTTCACAGAGGATCCGGACCAAAATGAAAAAAAAAAACATAATTAAAAAAATCGCTTACTATAAAATAATCTTCAGTCACACCACTGATATGATAATCAGCGATAATTTGTTATCTAGAAATTTTGGACAGCCTCTTTGTTCGAGCGGCTATCGTACATGCCTAACTTCACCGACAAACCGCCAGGCAAGGTTTTGATTCCTGACGGGAGCAAGCATTTGTGTGATAAACATTTAAGTGTCAATATTTCCGGGTCTGGGTGCTTATTTTCGTTATCTATTTAAGTATTTCCATGTATTTTTATGGTTGACTAACGCTCTTTTTTTTATGACATTAGAAGGCAAACAAGCAGACGGATTTCCTGATGGTAAGAAATTCCCGCCGCCTAGAGACACCAAAGGTGGTAATGCTACGTTGCCAACCAGAGGCCGGGATGTTAGGCCTCAAGCAAAAGAAAGTTTACCGGCTACCTTACCCTCCGAACCGGAACACGTCATGACGTTATGGCGGCAGGAATAGCATACAATTTGTTTAACTTGTCCAGGGATGTTATCTAAGATAAACAGAATGTATCTTCTAAGTAATTAAATACTTTTTGGCTTCTATTTTAAATACTAGGTCCTTCGAAGTACTACGTTTAACTCAGCAGTAGTACAACATTTTGGAAAGGATTCCTTTTTCGTCATCGTCTTTGCGCCGTCGTCTAATATGTATTGTTTATAGCTAGTTTTGTAGTTTAGTTAAAGTTTTAAAGGAATATGAAATATAATGTGACGCCGTTTTCATCATTTTAAATTTTTCATGAGCTTAAAATATTTCGAAACATTATGAAGGGTTAGATCTTTGCTGGTTCGGGCTCCTTAGCAGATACACCCTCTGCCTTTCTGCCAGGCAGCTCGTAAAAGGCGAGCATAGGCTTACCGTCACTAACACCGTGACATCTGACTAGGTGGTAGAGTTTAGCAGCGACTTGCCCGGATTGGTATCAAGGCCATACCTATTCCTGCCGCCATAACGTCATGACGTGTTCCGGTTTGGAGGGTAAGGTAGCTGGTAAACTGACTTTTGCTGTATGCCTACCATCTCGGCCTCAGGTGGGCAACGCACCATTACTACCTTTGGTGTCTCTAGGCGGCGTGAATTTCTTACCATCAGGAAATCCGTCTGCTTGTTTGCCTTCCACTATCACAAAAAAAAAATTTCATATCACAAGGAAAGTGACAATATGTTTAAAAGATTAAAACGTGTCCGTGCTAGCGTCTTAACCCGCGAATAATCAATTCATTACGGATTGATGATTTTACGACCAAAGGTAGTAATGGTGCATAGCCGATCTGAGGACGGGATGTTAGGCCTCGAGCAAAATTAAGTTTACCTTTCGAACTGGTACACGTCAACAGCAAAGAACTAACGTTATGTCGCTGCGAAACTCTACCACCTAGTAGTAGGATGTCACGATGTTTGTGACAGTAAGCCTATGCTTGTCTTTTACGAGGTGCCTGGCAGGATAGCAGATGGTCTATTCTGCAAATGAGGCTGGACCAACACGGGCAAAAAATGTAACATCTATATTCTCTAATCTTTTGATATATACTTTGGTTTGAACTTCAGCCTACCACTTCGAACATATGGGCGTGGAGATACAGATACTTACAGTTTTTGTTCTTTAAAATTTTTAAGAAAATTATGCATAACACGAAAAAAGTCCTAAAATTAAGACATCATTATCATAGTTTTCAATTATTAGACTACTTGCTATTTCCCGTGACTTAATTACCGAAGGCATTTTATTTAACTTACGGTTTATGCTATCAGGACAAAAAATAACCTGTGTCCTACTTCGGATATCAGACTACCAAACGTCGTCCAATCATCTAAAAAAATTAACATGTAACTGGGATATTAACCGTTTTTATTTTTTGTTACAGTAAAAAAGGCGCACTATGTTGGAATACAAGGTGAGTATCACTTATTAATTAACTACTTTTGTAATATGAGATAGGTACAATAACGTCTTTACCATAAGGGCACACGAGGCCTGTGGCCAGGGCCAGTGCCATACTCAGAGGGCCCCGGGAGCTTTCAATTTTACAGCTTAAGAACGACTAAGTAATTTGTCAATAATTATTAGCTTAGAAAGTGACATTCTTTAGAAAATAGAGTTTGAGGAATTATTAAAAGATTTTGCTCTACAAAAATCACGACAGATACTATTATCTTAATCATAAAAAAATCAGTATCATGTCATGCCAATATAATTGATGGACGTACTGTCATAAAATAATGTAAATGATTACCCAAAACATCATAGTGAAAAAATTGTAAAGTGTGACTTCTTTATAATCCAAAAAGGCCCCAAGTTTTTATGTACCCAAGGGCCCCAGCTTAATATAAGACGGCCCTGGATAGAAAGGCAAAACAGCTATCGATTTTCTGGTATTTGGAAATACACGTCATATGTAGAAGTGGTGTATGATACAATTAAATATTTATTTCTACAAAAGAAAGAAAAAAATTGCATAAAATTTACAAAAATTTAACCCAAGCACAAGGCAAATGCTAAAATAAAATTACCTTGACAAAATCGATAGACATTATAAATGTGAATTTCATTTGAAAAGATGAACTCACAATTAAATATCTATGGTACATAACTAACTACCCGCCGGTAGAAGGAATTACAAATTTCATTGCAGAATTTATCCTCAGTAGCTCAAAAGATCAGAGCATTCGTCGGCTTGAGATGAGATTGTATAGGTTCAAATCCAGTTTGAGGCGAAATTTTGCTTTCTCCTATATTTGTAGATATTTAACCCAAATAGTTATAGGGCAAGTGCTAAAATAAAAAGTCTTGATTAAATATTTATGTTGCAATCAAATATTAAATATAATAAAAGCATATTGACAGTCTGAAGACGGGGTGTTAAAAAAATTAAAATAACATCCCTAGATATATTACACAAATTGATTCTAACCCCAATTCTAAAAGTATTATAGGTGTTAGTCAACGATACTAGTACACAGAATTGCTAAAAAAGATACCAAAATAAATTTAATACGCACAGACAGAAGTTGTCATTTCGATTTTTATCACATAAATGCCTGCTCCCACGTAACACCCATAACACATGCATATGCTTACTTTGGGGTTAGATCAATTTGTGTCATTTGTCTAAGGATATTACTATTTATACTAGCTGACATGGCAGACGTTGTTCTGCTATGAAAAAATTGGGGTAAGTCACCCTTATCACTAAGGGGTATGAAAAAGATTCACCCTCATCACTTAGGGCTATAAAAATAGATGTTGGCCGATTCTCAGACCTACTCAATATGCTCACAAGATTTTATGAAAATCAGTCAAGCCGTTTAAGAGGAGTATGGAAACGAACATTGTGACACAAGAATTTAATATATGAAATAATAGACATGACACTCAAGTGAAGCTGCAGACGCAGCCTAGTTAGATAAGATTTTCATAAAGTGTTTTTTTTTTCACAGCAACACAATTCAACACATACGTGACACTCAAACTACAAAATGTCAAGTCGACGACGGTGACAGTGAAGGGCCCGACTCCATGCTGGGAGCAAGACTTTCTTTTGTAAGTAGTTTCATTGTTTTTTAAGAGCTTAAGGATGCACCTTTGGTTTTAGTTACATTTTTGTGGGGTTAAAACAGCTTTTTTATGTTAGAAGCGAACAAATATATGGCTCTCCTGATGGTAAGAGACAAGTATATAGATATCGTAAATGTTACAGGTGCGTCGCTTTCCTGAGGCCGAAATGGAATGCCTATTTAATGAGTAATGAATTAACTAATAATAGTACATCAATATAAAATTGAACACAAAAAATGGCGTTCTAGGCAAGCACGAGGACTGTAATGCAGCGAAAATGAGCATATACAAAAATGTCGTTATCTCTTTCGGCGTACACAATATCAACATTTGTTAAAAAGAGACAAAGAGATGTTGTTAAGTTGTATGTCGATTCCAACGGTATTTATTAAACTAAATTAGCTATAGATCATTGTTGCACTTCTTTGTATATTCCTATTTCTATGATCTTAAACTGTCTTACGACTAGTGTTTGTTATCGCTATTCCAGTATTAGCAGTAATTTTTTTACTAGGTAATAAATGAAAAGTGACGGTAGACAGAAATAAAATTTTATTGTGGAGCCAATGCCCAGATCCCCTCTTTATCGTACTCCTTCATAGGTTTAAATAAAAATTTGAATTTGGTTTTTGCACAGCCTCTAATTCAAATTTGACAATGTGACATTGGTTGCTTTGTGAGTGAATGACTATCATATCGGGAATGGATATTTTTTAATAAAATAAAGTCCAGTGATAGATAGATTGACTAATTTAAGGAAACTGTTGCTCTATAAAGTTGATACCTATTATTCGGCCTATCCGACAGTTACAGTTTTTAAGTGGTATTTCACGAAGAACTAAAAATAATGGTTTTTATAAAAAAAATAGGAGCCAAATTTTAGATTTGAAAAATTTAGATTGTGTACGATGAAAGATTTCAAAAAGTGAGCATTTTCGGGGAATATTTTAATATATTTCTTTAAAGTACTTGTGATATGCTTTGTAAGTTTAGTTGCTTCAAGTGCTTATATATTTGAAAAATCTAGCTACAAATCAAGAGAGCAATTTACTAAGTTTCGATAATTATATCTTATATTCAAAATAACTTAAAAGAATAACGATAGTAGGTAGTCAACATTTTGTAGAGTGCTTAATTGTGAGTTTACCTTGTTCAAATACTTTGCTATTTTTTGTTTATGGGATGTAAAAATTAAGAAACATGTGTATTTAAACTTTTTGTTCACAAATATTAACTAGTTATTGACTTTGCGATTTAAGCCCTTCAAAAACTAATCACTTTTAACAACCGGCCAAACTTGCACAGTATATGGCAAGTACATAAATGAGATTAATTGTAACTTATTACTGATTGTTTTTAATTTAGGGTAGTAGATATGATATGGTGGAAGATATATTTTCGTCAACGAAAAACTAGGGATTAACAAATGTACGCCAAAATTCTCCTAGTTTATATACTATCGACTTTGAATTAAAAATTTAAGTTATTATAGGTTCATTAAGAAGGTTACATTAAATTTCCTTGAAGAGTAGTTTTTGTCTATTTAACCTTTAAACTTTATTTTTTATTCCAAAAACTATTTTCACTTTAATTCCTATTTTTTAATAAAATAAGTGTTTTTTAAGTTGTCCGCAAAAAAATATGTGAAGACGGTGATCTTGTTTAAAAATATTAGACATTCACTGGCGGATAAGTCGAGAAGTATTGACTTACAGAAAAAAAAATTTGAAGAGCAAAATATTTTTTCAAATTAATCGATCTATGACCGTACTGTACCTTAGTTTAAAAAATCCACCTCCAAGTACAAATGGCACCAACCGACACCACAGAATCAACTTTATAGTTGAGCTTCTGCAGATCCTACATCTATATTTTAATGAAAATCCGTCCTGTTTGGCAAAAATATGCAGTTAAGCCAAAATTTAATAAATTAGATAAAAATGAAATGATTAAAAAATATCACATTTGTTTTAACCCTCGAATCAAAAAGACGGGTGTTTAATATCTCTATTTCTTTATGCGTGTGTGGCATGCGTGCGTGTGTGTTTATTTGTGTGTCTGTGTGTGCAATCATGCAAATTGACCGATTTCAACGCAGAATTTTGTTTGAAATTGGCAGTGATCAAATTTTAAATTCTATGGTTACGCTGATTTGAACGATTTAAATCAATATTCGATTAAATGAGTTAAAACTAGTTTTAGTAGAAAATTAAATAATTAAATTAGTTTTGATTGTGATGACGTCTCTGAAGCTTTTAAAACTGAAACTTAATGTGTAAAGTAATGTAGTAGTAAGTAATGTGTAATCGCCTCTGTGGTCTAGCGGTTCAGTTGTTGGACTTGACTGCATGAGGTCCCGGGTTCGAATCCCGGGTCGGGCAACGTAAAGAAAATTCGGTTTTTACGATTTTCTAATAAAAAAAATGTTGCTCGGGATAAGATATGTGCCCGGTTGGCGATGGGCTTGCCACCTATCACATTGTGGGACTTAGTATCTTCGGCTAGTCGTGGGTGCCCTGGTTGTGCCTCTGCCTATCGCTTCGGGGATATGGGCGTGAAGATACTTTTTTTTTAATATGTAAAGTACAAGAAGCACTAAAACATGTCTCTAAAACAATAAAAAAATAATGAAATTCGATTCAAAAACCTAAATAATATGATTTTATTGCAACACTGTATTTTTATTTTCAAGCAAGTAACACAGAACACAGAAATGAATAATTACAATAAAATAATAATTAATATAAAAATCAATAATCAATAGAGGTAAATAATAAAATAGAAACTATAATAATTAATAATCTAATTATATAGCTTAACTTTTGAAAATTAAAAAGTGTTGCATGGTTACTATAATCAAGTAACATAGTCTTTATAAAATGTGTACTTTTAAGTATATAATCTGTACGGAATTAATTAAAGCTTAAAAATAAAGCTATTATTATTATATTTTTATTCTCAGACTTACATATACATTTTTTCTAAAATAAATGCATCTTAGTGATTTATCGACACCAAAGACAGTATTGGTGTATAAGTTACAGATCAGACACACACTGTCAGTAAACCTCGTTCAGTTTCTTGAAAGAGAATATAAAAATCGTACGTAAGAACGAGAGGTAAACAAGTAATTTTGTTTTGGCCACATAAAGTCTTCGTGTTTAATGGAAGATGAAATCACAAAGTTTCCAGTTATATCTCTATACGCTTTGATTCCTAACTTTCCAAAAGTTTGCGAACAAAGTTCTGAAGTGCCGAACTACGAATGGTCGGAAATCTCGTTTTAATGTTGTTTTGCTGCTAATTATGTTACCACAATAACAAGATATTTGTATTTCAGTTTGGAGAAGTATCTTCACGTCCATTACCCCGAAGAGGTAGGCGGACGCACAACTAGGGAAACCGCGACTAGCCGAACACACTAAGTCCCACAATGTGGTAGGTGGCAAGTCCAACCGGGCACATGTCCAATCCCGAGCAACAATTTTTATTAGAAAATTGGAAAATCAAATTTTCTTTTTGTTGCCCGACCCGGGATTAGAACCCGGGATCGCATGAAATCAAGTCCAATACCTGAACCGCTAGACCACAAAGGCGATCAGATTGATCGATATTTCAGTTTGAAGGATATAAAGTGATATCTGTAATTTCGTTTTGATATGCGTTTTTTACTTTCATTTATTAGCATAATGTACGAGTCTGTCCCTTTTTGTGTTAATGTGGTAATGCTAATCTAGCGAGTGTAGCAACGTGAAATGAAAAAAAAAATGAAATTTATTTATTTTCGGTATACATGTGTTTATGATATTTTGTTACAAAGATATTAAAGCATATCAACATATTCTTTCTCAATGCAAACATTTAATTAATATTCATAGAAGTGAGATGAGATGAGATTTTATTGTTGAAATCAAATACACTTATTTTTTAAACGCTAGATAATTGATAACAACCAATTTTAAAAGATTATATCTTATTATGTTTATTTTAATCCTATTTGCCTTTAACTACTATTGTATGCATACTGGCTAGGTTCAGAAGAAAAAACGACGAAATAAGCTATTCGACAACCATATTTTTTTGATTAAATTAACATATTTACTTAATTAATATTAAAATTTTGTAGTCGTTGTTATTATTTCAAATAAACGTTTAGTTTTGAGCCACATCAATTAAAATTTTGCAAAATAAAGAAAGGAATTCAAAAATCGAATGTCGGAGATATCAATTAGTATATATATAAAACATAATCTTCAGAATTCAACACAGAACTTCCTCCGTTTTTCTAATTCGGTTAATAAAATTATTACTTTTATGAGGCTTTACGTGCGCTAGGAGCGCATAGAAGATAGAAGCCCATAGAATGAATTGCTCGAAAAGAGTTATAAAAACTTTTTAACCGCCTCCAAAACAGGAGGAGGTTCTTAATTCAACTGTATTTTTTTGTACATTTGTAACACGATTACTCCGTCAATAGCCAACCGATTTTAAAAGTTCCTTTTTAGAAAGTTTGGTTTTAATTCTGAGGTAGTCCCATATTAATTTTCCCCGAAGTCCCGAAGAGGTTGGCAGAGACACAACCAGGGCATTCACGACTAGCCGAAGATACTAAGTCTCACAATGTGACAGGTGACAAGCCTATCGCCAACCGGGCACATATTCTATCCCGAGAAACATTTTTTTTATTAGAAAATTGAAAAAACGCAATTTTCATTTTGTTGCTTGGCCCGGGATTCGAACTCGGGACCTCATGCAGTCAAGTCCAACAACTGAACCACTAGACCACAGAGGCTATAATTAATTTTTAATGAATATACTTCATAACTATAATAAATTTTTCTTGCAATTTTGCGTAATGTGAAAGAAGACTGTAGCTTTTTGCTGAAATCTGAAAGAACTTATTCAAACGAACCTGCATACAGCAGTCGAATAACTTACATTTTAAGAAAAAATAAAGGAAATACCTCGTATTTGAACATTTTCCTTCAATATTCAGGTTTGAAAAATCCGAGTTCCTTTTTTACTTGTTCAATGGCGTTGAAGAAGCCTTTTGAAATGGAATAGAGGTTGCATTCATAATTTTCGTTTCGCTTTCAGACGCCTCTGACACAAACTGTGAGCTTTTTGACATACAATGTGCTTTTTGGTATTCAGTGTAATGTGGGTATGTCTCAAAACGGCAACCGAAATTTCTTCTTCTTCTTTTTTTAGGTTTTGGCATTCACGTTAGTATTTTGCCATTAGTCAAGTAGAAATTTGCATCAAATTTACCAAAATCGGCATTCAATTATAATAATTAGTCATAAGTCGTTATGTAAGGGTCTTGGGTAAAGCCGTGGCCTCAGTATTCAAGCTTATATAGTAAGATTTTGCGGCAACGACGAAAAACACGATACGCTAATTTCTCCATGATTATTTCATTTGTGTACTTTCACCGAACATAATTGTATAAAATGCCACCAAATATGACAAATTTCACTCAATATAAACACGAAATTTAATAATTATGTAAAAACTTCGACCATCTTTTCTCTCGACGGCGCCAAAATCTCCAATCGATATTTCAATGTTCACATTTCATTA
Organism: Calephelis nemesis; assembly: GCA_002245505.1. NCBI lineage: Eukaryota > Metazoa > Arthropoda > Insecta > Lepidoptera > Riodinidae > Calephelis > Calephelis nemesis. Next base: position 536,326 of record NJDD01004406.1, on the reverse strand, counting down.
CAAGTCTTACCATTTAACAGCCGGTGACTACTTTCTTCTTATGACATAATGCTTTTTATGACTATCTTCTTTTTATGACAAGTATACGGCTATCCTGATGGTAAGAGAGCGTGACTTATACAGGGTGCCACAGTAGATCCTTAGGAAGCCAGAGCGTGATTACAACAGTACTGTGTAGCTTATGTAAAAAATATTAAAAAAAAACTAACTCCAATTTTTTTTGCTATCCTAAAAAATTAAAAAAAATCATTACTATAACATGTTACCGGTGTAAGCAACCCTTTTTCTACAAATAGCACCACCAAGTTAGCCTGTGTCATGTCTTTACTAGGCTTATTTTACGCCTAATCTAACCTAATAATAGATTTTTAAATATTTTTATAACAGTCACTGTATCATCCTGTAGACACCATAGATGTTATAGGTGTGTTGTTGTCCGGCAGCCACGGTAATAGGTCTATTGTGCAAGTCGACCGGCTCCGCTCCCCTCCGAGCCGAAACATAACACTATCGTCGTAACACTAGCGACGAAAATAGGTAAAGTGGTATAATCTTACCTGGTTTTAGTAGCTATAGAATACTATCAGTGGTCTGTTAGTAAATAACCTGAGTTGACAGATGGAATACTAAAAACTACAAAGAAAACATGAACTAGCAAGGGAAAACCAATGTCAATTTGGCAATGCTGCATTATCAACGTATTGTCTCTAAGTGTCGTATATTCAAACTTAAAGAACTAAGGAGGCCTTTTGGTAAGTAGGCCCGGATAAGTAGCTACAGAACACTATGAGTGGTCTGCTATCAAATGAACTTAGCTGATAAATATAGATGACAGATGGTATATTCTACAAAGAGAACCTGAACTAAAAAGGGGAAAACAGACGTCAATTTGGCAATGCTCCATTACCGGCTTATTGTCTCTAAGCGGCGTATATTTAAACTTAAAGAACTAAGGCCTTTGTGATCTAATGATCTGGTACAGCTCTTGGTTTTGATTCCCGGGTCGGACAATAGGTTTGGTACCTATCACCTTTGGCTAATCGTAGGTGCCTTTATTACACCTCTGCCTATACCTTCGGGAATCGGCATACTTACACTTTTTTATCTTCATGCCTATATCCCCAAAGTGACAGGCAGAGGCAAAACCAGGGCACCCATGACTAGCCGAAGACATTAAATCCCACAATCCCTAGCAAATGTTTTTTTATTAGAAAATTGGAAAAAACACAATTTCTTTCTGTTGCCCGATACGGGAATCGAACCCGGGACCCCAAGTCAAGTCTAACACCGCTAGACCACAGAGGCGATACTTACTATTTTAAAAAAGCTATATTATTCTGCTAGCAAGCGATAGTTGATTAAATAAGTATGAAAAACCAGTGGATTAGCTCAAGATAACATCTGCTATTCATGGCAATGATAAAATCTTTTCTACTCGTAGTAAGCTTGGGAAGTTAATCGGCTAATCTGCAACAGGGTTATTTTAAGTTCATCGCAACGGCCTCTGGCAAGTTTCGAGCATACTTTTTCTTGAAACAGAGATTAAGCTCGTTGGATAAGCAAACACGATGTACAAGTTATTTGAAAAGTTTTATCATGATATTAAAAGGCAAACAATCAGACGGATTTCCTGATGGCAAGAAATTCAAGCCGCTTTAAGGCAACAAAGGTGGTAATAGTGCATTGCCAACCTAAGGCCGGGATGTTAGGCTTCTAGCAAAAGTAAATTTATCGGCTATTTTAGCCTCCGAGCCGGAACAAGTCAACGGTAAGCACTGACGATATGGCGGCAAGAATAGCGAAGGTGGTGGTACCGATTCGGGCGAGATCGCTTCGAAACTCGACCACCTAGACAGATGACACGGTGTTAGTGACGCAGACCCTATTCTCACCTTTTAAAAATAAAGAAATGAAATTTGAGTTTCCGAAAATCGGTATTTTATTACAAAGAAGTCGTTACAAAATAATATGTGAGCGTACCAACATATTGGAACTCTACATGTACTACATAAATATTTTTAATTATAATAAAATTAAGCTTCCTTACCCCCTGGCATAGATAACATGTCATTGCTTAGAACTCATTTCAAGATATTGGTGGGTATATAATTTTATTTATTTAATTCGCTCCTTTGTGGGGCAGGTTTCAGGCCTAAAACCACGTCTTCCGTATTATTTCTTTGTTTCAGTTCTTAATCGTTGTTTATTAATTCTTGTCTGGGCCTTGAGTAAAGCGGTGGTTTGGTATGTTCGTTATTACAAATAAAACGCCGTTGTATGTTCCAAATCTGGTTTAATACTGACGTAGGTGACCCGACATCAAACCGTGGCGCCACACGTCACAAGTGTCACTTGCGTACATATCATGGTTTCTTTACACAAGCTTGTCTATGAGGTTTGGCGGCAGCGAGGAACTAATTTCTTCATGATTATTTCACTTGTGCACGTTCGCTGAACAAAACTAGACTAATTCCCACCCAAATTAACTAATTTCACTCAATGTAAACACGAAATTCAATAATTATGAAAAAATACGACCATCTTCATTCACGATGGCGCCAAAACTCCCGGTGGGTATGTAAGTGGGGATTTGAGGAAGCGAGTATTGCGTTCATAAACTTTCTTGCACATGAGTGATTGTCTTGTTTGTGACACAATATAAAGTTTGGATAATTGTTATACAAATTACGATAGCAACAAACATACTAAAAAGTAAAAATAAATATTTCTGAACTTGTGCCAAAAGGCCATATTTGATTGTTACACTCGATTGCACTTGCGTCAGATTACATAGTGAACTTTGCGTGAGGTGCATTTAAGTTTTGAGCGAACTGTACAGAAGATGAAGTCATATACAAAAGGCAGGGAAACTTGAATTTTAAGACGCGTGACAAAAGGCTCATATAGCGTTGAGAGAATAGGCTAAAGAGAATTCAAAAAAATGTGTAATGTACAAATTCGTAGATTTGGTACGATTATATGTGTGGTCATATGTATGGTTACATTATATAAAACTCAAAAACGGCTAACCCAGTTAAGCTTAAAATTAATGAAACTTAGAACCTCCTGGTTCACTCACATAGGATACTTTTTATTCTGTTTGAATGTAAGGAAACTACAAAAAAAACATTAAATTTTTTCTCATGCAAACTGAACGGGTGGAATGAAGATGCTGTCTTTTTAAAGTAAAACTAATGCTACGTAGTTATATATTGCTCTTATTTTTCATTTATTGCTACTCTTTTATTTTTATTTCTTGTGATATTTAACTAAGACAATAAAACGGTTTAATAAACAGTTTATTGTGTTATCAGCTTATCTAGGATGTTAGTATCGATCGGGAATAAGAGCATATGTTACAATAGAGAAAGCGCGTCGTATAAGGGGCCTGCCATTTAAATAGTTCATGGTTAATAGGTTTTGGTGGTTATTTTTTTGGAAGGTAGGTTGTGATTCTAAGGCAAACACTTATAAATTTGGTTACTAACCGATAAGTGGTTTTTAAGTTACACTTAATAATGCGTAATTTTTAATGTACATAATATGTGCCAGTACATTTTACAGAATTCGAAAAAAGAATTATGAAATCTTGAAGCTGTAACCAAATTGGTGTTGGATATTTCGTAGTTTTATCTCGCCTAAATTGTTACTAAATCATACTAATATTATAAAGAGGAAAACTTTGTTTGTTTGGTTGTAATGAATAGGCTCATAAACTACTGGACCGATTTTAAAAAATTTTTCACCATTCGAAAGCTACATTATTCACGAGTGACATAGGCTTTGTTTCATCTAAATCGGTATAGTAGAAGCCAAGTTACGCAGGCGAAGCTGCGTGAAACTGCTAGTAACTAATAAATTGTTTTTTTTCCCAAATCGCTATGTCACGTAGGAAAGTATCATTTGACAAAACGATTTTGACTTCATTTAATAGGGAATGTTTATTAATTGCGATATATTAATTTAATGATAAGTCTAAAATAGCACTTCTGCCAATACAAACAATTAATCGTTTATTGTTATAAAAACAGTTTCGAAGAATATTAATTTAATTGTAGATATATGTATCCATCACATTTGTCTACAGAAATTTGCTGTATAGAAAAGTCCTAAGAAAAGGATACACAGAAACCATAGACAAAGCCATTTTATTTTCTCAACAATATTTTTTTATTGAATTAAAACATAATTATTTGTATAAATTTAATTTAATTGATTTTTACAGTGTGTAAACAAAAAGAAATTTTAACAATTTAACATTTTTGTAAATTATTAAAAAAAAGTGTGCGTGTGTCAGCTACGAAGCACGATTGGAGTTTACTCCTTACAAAATATATCTTGCAGCACACATATCTCCTACTGCAGATTTAGTTATGTTAATTCTTCTTAAATTAGTATCATCGCAGACATTAAAAGTGTGATCCAAATAGTCAGTATTTTGATAGATACTCCTCCTATAGAGACTCCTCCTGCACGGAGACTACGAAGTATCGCGCAGGAGGAGATCCCGAGAATGAGATACGCTGTGTAATGTATTCCATCTCATTCTTTTACACGTTAACCGCCTCGTTGGTCGAATGGCTAGCGTACAAGCCTAACTACACCGACTAATCACGAGGCTCGGGTTTGATTCCCGACGGGGGCAGGCATTTGTGTGATGAACATTTAGATGTCTGCATTTCCGGGTCTGGGTGTTTATTAAATTTATTCTAGTATCTATTTAAGTATTTCTATGTATTAGTATCTATTGACCGCCTCGTTGGTCGAGTGGCTAACGTACACGCTTAACTACATCGACCACACGCGAGGCTCGGGTTCGATTCCCGACGGGGGCAGGCATTTGTGTGATAAACATTTAGATGTCTGCATTTCCGGGTCTGGGTGTTTATTAAATATATTCTGGTATCTATTTAAGTATTTCTATGTATTAGAATCGTTGACTAACACCCATAACACAAGCATATAATTTGCTTACTTTGGGGTTAGATTCAATTCGTGTGATTTGTCCAGGGATATTTATTTATTATTTATTATTTATCGTAGACTAACACCCATAACACAAGCATATAATTTGCTTACTCTGAGGTTAGATTCAATTTGTGTAACTTGTCCAGGGATATTTATTATTATTATTTATTATTATTCAATCCTACAGATATATATGCACGTCTCTTTCTACGTAACGCCTCAACTTTTCGTGTTACGCTTGATTTTACTCCTCATAAAATTTCCGTGTCGGGCCTTATAACTCAAATCGCTTCTTAAGGAGTAAATCCTATTTTTTTTTTCATGTCATAAAATATAAATACACTAAAACGTATTTATTATATTCAAATTTTGGAGTACAGGCCTCCTCCAACTTTTGTCACTCCTGCGTGAGTGTCTGTTTGCGTGCTTTTAACAAATGTATTATTGCATTTACTGGTTTCCATCTGCTTGTTTTTGTAATGGCGCAGTCGAAGTGGTTGTTTTTTCATATTATTTTTCTTAATTTAATCGAAAGAGATGCTCTTCCCATTTCCATTTGGAGTTCGTAGATATTCTAATATCCTTGATTTCTCTCTTTTTTCTTCTTTTTATATTTATTATGCTTCTTTCTATAGATCTTTGGTGTGTTTTCTTTCATTGTACATCCACACCACCCTTTATATTGAGGGGCATGTGAGAGACATGGAAGTATACAGGTGAAATCTAAGTTGAAGAGTTCACGTTAAATCTTTTTTAAAAGTGTTGGCATTTTTAAATTCAAATATTTTCTTGTAGTTCCAAAATTTGTTCTAGATACAGTTCATTTTCACTATTACATTCACTTTTACATCAATAGTGAAATTACCTAAAAACGTGAAGTATAAGGATAGCAATATACTCGTAAGTCAATCGACAATCGCAGTCGTACGATGCGACATAGTATTTTTCATTTGAAGCTCAGGTATGCGTCATAAAAATTTCTCGGTTAACAATCGACAGCCAAAAACAAATATTTATGTCTTCCTAATTAAATCACGGTACTAAAATGGCATCAAGGATCTCCGAAACCGGCGCGTTTGTATGAAAATAAAGTAATGATTATAAAGGAAACTAGACAAGTCTGCATTTGACACTTTTTGTGTATACCGCAAGGGACTTGGTATGAGGATATGTGTATTTATATTAAAAACATTATGTAAGTTGTGTTAAATGCGCTCGCTCTATGCTATAAGAAGCTCTCATTCTATTTATATTTTGAGTATTGCATTCTTGATGCATATTAATTTTGGATATAAAATATAGTTTGCACCGTGAACCAACGTTCTAAGTGGAAGTAACAGAGGAATTTTTATATTATTAAAACTTTTCTCGAGATTTCTTAAACTCGTGTCTTCCTATTTTTGCACATGAGCAGTTCGTTAAATCCAAATCGATTCGTATTTAGAATATGTCTTTCACATGTTTATTGGCATTCAAGCAGTTAAAAAGATTTACAACATCTGCAATGGAATTGGGTTGGATAAATCTTTTCCAGCCAGGCCGCGCCAGTAAAATATCTAATTAAATTCGATTCGTCATGTCTGTCCCGCTGTCCGTACCTATGTCACAGCCACTTTTTCCTTTCCACCGGCAGTGCCAAGTTGCGCCTATTATAAAAAATTGGACAAGAGCAGAAGCATTGACAATCACATGTAGTTTTGCTTTTTAATAGTTGACGCGCCAATCAAAAGTGTTTTCTGATGTCGCCAGCTTTCTACGTGATAACTAATCGTAATCATAATACTGATTCTAGATGGTTGTAAACGATGGTTTGCATCCATCTGGGACATACAATTAATCAAAGTTAAGAATAATCGAAAGATGGAAACAAAATTTTCTTCAAGGTCACACTTGTTGAAAGGCGTGATTACAACCGTCAAAAATGCCTTTAAGAAGTCAACGGTTTTTTCTCTGCGTACGCTTGTCCAAATATCTATCTGTAAGAAGTTGCTTGTCTGCTATATTTTACCAAAAGAATTAACCCAAAAGTATCATCGCTCTTGTATACGTAGTAAGTAGAAGCACAACTACGATTTGCCGAAGGTATTTTAATCCCACATTGTGATAGGTGGCAAAACTAATGCAACGTTATTTTTATTTCAAAATTGAAAAAACAGATTTTGATCTACCCAACACGGAAATTGAACCCTAGACCTCATGTAGTCAATGCCAACACCGAATCATTAAGCCCAGAAAGCGATAAAAATAATCTACTTACTACTTCACTACATAGTATAAAACGAAGTCGCTTCCCCTGCCCCTATGTTCATTTGTATGCTTAATTTTTTAAAACTACGCAACGGATTTTGATGCGGTTTCTTTTAATAGATAAAACAATTAAAGATGGAGGTTTATATGAATATTTACAACCGTGCAAAGTCGGGGCGGGCCGCTAGTTATCTAATAAAAAATAATCCTTGAATTTTTATTTCGAGCGAAAAATAATAAATCTGCTCTGTCGTTATTAGTAATGAACCAAGCCCGGTCGCTGTCCAAACTTTTCCTCAATTCAAAGTTGGAAATTAGAATTAACTTGAAGAAAGTTTGTTTGTTCTTCGGTGGGTTTTTGGGAAAGCATTATATTGACCGAAGAGGGAATTTCTTTTTTTAATTGTGAAATATTATACGTACCTACAGAAATGGAAGAATTTTAAGGCGTTGTTTTATTTTTGACTAGTTTTTGTCTTTCTCTTTTTTTTCTTTTATCGCCTCTGTGGTCTAGCGATCCAGGTGTTGGACTTGACTATAGAAGTCTCGGGTGTGAATCCCGGGTTGGGCAACAAACAGAAAAAATGGGTTTTCCAATTTTGTAAAAAAAAAAAAAAAACTTTGCTCGGGACCAATCCCGATCCAAATCTGAGCCCGTTTGACGATAGGCTTGCCACCTATCACATTATGGGACTTAGTGTCTTCAGCTACCGGTCGTGGGTGTCCTGGTTGAGCATTTGCCTACCTCTTCGGGGATATGGGCGTTAAGATTTTTTTTTCTTTTTTCTCTTACAATTTGTATTATTATTATTATTTGTTAAGATAAAAACTTTGTACTTTTTAAATCCAAATAAAATTATTTAAATTACAATTTCGCACCAATATACATAAGTATTATAGCTCAACAAAACAGTCAAGACAGTGCATAATGAATGCATTGAACCTAGCAGAAGCCAGAGATGTCAAAAAGAGTTGGATATATTTGAGGTATTCGGCTTCTGGTAAGTCCAATCTATTTAAAACGCACCGTTTTTCCTGTTTTGTTATGTATATACGGATTTTTGCAAAGTAACGAGTTATTCAATCAGTTGTCTTTGTAATTCCGTTATCAAAAAATGTTCGAAATTAACTTCGCACAGTCAAAAAGAATAAGTAGATAGAGAAAAAAATCTTACGGTGTAGAAAAAAATAATAACTGAAATATTTTTTATGCTTGAATACTAATTTAAACTACCGCAGTGATACTAGATGGCGCTCTTGCAACAACTCATGCTGATTGGTCCTTCACCTTATTTCTCTAGTCATCAAAACTTGAGAGCTTGCTATTATCGTGTACTGGTTTTATAGTGTAGTTAGCTGATGTTTCTCATGCAAGAAGCTCTACATCATGAATCAGGTTGACAACAGTTTGATGTGTTTTTACCTTACAGAAAAAGAGGGATATTGTAAGCTTAGGGTATCTGTTTTTAAATTTCATTAATATTAATTAATAATTAATTTTTAATTAAGGCGCAACCAGGGCACCCATGACTAGCCGAAGACACTAAGTCCCGCAATGTGATAGGTAGCAAGCTCGACGCCAACCAGACACATATCCAATCCCTGCAACGTTATTTTAATTAGCAAAAATGTAAAATTTAAATTTTCTTTTATTGCCCGACTCGGGGTCGAACCCGGGACCTCAAGAAGATACAAATCGGCGATAAATTTACTTATTATGTTAAAGTGCAACAAAGTAATAATTGTCAACAAACTGAATGTCTGGGGTTTTTATATTTATTTAAAATTAGGTGAGCAATCTACTTGTGTTTATTCTAGTGCTATAAAAAGAAATGTCACCCGAACGTTGCCAAAGTTCAAGGTGTCTTCGAAGGTCGTTTTTACTGAACTAGCCACGTGTACTTCAGCTTGGCATATATTTTATAAATGTAGGTGAATCTTGTATTGCTGACTCTTCAATAGTAATCCTGCTATTCCGGAATAAAACTAATCCAAAAACCTTAATATTTTTAAAGTCGATCTAACACTTATTGAGTTTTAAAACCCCCTCTCTTTCTATTAATTTCTTTTTCTTTCGGTTCAGAAATTACGGAGAAATCAATATACATACATACAAATAAATATAGCATTGCAGCATAATATAATCGTCTCTTTTTGCAAAGTCGGTTAAAAAGCGACAGAGCTAAATTTATTAGTAAAAAAATGTAATAAAAAGTATATTCACGCCCATATCCCCGAAGAGGTAGGCAGAGGCACAACCAAGGCACCCACGACTAGCCGAAGACACTAAGTCCCACAATGTGATAGGTGGCAAGCCTATCGCCAACCGGGCACATTTCCAATCCCGACCAACATTTTTTAATAAGAAAATTGAAAAACCCAAATTTTTGTTGGCCGACCCGGGATTCGAACCCGGGACCTCATGCAGTCAAGTCCAACACCCGGACCGCTAGACCACAGAGGCGAACAATGTAATAGTTTCCGAATTTTGATTTTCTTTTTTACTCTTCATCACGATATTAGTCTGAATATTTGTTTTCCAATGTAAAAACAGTTTTTTCTCTTTTCACAGTGAAGTCAACGATATAAACCTGGGCCTCCTCGTAGAAGTGTGGAACAAAGGCGTCATCTGGGACCGAGCACTGGGCTACCACTACCTACCTCTTACATCTATTGCTTATGACGAGGTAACAATTTTATAATTATTTATTTTTGGACAAAAAATATGTAAACATGAAATTAAGATATTAATAAAAAATGGGATTCATTGAAAGCACTATCTCTATTACCATTATTTACTTTGTCACTTCTGTGATCTAGCGGTCCGTCGTAAGACTTGACTTCTTGAGTTCTCGGGTTCGTTCCAGGGGTCGGAAAACAAAAAAAACTTGTATTTTTAACGTTGTTCGGGACTGGATATGTGTCCGATTGGCGACAGGCTCGCCACCTATCACATTGTGGGACTTAGTGTCTTCGGCTATTTGTTGGTGACCGGGTTGTGTCTCTGTCGATCTCTTCGGGGATATGGGCGTGAAGATACCATTATTTACCCTGTCTTGGTCCGGGTCCTGTAGAAAAGACTGTTTGTCCTCCTACCAAGTAGCTCATAGAAGGTGAGCATAATTTAAATTGTCCGTTACCAGCAAGTTTATTGGTCGTTACTAGCAAGGCTGTACAACAACATGTCCGGGTAGGGATTTATCGCCTTATCTATTCCAGTCGCCATTATTACATTATTACGCCCGGTTCTAGATGTTAGGGTGTCCTGGTCGACTAGCACAATAGGCCTAATAACCTGGCCTCAGGACAGCGTCTCACGCGTAATAAGCATGTTGCCCATAGACAACCGTTGTCTCTTTCTATCAGAAGAGTACTGAGCCCTCACCATGAGTTTACGGCTTGTCAAGTTTACTATGCTCGCTACCGTCTCTATGAATTATTTGTATGAAAACTTCGGACACCCTATTGGTAAATAACTAAACTACTAGGTAAACTGTGCTTCACATTTTTGGACCAAAAGTGTCATAGATTTTGGCACGTAAAACGTAATCTATTCCAACTCATGGTAAAGGCTCTGAGCATATACAATTTCCCATTTCCTTTAAAAAACGTAAGTAAGTTAATCCGACGTATCTAACTAGAAATGATTTCTAGTAAAATTATGAAATTTTAGTCATCCATGAATACTCCATTTGCTATTGGTTGTTGAGTACGCGCCGTTTTTGGAATATGTTTTGGTGTTTTTAATAGTCGGGATAGTATCTAATTCTTATATGATGAGTGAAACATCACAAGTTACTTTAGTATTTAAATTTCTATGAAAAATGTTGCTGCTTATATTCAAAAAAGTCAAAATAATAATAATAATAATAGTGGAAAAATAATAATAAATATCCCCGGACAAGTTGCACAAATTGAATCTAACCTCAGAGTAAGCAAATTATATGCTTGTGTTATGGGTGTTAGTCTACGATAGATACTAATACATAGAAATACTTAAATAGATACTAGAATAAATTTAATAAACACTCGGACCCGGAAACGCAGACATCTAAATGTTCATCACACAAATACCTGCCCCCGTTGGGAATCGAACCCGTACCTAGCGTTAGGTCGATGTAGCTAGGCGTGTACGCTAGCCACTCGACTCAACAAGGCGGTCAAAATGAAGAATTCATGACATAATTAAGTCAGTCAAAACATTCCACGATCAAATCGCTAAGGGATTATCCAAGTGTGGTATCAAGAGTGTCCAAAACCGGCGTGTTTGTATGAAAAGGGTAATGAATGTGGAGGAAGCCGGAAAGGTCCGATACTATCGTGAGATTTAGCACTCGAAAGAACAAGAACAACCGTTCAGGTATTTATAATGACTAGTGGTCACCCATTGGTCAACATTCCATATAACCATAATAAATTTTAATATCTTGTTGATAAGAACACCATGTGATCTCTGTGATCTCTTATCGTTATTATCAATATATGTATTTGTTTGTGCCTGTCAAATGCATTTTAGTACGCGTAATGTTTTATTTTTTGAATTAATGCACTTTCAATACATTATCATTTAAAGATATTATCATTCTGCACTTCTCCTACACATAAACTAAAAGTGTGCCAAATTTCATACTTCTCGTTTTGCGCAATTTTCGTAAAAAGGGGTCCAAAGTTTTGCTTCACGTATTAATATACAGCTTAATTGAAATACATTCGTACATAAAAACTCACTAATAATACCAAATACACAAGTTCCACCAAAAACAGAACTCTTTTCTTTAGAGTTGTGTAAAAATAAAACGATTTTCAATCCAATTTCGTCGGCAATTTACCGACATTAAATGGAGCTGCTAAAGAAGGCTTATTACTTCTGAATCACTTCAAACATGGCCTCTGGCTTATGGAACGTGGCTTTTTCATTTAATTACGTGAATTCATAGAAAAGAACATCTGACTCTTTCGTAGCCATGGTGATGCTCAATCAGGCATCCAAGATCCTTTTTATTTTCTGGAAACATTAATTTCGTTACGTAATTATTTTAGTCTGTTTTTATTTATTTAGGTTTGTATATATTAATGTTTTGTTTTGTTGGATTTATTTATGATATTGGAAGGTAAAAAAGCAGACGGATTTGATGGCAAGAAATTCACACCGCCTAGAGACACCAAAGGTAATGGTGCGTTGCCAACGTATTTTTACCGGCTACCTTACAGGAATAGACAAGGCGGTGGTACCAATCCGGGCGAGTTGTTGCGAAACTCTACCACTTAGTAGGATGTCACAGGTATTAGTGACGGTAAGCCTATGCTCGCCTTTTACGAGCTGCCTAGCAGCAAGTCAGATGGTCTATTCTGTTAAATCGTCTCTGTACTCTATCTGTCGTGACTACATTTTAGTTTTTGTGTTTGATTCCTTAGTTAGATTTACCCCCTGGGCCTAGGCAACTAATTATTACCGTTGGCCATCGCGTCACATGTAAATGGCTGAACTTGAATTTCGTTAATTATTTTTTATCGTTTTAGTTAATGCCAAGAGAAAGTTCTTATGACAGAAAAAAAATGTGCGTTTAGCGGTACATTAGAAAATTCGAGATAGTCTAACGAAAATTCAAATGTTACTTGACTTTCAGATATTTGGTGTCCTATTCAAATTTTGTTATTTAAAGTCATAGTAAATCGCCTGTGTGGTCTAGCGGTCCAGGTTTTGGACTTGATTGCATGAGGTCCCGGGTTCGATTCCCAGGACGGGCAACAAAAAAGAAAGTTTGGTTTTTCCAATTTTTTATTTTAAAAAAAGTTGCTAGGGATTGGAAATGTGCCCGGTTGGCAATGGGTTTGCCACCTATCACATTGTGTTAGTCGTAGGTGCCCTGGTTGTGCCTCTGTCTAAGTCTTCAGGGATATGGTCGATCCTTTTTTTTGCTTTTTTATAATAAATCTGCAACCGGGTCAGCTAGTGTTCAATAAAACAACGTTACCTGGGATTCGACAAGTGCTCAATTTCCGAACTCCAGGTACTATACAGTGCAAAGCAGTAGCACAGAAACGGGCTCAGCACCTCGGAAGGGCGGAGACCACAGGCAATTTCTAGGGTCTAATAGCTTTCTGGAAAGAGCTGGGGTGTCTGGAATAGCCACAATTATAAATGTCGTCGACGCACAATGGCTCTAATCTTAACACAAAAAAACCATTCAGTTTTTAAAATATTTCAAGTTTGGTCGTTGTCATTCTAAATGGATTATTCTGAAAGTAAGTGATATGAGTAACGGGGATATGGAGATGAAGATACTTATCATCTCCATATCCCCGAAGGGGTAGGCAGAGGCACAACCAGGGCACCCACGACTAGCCGAAGACACTAAGTTCCACAAAGCTTTTCGCCAACCGGGCACATATCCAATCCCGAGCAACATTTTTTTTATTGCAATCTCATGCAAGTCAAGTCCAACACCTGAACCGCTAGACTACAGAGGCGATCAATATTCACTGAATATTTCTTTAAAATGGCAAATAGATATTGCTCAAGAAGTAAATGCCAGACCGCTAGACCACAGAGGAAAAACACATTTTCTTTTTGTTGCCCGACCTGTTATTTGAACCTGGGGACCTCATGAAGTCAAGTCCAACACATGAACCGCTAGACCATACTGGCGATATTATTAAATACCTACTTTACATGTAAAATGATACCATACTGAAAAACAAACGATAGCTTTTAGAATAATTTATTCCAATTAGGGAAAAATGGGTAGGTATCTTTTACAGTTTTAAGTGCACCGTCTGCGTGATGGTGCGATATCTCTGTTATTTTATACCAAATTGATAGGAACCGGATGAAATCGCTTGTTTAAGAAAAAGGCCGCCTTCGTGTATCATTCTTTTTTGTTTTATGTTTGAGAAGATATGTTTGTTTTTGTGAATATTTTGTAACATTAAATGGTTATTGAATTGTATTCATGATTTCAAAAACTAACACCCGTATTCAAGAAGCTTACTTGGCTAAGTAATGATAAAACCCTGCGCGAAGTACGATATTTAGCTATGTGTTTCTTACGTCAAGTCATCCAATTCATTTAGAACTGATATTAAACTAAGTATTGTTTATGAATTGGATGGCTTGACGTAAGAAACGCATAGCTAAATGTCAGCGTTTTGGAACAAAGTTCCTTACGGCAGGCTCGGAGGAGATAGAGATTTTGCTACGCGTCCGAACTGAAAAATATGTGATAGTAAAACTATAAGGAAAAAAACCGTGCAATAAAACCGCTAAATGAGACGTGCGCAGGCGCGTCAGTCGTATATACAAGCGATTAGTGTATATACCTTTCTCCCTCTTTCTTTTCTTTCTCTCATCCCTTCTCTCTCTATTATCACTCCACCCCGCCAATACATAGTATATTCTCATGAATTGTGTCGATTCTACAGTAGCAGGTTCTACATTTATATTTTTCATTACTAAGTCAAGTAAGCTTTTTGAATACGGGAGTTAGTCGCTCCATTTTGAAGATCGCTAAATTTGTATTTTAAAAGACGGTTACTACACGATAGGAGGCACAAAAATCTGTTGGTGACACCTATCTTGTGAAGCTGCCTCTTCGATCTGTAACCAGTGACCTGGTAAAATACCTATCATTTTCCTTAGGAATTGCCTGTTCAGTTTTAAGTAAGGTTTTTATCAATTTCTGGTTAGGCTTTTAATCATAAGCTTTGGAAGTGCGTAGCATTTTTCGTTTGGTTTTTGCAAGAGTTTTTCCTTATCCTATGCCTGAGGTGAATAAATGGAAGAGGGAATTATTGGTGCCAGTCCTGCATTTAATAAGTTGAAGTTCTTTTTGCTGTTTCATCAGCGGCATCATTTCCTAATAATCCCTTGTGGCATTTAATCCATTGCAGTATATGTTCATTTTTACTCCCATTTTTCCATGAGACCTATGATATTTCAAGATCAATTTGCACTGAATTCATGTAGTCACTTTTTAGAGCATTCAAGATCGATTAACTGTTTGTCAGGATTTTCAATATATTATGTTTCTGCTTGAAAGACAATGTTGAACTTGTTAGGACTGGTGTATAGTTTGATCTTTAGATCAAGCAAGTAAGAACTTGCCACCATGCTTTGCTTAGTCTTTAACCCGTTTGCGTAAGCCAACATTTCATTACTCTTAGGGTTGTCTCTTTTGTCTTCTGTTATCATAAGTTTGTAGTCTCTTGCGATATTTGATTTCTTATAAAATTTTGTCAATTAATGCTTTTATTATTCTATTTTTATTTTTTAATTTATATTTTAATTTTATTAAAAATTATTTTTTGTTTATTTTTTTTATTATTCTATTGTAGTTGTGCCTCTGCCAACCTC
The DNA here is from genome assembly GCA_002245505.1 of Calephelis nemesis. NCBI lineage: Eukaryota > Metazoa > Arthropoda > Insecta > Lepidoptera > Riodinidae > Calephelis > Calephelis nemesis. The sequence continues at coordinate 520,758 of NJDD01004406.1, read as the reverse complement.
TTCGGGGATATGGGCGTGAAGAAACTTTATTTTTAATTCCATTGTTTTAAGTGACTTGCTCATTATGAGTAACGTACGATATTTTCGTTGCTACCACTTACCACTTACTACTAGCTATCTGACCAGCTGTTTTTTTCACTAAACAGCATACCTACGGCTCAGCAGTTGCGCCGGCAGTGGTGCCGATCGGCTTTCTAGGGTTCCGTGCCTAAAAGGGTAAAAACGGAACGGAATTACTAAGTCTCCGCTGTCTGTCTCCAGGCTGTATCTCATAGACCGTAATAGCTAGAAAACTGATTTTTTTACAAGTGACGTATTTCCGTTGCCGTTATAACAACAAATACTAAAAATTAAAAAAAATATACATTTAGTTGGTTCTCCATACAATAAACGTGTTTTTCGCTCAATATTTAAAACGGTAACAGGTAGACGCTTCAAATTTTCACAGAATATTTACTTCTATATTACCTTTCAAAATAAATAATTAAATAACAATAAAGTAAATGTTAAAGGGAAGCTCCCATACAATAAACATAATTTTTAAGCAATTTTTACTCGATCTTAATAAACAGGTAGAAACTAGTATATTTGTAAGTAAAAATTTAGACATATATTAACTACAAAAAAATTCCTAATCTAACAAATAAAAACTCACAAAATGAAAATAATCCGTACATCTAAACGCCGTGCGAGCGCCGCGCCGCGATGTGGTGGTGGCGCGAGCGCGACGCGGTTGCTAAGAAATTGCCGAGCATTTGGCGGGGGAGGTAGCCTCACGGAGCGAGCCATAGCGAATTCGCGCGAGCGTCGTCATGCTGTCCGGATGTGTATCGAAAACCTATCTATAAGTTTTCAATTTACTACTCGATGATAGTAAGAACCCTTCGTGCTCGAGTCCGACTCTTAGTCGTCCGATTTTATTGACCGTGACCTGTAAACACCATAGATGTTACAGGTGCGACGCTGTCCTATGGCTTGGGTATTAGGCCTATTGTGAAAGTCTACCGGCAACCCTACCCTTCAGACCGGAACATGACAGAGTCAATATGGCAGCAGGAATAGGTAAGCCAGTGGATCCCTACCCGGGCAAGTTGATACACAGCACTAAACCACTAGTGGTCTTGTTGGTCTTTACCGATATTGTAACCAGGGCTTGCCCAGGGCCGTCTTAGATTATGTTGGGGCCCTTGGGTACACAAAAACTTGAGGCGAACTTTACAATTTATTTCACTACGATTACATTATTTTGTTACAGCATGTTATTATTAATATAAGTGTGCTGCTATTTTTTTAAGATTACGATCAAACTCATTTTTCTGAAGAATGTCACTTTCTATTCTCATAATTATTAACGAATTACTTACTAAGTCGTTCTTAAGCTGCGAAATTGAACGTTCTAAAATTAGGGCAACAAGAAAAACGTAATGCACCCAACCAAAATATTTTAAGGTTAAAAGTGAGTGAAATGGTTAATCTTTCGGGGCCCTCTGTGTGTAGGGGCCCCGGGCACTGGCCCCGGGCACTGGCCCCGTGTGCCCTTATGGTAAAGACGGTATTGAGCTTACCTCTTACAAGCTAACTGGCATAGCGACAGAAAGTCTATTCTACTAAACGCACCCAGACCACTACGGAGAAAAACATATATAAAACAAAATCTTGCATGTTACATAATTTGTAATTTAAGAGCAGCTAGACCAACTTACACGATTTTTGACTCCAGATTTTAAAATTTCGAATAGCATGATATTTATAAAACGTCAGAGAATGTTTTCTTACTACAACGTACAATTTTAAAGCACAATATGAAGTTGAATGTAGGCCATGTCATGTTTATGAAAATATTTGTATAAAAACGCGGCTCCATTAAAGATACGTCGAAACAATACGAAGGACAAATTCTTCATTGTGCCACGAGTTGGAAACGCAACAATGCCTTAGTAATTTCCGTAAGCACCTTATTACGGTGCTTAAATCTCATCTGGTTTTTATGACCAAGAATTGTATTTGATATTCTTTATGATAGAAAACTTAATGTGTTTTCAAGGTTTCAAAAGCTTTCAATTCAATTCAAACAACAAAGGTTTATGAAATTGAAACCTTGATATTTTTAATGGGACTTATGAAAAGTTTGTTTTTGTCAGTTACTTCGCACAGGGGTGCAATTTGGCGGATATTTTTGTTTAGTTTTTGGCATGAGCTTTAGCATCCGCCATTAGATAAGTAGGATGCGACTTTATGGTCGGTTTTTTTATTTAGTTTTGGGCGTGAGCGTTAGCATCTGCCATTAGAGAAGAACGTTCGCGTTAAGTAACCCGATTTAATAAAATGTGTTGTCTAACGATTCGGTGTCGCACTTGACTTGATGACGTCCCGGGTTTGGTCCCCGGGTTAGGCAACAAAAAAATCGTGTTTTCTCAGTCTTCTAACAGAAACAATGTTGTACGGGATTGATAACTGCTGGTTAGTTAGTAACTTCGGCTGTCATGGCTTGTGTAGCATACCTCTTTCGGGATATGTGCGTGAAGATACTTTCTAAATAGAAAGTGTTCCGCGTCATTGTTCTTACACGCAACAACCAGTAACTTCGAAACCAGCGTGTTTTTACGAAAAAAGTAATTAACGTGCAGGAAGCTAGGCAGATTAATTAGTATAATACCTGGCTGTCTATTTCCTCTCCCTACCTCGCATAAAAATACGGATGTATATTTAATGTACTGACCTTATTTTGGTAAATCACTGTAAATAAATTTAGTGTCTATTGTTAGCATTATTTCTTACCATTAAGAAATCCTTAGCTTATTTGTCTTCCAATACATAAAACTAGAAAGGAAGCAATAAATATTTGCAAAGAATCTTATCCAACAGCTTAACGTAGCGGCATGAAGCAGTAAAAGTGCATGAAATGTATCCTCTAAGTCCGTCGCATGCCAAAGATCAAAATGTAATGCTTTTTTAATTCACGATAATATCTTGACCTAGTTCTTTCTCAAACTATTGAAATATTTTTTGTTAGTAAGCTAAAAATGCAGTTGCTATTAAATATACTCGTACCAATAAAATCGATACACATTATGAAATTGCGAGAAAACTTTATGACAATGACTATGGGTACTTTAGAAAAAAAGAATTGGAATAGATTACAGGGTCGCTTTTAGGTTTAAACACGCTATTTTTGTAATTTTATAGACACCAAATAAATAGGTGGTAATACCAAATAGGTCTTTTATTGACTATCGTACAGGAGGTTTTCAACTTTCTTTGTATATGAATCACATAAATAATCAGCAATTTTTCACATTTTCACCACTACTGCCTTACCTATTCCTGCAGCCAAAACGTCAATGCTTGCCGTTGACGTGTTTCGGTTCAGAGGGTAAGGTAGCCGGTTAACTTACTTTTGCTCGAGGCCTCAAGGTGGCAACGCACCATTACCACCTTTGGTGTCTCTAGGCGGCGTGAATTTCTTGACATCAGGAAATCCGTCTGCTTGTTTGCCTTCCAATATCATAAAAAAAATCTAATTGTAAACGTAATGTACATAAGATCACACAAAAAGCTGATATCACCTATTCCGATAAAAAGGTTTTAAAGTGCGTATTAAGCCTGCTCAAAGTAATTTTGTATTCTTTTCATTGTTTGCTTACCCAAAGAGTTTACGGTAGTCAGGGTTAAATTTAATTATAGTTTTTAAATGTTTTGGTAATAAATAATTAAATTAGTTATAAATATAAATGATTGGCTTAAAAGTTAAAGCATATGTAATTAAATAATATTTTTTTAAAATGTTAAAATATTTGCACACCAAAATATGGTAGAATATGTTGATATACTTAAATATTTTTATAACATCTCATTTACACACATATTTCCGCAAATAAATAATTATATTTCTTTGATTCTTTCAAATAAGGAATACCTAAATAATCTTTACATCACAAGTGAATGGAACAAGATATGGACTAGCACCAACGTTATAACTTGGGTGTTTTACACATACAAGCAGGTATACAACACTCAACCACCTAGTATCATTTACAGAATGCAGAAATGATTATTTTCTACATCCTCACAGGAAAAGAGGGTTTTAAATTAAATTTTAATTTTTGTTTCACCAATATAGATAGATCAATTGAGAGTTGAGATATCGTCTTTTTTATTTTGTATGAAAACACTTTATTTTTATTATATTGGAAGGCAAACAAGCAGACGGATTTCCTGATGGTAAGAAATTCACACTGTCTAGAGACACCAAAAGTGATAATGGTGCGTTGTCAACCTGCGGTCGGAATGTAAGGCCTCGAGCAAAAGTAAATTGAACGGCTACCTACCCCTCCGAACCGGAACACGTCATGACGTTATAACACTTGAACTGTTTGACTTCATATATTAAAAAACACATGAAATAATTATTACTCAACCGTTTTCACTCTCAGCATCTCAGGGCTATGTGAATTTATTGCAAAATAAAAAAGTTAAATACGTTAACATAGTTCTGAATATGCTGTAAAAGTGAACCCGGTTGGCTGATGTTTATTTGACGGTTTATTTCAGTTTTTTTTTAAGTGAAACAGTGAAATTGTTTTTATGTATAAATATACATAGTGGAGTTTCACCAAGTGCCAATGATAGAAACAATTTAATTTATGAGATGTCGTCAATTGATATGACGTCAGAGACTTATTGCTACATTAGCGAAGACGTGGGCGTGCATGATAAGTGACGTTTAGACAATTCAAATACAATTTTTATTACAGTTGGTAAATGAGGAAGGAAAACACCTTCAGAATATGACCAAAAATAAAATGGAAACTATATTTAGTATCAAAAGCGTTATAAGAAACAACAGTAGAAATTAAAATTAGTTTTCGTTAATGACATTATTGATTACAATTTTCGGAAACATAAGCATCTTTGGTACTACTACAAAAGTATCTTCACGCCCATGTCCCCCAAGAGGTATGCAGAGGCACAACCAGGGCACCCACTACTAGCCGAAGATACTTATAGGTCCCACAATGTGATAGGTGGCAAGCCTATCGCCAACCGGGCACATACCCAATCCCGAGCAACATTTTTTTATTAGAAAATTGGAAGTGCCACATTTTATTTTTGTTGTCCAACCCGGGATTCGAACCCAGAACCTCATGAAGTAAAGTCCAACACTTGGACCGCTAGACCACAGAGGCGACTAGATGCTACTGCAACTTGTAAGAATGAAAACTTTAAAACGAGAAATATTAGGAAAAGTCTCATTCGAATAGAAAGGATCGGAATGATCCGTAGGAAGAATGATTTCGGGTAAAGAATTTTAGTCAAGCCAAGACGGACATAGTTAAACCAGATGATGGCTGAGTTGATAGACTAGCAGGGACAAATATCCCGAAGCTTTTCAAGCAAAAAAGTAGGAACTTGTTTTTTTAGCAAAATGGTGTATTTTTAATTATTCAGGACCTGAAATTATCTTAGTTAAAAGTGTGATAGGTACTTAGTGATTCAACTTAGGGAACGTACCCATACTACGTAACCCGTTTAGGTGGAGGGAGGTCTTAATAATACTACGATCTGTCACGAGAGGGAGAGGGGGTCATAGGTGCTAGTGGTCGCACATTGGTCGAATTTCGACCATAACAAATTTTAAATCTATCAACAAGAAAGCCATCTTCATTTCTCAAGACCAATTTCTTTGTTTCCAAACTGTATGATCATAGTTTGTGGGCCATCTGTGATCTTTTATCGTTATTATCAATATATTTGTTTGTGTGTGTCAAATGCATGGTAGTGTGGGTAATGTTTTATTTTTGAATTACTGCACTTTATAAGCATTATTATTAAAAAATATTAGCGTTCTGCAATTCTCCTACACATAAACTATAACTGTGCCAAATTTCATACTCTTCCGTCAGCGCAATTTTCGTAAAAAATGGTCCAAAGTTTTTGCTTCGTAGATTAACATATAGATTGTTCTGGTTATGATGATAACAACAAAAGAATGAACTTTTGTTATAAGTGCTGAATATATGTACTATGTCGAATATATTTTTTGGTTATTGAATATTTTGTTTTGTGTTTACTATCTAAAATGAACTTGTTACTACTTTGAATACATATTTTCAAAACATTTGTTGGTATGTATGATAAAAACAAGTATCCAATTAATTATTTGTAGAGTTGTTAAGATGGGTCGGGCGTGGATTGCCGAAGTCTCAAAAAGTCGAGTTATCTAAAACGTCTAAATCGCAATTTGTCTGATTATCTAAATTACCTGTATCTCACTTTACACATCGCAAATCGTCTTAGTCGCAAAATGTCTAAATTTTTCAAATAAGTGTGGATCGGACTAATTACACAATTTGATTCATATTACGACTTTTTACGTGTTGCAAAAATGAATAACAACAAAAACATACATGCGATAACTTTTAATTACTAAAATTGTAAAAACTTGTAATCAATACTTCAATTTTATTTCTTAATTTATTATATTTAATTTGTATTATATTTTTAATGAAGCCACATAAAAGTACCTACTCCGATTTTGTTTTTATATAAAAAAGGCAAAATTAAAAGATAATAAAATAGAAAAACCATTTCTTTGAACGGTCTCATAGAAAGCGACGTGACATGAAGTTCGATCAAATAAATAATAAATATCCTTGGATACAATACTACTCACACTGAATACTAGTCACAAAAATTGAATCTAACCCCAAAGTAAGCAAATTATATGCTTTTTTTATGTTATAGGAAGGCAAACAAGCAGACGGATTCCCTGATGGTAAGAAATTCACGCCGCCTAGAGACACCAAAGATGGTAATGGTGCGTTGCCAACCTGAGGTCAAGATGTTGGGCCTCGAGCAAAAGTAAGTTAACTGGCTACCTTACCCTCCGAACCGGAACACGTCATGACGTTATGGCGGCAGGAATAGGTAAGGCGGTGGTATCAATCCGGGTGAGTCGCTGCGAAACTCTACCACCTAGTCAGATGTCACGGTGTTAGTGAGGGAAAGCCTATGCTCGCCTTTTACGATCTGCCTGGCACAGGAAGGCAAATGGTCTATTCTACAAAGGAGCCTATCAATACATTTAGTGCTTGTAGGTGATGTGTAGTTTTTGACATTGAAGAAACATCATACTCATTCCTCAAAGGTCGGCAACGCATTTGTGATACTCCTGATCTGGCGGATGTCCGTGGGTGGCGGTGATCACTTTCTATTAGGTGACCCACTTGGTCGTTTGCCTCCTCTTGTATATAAAAAAACCGTCTTTTTGTTTGCTTTTCAATCTTTTATACAACATAGTATTAGCATCACATTCAAAGCCAATTCATTTGGAATTGTTATAGCAAGGGTGTGGGGCGCGGTTGGTGGAGCTGGAAGCGCAATTGATGATGCGAGGGGGCGCAGTGGTCGGCACTACCGGCCCAACTGGACATGAACTGCTTCTGGACTGCCGATTTGAGCCACCGTTCGGTAAGTAAAGTCCACTTTTTCATTATTCTCTACACAATTGTATTTCTTTACCGCAAATATGTAAGTTTGAGAAAAATATCTTCACGCCCGTATATCCGAAGAGGTAGGCAGAGGCACAACCAGGGCACCCACGACTAGCCAAAGACACTAAGTCCCACAATGTGATAGGTGGCAAGCCTATCGCCAACCGGGCACATTTTCAATCCCGAACATTTTTTTTTATTAGAAAATTGGAAAAACCCAATTTTCTTTTGTTGTCCGACCCGGGATTTGAACCCGGGACCTCATGCAGTCAAGTCCAACACCCGGACCGCTAGATCACAGAGGCGATCAAGTTTGAGAAACTAAGTTGAAATCTTTTAAATCGTCATATCTTTTATGTTTTCTCTTGAATTTCGATCAGATCGATTCCGAATCGAATATGTCATTTTAAATTCTCTTGAACACAATACTTGCCAATTTTAACATTTAGTTGCACTTAATCAATAAACTATTTTATCGGATACATTGAACGTTTTTGGAACTAAATGTTAATGAACCGCTAGTACCTACTGTGTTCAAGAGTTCCTAAAGTTCCCCGTGTTGGTGCGGTCTCCTTTGTAGAATAGACCATCTGCCTTCCTGCCAGGCAGCCCGTAAAAGCATAGCATAGGCTCACCGTCACTAACACCGTGACATCTTACTAGGTGGTAGAGTTTCGCAGCGACTCGCCCGGTTTGGTACCAGCGTCTTACCTATTCCTGCCCCCATAACGTCAATGCTTGCTGTTGACGTGTTCCAGTTGGAGGGTAAGGTAGCCGGTAAACTGACTTTTGCTCGAGGCCTTACATCCTGGCCTCAGTTTGGCAACGCATCATTGCCACCTTTGGTGTCTCTAGGCGCCGTTAATTTCTTACCATCAGGAAATCCGTCTGCTTGTTTGTCTTCCAATATAAAAAAATATAAAAAAAAACGAATGTGTCATTTCTATTTCAATACGTATAAAATCGAGATTCAAGACTAAACCTAGATCAATGTTAAAACAGTAAATCTGTGATGGGCTATAATGAACAAACAAGAATCAATACAAAATATTTTATGTTCAGAAACATTCTGGCACCTAATCCCAGCCACAGTTTGGCAACTTATGGTTTCTCCCCTTGTTGGACCGGATCCACTGAGTACAATTGATAATCTGCATATCTGCCAAGCAGCTCGTACAGTTATAGGCGAGTCGCTGCCCTGTAGCCGGGATGTTAGGTTTATTGTAAAAGTTTATCGATTACCCTAATCTCTGGATCGAAAGGACACATTACTGTCTTAAAGCGGCAGGAATAGATAACGTGGTACATCCCTACCCGGATAAGTTTCACTGCAACACTTTGATCTTGATGGCATTTTAATTAGTGCTGGCCTCGTACTGGTTGCAAGGAAGAGAGGCAGATTGTCTATTGTAATCAGCGGTCCAAAAATATTATTATTATAAAGTCCAAAATTATTATTATTATAGTGTGGTACCTGCTCTTTCTATTGGACTGTTAAACTGAAGAATTCCAAATGAAGATAGAGAATGCCAATAAGCAATAATTCGCCTTTTATGAAAAAATATGGGTTTGGCATACAATAAAGTTTAAAAAAATAATATTATGTCAAGTTTTAAAAACTTCGTAAATATTTTTCATAATAATTTTTCATTTGCGCCTTAGGTAACCTCTTGACACAGTTTTCTTCACATGAGACACGTTTTCTTGGTTGGGATATAGTTTTAAAATAAACTTGACCTACCTTTGAAATTAGAAACGCTTACCCACTTCTCATATCTTTGATGAAAGTCAGTATTTAACGTGATTTAAGAGTTTTATCTACAGCACTCTTTTTGATTAAAATTAGTAAGATTTAATTTTTATAGCCAGTTTGAATGTTATTACATTAAAAAATTTATAATTTAATTGGAGAACAACATTTACAGTAATTATACAACAGCAATAGTCGACCTTAGCCTACTTAGGGGCACTTGCACATTCTCGGGTTACATTTAATATTGAGTTAAGCTGTCAAATAAAAGGTGATTTAAATTAAGTTAGACGCTAACTCAGTGTTAAATACTTAACCCAGGAACGTGCAAGTGGCCCTTAGTGGAGCAAATCGTTTGTTTCATAGCCCCCGACTGGAAACGAGTGGTGTTGTAAGTTTGATGTGTGCTTGTGGTGTCTGTCTAAGGCATCATAACTTTTGAATGGATGAACAGATTTCGATGCCTTTTCGTTATTTGAAAGCTAACATGGTAGAGATGTTTATTAGCTGCATATTTTATATTCACATAGATCATACGTAAGGTACTTGAGACAATTATAGGGGATAAAATTTGTGTAAAACTTATTCTACGATGATAAAAAAGTATCTTCACGCCCATATCCCCGAAAAGGCGGGCAGCGGCCGACTAGCCGAAGTCCCACACTGTGATAGGTGGAAAACCTATCGCCAACAAGGCACATGTCCAATTCCGAGTAACGTTATCTTTATTAGAAAATTGAAAATACGAATTTTATAGTTTTATAGTTGCCCGGGATCGAATCTGGTACCTCAAGAAGTCAAGTCCGACGCCGGACCGCAAGACCACAGAGCGGTACACAAATACTAGCGGTATTTTATACATATAATGCGTATCCCAATTATTCGAAATGTGAAGACACTGTCATGTGAAAATCGGTTCATTGAATATTCGGAACCTCTTTCACAGAGGCATGGTTTCTATTCAATAATTTTCCGCTTTTGAAATATAAAAACACTATTTAATTCCACCAGTTTTGCTTTTCAAGTTATACTTCTTTTGGCGCGTTAGGAAAAAATGATGAGGGTAAATTTTTACAATGCGCGCACACACCGTCACGAAAAACCGACATGATGAAGTTAGCTATAGATAACATTTTATTTTTTCAAAAAAAGGTACCAACAAAGTAAAAGTAAGGACATCTACGTATGTTTGCGTGAGAACTGAAACTGTATTCACAATATTTCTTTATTTCTATGGTTAGTGTCATTTTGTCTACAAACGTAAAATAATGCAAAAGATAAAATTTTTAAAAAGATTTTATCTTATTACGCCGAAGAAGTATAACTTCTAACGCGTGTACGTAAGTAGGTACCCACACATTTTTTTATTTAATCAATTACCTATTTGATATACTATTTTATTAGTGAATACTATACTAATAAAAAAATAAAAAATATCTCTCTAGACAAGTCACACAAATTGAATCTAACCCCAAAGTAAGCAAATTATATGCTTGTGTTATGGGTGTTAGTCAACGATACTATTACATAGAAATACTTAAATAGATAGCAGAATAAATTTAATAAACACCCATACCCGGAAATGCAGACATCTAAATGTTCATCACACAAATGCCTGCCCCCGTCGGGAATCGAACCCGAGCCTCGCGATTCGTCGATGCAGTTAGGCGAGTACGCTACGTACTCGACCAACGAGGCGGTAATATATAATTAGGGAATTCCGTATGCTTGTTAACCTTACATTATCATAAAAAATCAGTAGTACGGAAACAGACAAGTTGTTTTTACTTTCATTGGCGGTACAGCAACTTGCAGCCGCCACCGCAACGACACCTTACGCCTTACGCAACTCCTGACGCCGTAATAACACTGTCTTATTCCAGTCCGATGGTAGGTTAGCTGTGGACGTGCACAATAGGCGTGACATCCCAACCACAGGACATCGACGTACCTGTTAAAGCTATAATGCCTTTAGGCCACGTTTCTCTCTAAACATTACGAGAGCCGTGTGCTTACAGCTTTTTGTATATTACATACTACGTTTCGAAAACTTTACTACCAAATTACATAAACTAATGGTCGCCCGTTGATCGAAATTCGACCATAATAAATTTTAATATCTTGTTGATAAGAATGTCATCTTTATTTCTCAAGACCAACTACTTTGTTTCCAATCTTTTTAGTGCGTCATTTGTGATATTTTATCGTTATCAATATATTTGTTTGTGTGTCAAATGCATAGTAGAGTGAGTAATGTTTTATTTATTGATTTAATGTACTTTATAAGCATTAATATTGAAATATGTTAGCGTTCTGCACTTCTCCTACACAGAAACTTTAAGTGTGCCAAATTTTAAAAAAAGGGTATAAAGTTTTGGCATCACGTATTAATATATAGATAAATGTTTACACTAATTCTATGCATTGTATAATTTCTAGATGTTTTCTTCATTAAACATTTGTAGTGTTAAACCACAGCTATGTAATTATCTTTTCACCCACTTGGCACAATACTCGAGTATGTTTCGAGCATTTGGTATGCTTAAATTACCCTATGAAATTTATTGTACGGTTCAGGAAAAGAATTCACTCATTTGTTTCTTAAAATCGTAACATACTTAATATTTTTTGTTCATTGCCAAATGAAGTAAGTATAGGTACATATTATTTATATTAATCTTCTTTATTTTTGTGCAAAATTTTTGTACAAAAATTTCGCGAAAATTTGCGAAAAAAATTCGCGTCCAAAATAAGAAGGTTCTCAATACAACTGTTAATTTTTTGTAAGTTTGTTACGCGATTTCTTGATCAATTATGAACAGATTGTAATACCTAATTTTTTGGAAGATAGATTATGAATAACAATAAACATCCCTGGACAAATTACAAAAATAAATTATTGTCCTCAGAAAAACAAGAAAAATACTTAAATTTTGTATTACTAGATGACTTACTATATCTAAAGAAGGTTTTTACAGTTTACTGTAATATATAGATTTACAACAACTCTTTATCTTCCAATCCTCGTGTTGTTTAAAAATTGTGTCGTCATTTTTTAAAAAAGTCTCTAACCCCTTATACACTCAAGTGGTAAAAAAACCAATGTTAAAACGAAACTGTGGTAAGAAGAGCATAGGCTTATCGTCACTAACACCGTGACATCTGACTAGGTGGTAGAGTTTCGCAGCGACTCGCCCGGATTGGTACCACCGCCTTACCTATTCCTACCGCCATAACGTCATGACGTGTTCCGGTTCGGAGGGTAAGGTAGCCGGGAAAATTACTTTTGCTTGAGGCCTAACATCCTGACCTCAGGTTGGCAACGCACCATTACCATGTTTGGTGTCTCTAGGCGGCGTGAATTTCTTACCATCAGGAAATCCGTCTGATTGTTTGCCTTCCTATAACATAAAAAAAAGACACTAACGTGAAAAATGCTAACACAAATTAGATATTGACCTTGTTATCACAAATTATTATTGAAATGTCTCATAAATAGGGACATGGATGTTTTGGTACTTTCGCTCAGCTAGGCGCCGTCTGGCCGGGTATGCCAGACTTAAATTGGTGGGTAGGAAGGTCACGATGTTATGAATGATTACAGCTGCTCCCAGACGATATGGCGGCAGGAACTATGGTTATAAATATGTTAACTAGATGGGGCTTCATGGTCCAATGGCACGTAAGTATATTTTTAGTGGATGTAATACTTTGTTGGGATAACGTTTGCAGAACTAATTTGAGAATAAGTTTATATTTTTATATCGCATCGCCCTTATAAAGGTTCTTGTGACGTGTCTACATAAATCTGAAAAGTGAAAACTACTATCTTTTTCCTTGTAAATTCAATTTACAAAAACATATTACATTATATAATACTAGGAGCCCGCCCCTGCTTCGCGTTGGTGCAAAATATACATTTAAACCTTCCTCTTCAATTATTTTATCTATTAAAAAAAACTGCATCAAAATTCGTTGCGTAGTTTTAAAGATTTAAGCATACAAAGGGACATAGAGACCGAGGAAACGTCTTTGTTTTATACTAGGTATATGTTGTGATGTAGAGATTGGTGTGAGAAGCAGTTAATCCCAAGCATTTCTGTCTTCTAAGTATTCTTAAAACTTCTAGAGGTCTTATAAGGGTTATCCTTATCACACAAATTAAATTTAACATATATTTTTATAAAATAATATATTTTTATATGTATTTAATATCCCAGGGAAGTTTAGTGTACCTACCTAAATAATGTGAACGTTTTTAATATGCCCATGAAAGAATAACTAATTCTGTAGAGACGAGACACATTAAGATTGCTTTTATCCCTCTTATTTACAGAATGCTCTTCCCTATTATTCTTAAACAAATTTATATTTTTATGGACATGCATTTTCTTAATCATATTAAGATGTCATCGTTTAACTATTTACCTACTTTGTTAAACTTTCCATTAAGTTAAACTCTTGGGCCTAAGCTTTGAATTGCCCGACGTCTTTTACAAGATAAATATTGTGTTGACTTCGGCAGAGTTATCTAAAATGACTAAAAGAAACAATTCTAAATAACGAAACACGATAACAATTAAATATTTATAATAGCTCCATCTGCCAGCTCAATTGCGTAATTAAATAATAAATTTATCTGCTATAAATGAATCATCGTATAACGCCTGAACGGATGGACCAATTTTGCTAATTCTTTCTTTTATTATGTTAGTTATTGTAAGGAGAAGGTTCTAATAAAAGGAAAAACTAGGAATGGCAGGGAAAATTGAAAAAATAAACAATTCTTTATACCGTGCAAACTGTTAGCAACTAAACTAAAACGTGTTATAGGTGTTAGTCAACGATGCTTATAGATTCTATGCACTTAGAATCATCAATATATCAATATATATTATAAAACAAAGTCCCCCGCCGCGTCTGTCTGTCTGTTCGCGATTTACTCGAAAAGTACTGAACGTATTTTCATTTGGTTTTCAACAATAGATAGAACAATTCTTGAGAAAGGTTTTAGTGTACCTATAGTAAGTTTATATTTTGTACAAACTAACGACATTACAACGATATTAGTTCAATATGTCGGCAAAAAATAAGCCGATCGGGAGCTTTCCTCGAAAACGCTGCAAAAACATTTTGAGTTTTAACAAAACAATGTGTGGTGGGATTTTTCCTCTTCGAAAGATCTCAAAAAATGTAAGCGGTGGTATATGTCTATCTTTAAAGAATAACCTACAATAACCGTTTTTTGCGTTTACTTAAAACAGTAAAAAGGGTCAGTTTAGAACATATTTCTAACAATACAGTGTTAACCCTTAATCAAATAAATCTGTTAGATACGTTATCCGTGTAATTTAGATCAAAATTGCCTATTACACTATCAGAAAAAAATTAACAGCTAATGAGTTATCAAAAAGTTAAAATCTCTGGGCGGAAAAATTAAATATCGTTGAAGCATAGCTAAGACATGCGCGCTTACTGCATTCCCCACTTAACTTAACTTGAATAACCGAAGCAAAGCGAGGGCGGGCAGCTAGTATTTAAATATATTGTATCAGTACGAGTTTAGTAAACATTTGTAAGTAGAAGTTCTTTAGGTTTTTTATGTAGTGATGATAAAATTTAAAATCTCTTTCCCTATGTCCCTTTGTATGCTTAAATCTTTAAAACTGCGCAACGGATTTCGATGCGGTTTTTTTAATAGATAAAGTGATTAAAGGGGAAGGTTTATATGTATATTTTATATCAGTCTGAAGCCGGGGCGGGCCGCTAGTACGTTGATTGTAGGCTGTAGCGTAGATATTGTTTAATCGCTACAGATGTGTTTTATAGAAATTGTCCAAGCAGTAGCGGAGATATCGTCGATTGATCGCGGACGAAACGTAAGTTTAGGCTAGTCATGTATTTTTGAGATTAATGAGAAGAAGTAGAGAATACGACAGATGTTCATGCTAGGCTCAAAGCGTTTTCAATACATTAATTTCCAACGCTGACTAACCTTTTGATATTTTGTCCAGAGGGTCCATGTCACTGCACCATTAATCTTTCAACCCATGAAGCACCTCTTTTATAGAAATGTGTTTTGTGAGATAAGAAGTTTGGATGAAAATCATTGAATCGGAATCAATGAGTTTATGTTTGATAGTATGATTTTATTAATATGAAACTAGTAATACTGGTGGTGATATTGTTACGCACCCACTAAACTAATTTTAAGTTATCGCTATCTTCTTTTAACGATAGTAATAGAAAGAGATGAAATAAGTTTCGCGCTGTTTTGCACATGGCATTTTTACAGGTAATCTTTATTTTCAATACTTTCAGATTACATAAGCTTAACACACACACACACACACACACACACACACACACACACACACACACATACACACACAAGCCATAAAAATTTAATTCTAATTCTTTTTCAATTTCCTAATAAAAAAAACTTTGTACGGGTCTGGATTTTCGCCCGGTTGGCGATAGCCTTGCTACCTGTCACATTGTAGGACTTGGTACCTTCGAGTCGTTGTACCTATTTCTGTCTTCGTCTTAAAGGGGATATGGGTGTGAAGATATATTACTAAACTAGAAGTAGCCTATTCTTCGAAGAGTGATAGATGAAGTGTAATTTAGACAGAGATCTTAATTTTTAACTGTCTGTTGCCCGCGGCGTTATCCACGTGGGTAATATTTACAGGAACATGTTTTTGGGACAATAATTTTCATATGTGTTAATCCAAGTTACCCTCTATGTGTGTGTGTCAAATTTCATGAAAATCGGAACAACAAACATACAAACTTTCGCATTTATAATATTAGTAGGATATTATGTAGGTATAATATAATAATAATAATAGTAATCTTTATTATCTCAGGAAGTTTTACAATACATTAGATTAGGCTCTGACTTCTACACTAGCTAAAATTGTTTTGTAGAAGCCAGTGCCCACCAACCACTTTAAATGTGTAATAAATTTATTTTAAATAAATATTAATAATATAATAATAAAGGACAAAATAAATGAAAAAAAGTTCAATATAACAGCACAATCCCATTCTAAAAAAAGTTTCAATTTGACTGAAATATGCCCATTATCAAAATGATCCGCCATTTATTGAATTCATTTATTACAAAAAATGTGATAAATGAAGAACCACTTGACCAATTTCATTCATACTTCACATAAACCATCTACTTAATAGTCCGAACAAAGCTTAAACATTTGGTTTGAATAGTTGAGCCCGTTCTTGAGTTATAAAATTACAACGAAAAGTGGCATTGATTTATATATGTAGATAAAAATATTACTTTTAAAGTATTTTAATTACAGTCTTATTTAGGTGTTCAACTCCGTGTTTATACTTATACTTAACATATTTAAGTATCTTCACGCCCATATCCCCGAAAAGGTAGGCAGAGGCACAACCAGGGCACCCACGACTAGCCGAAGATACCAAGTCCCACAATGTGACAGGTGGCAAGCCTATCGCCAACTGGGCGTATATCTAATCATGAGCAACATTTTTTTTTATTAGAAAATTGGAAAACCATATTTTCTTTTTGTTGCACGACCCGGGATTCGAACCTGGGACATCATGAAGTCAAGTCCAACACTTGAACTGCTAGACCACAGAGGCGACATATTTATTGTATAAATACATTTATTAGCTGTACAGAAGTACCACAATTGTTTAATGGAACAGAGTCGACTTCCGCGTGTTTGAAGTCTGAACATCCTCTAGATATATCATTGAAAGGGAAGTCTTTGCGGAAGTTGTTTTATGTAATATATGAAATGGGTTTGACACATTTGTCTTATAACTTATTCAACCTGCAATTAAAATACTGTTCACACTCTTAATAAAGTATTTGAAGTGAAACTTCTTTATCGGGGTTGGAAAAAAAATTAGTGTAACATTTTTTCGTTACGCGTCACATTTTTCCGTTACGCGTTATCTTTGTTCTTATCGTAAAACTGATAACTAGATCTATCGTTTAATGATCCTCTTGCGATTCAAGTTGACACTTTACATCCACTGACGTTCGTACGTAACGTACGGGTTAAAGTATTCGGAATGTTTTAATACTACCTTGTCATTTAGTACTATGACGTTCCTAAACAACCTTGTTGTAAGATGTTTTTGAAGTGAAACTTCTTTAAAAAAATAGTGTAACATTTTTTCGTTACGCGTCACATTTTTCCGTTACGCGCCATCTTTGTTCTTATCCCTACCACGCGTGATTCGAAGTATACTTTCTCCAGCGGAGTAGGGATAGGCAATAAACTTTATTTAACCAATTTCTGTAAAGTTGCATATACGAGTAGTAAATTATTTTTTGAAAAATAACGTCATAAAGAAGTTTCACTTCTTCACTTCTTACAAGTGTACGCTAGTACACGCACACATTTTTTAAACTCGTTGTTGCCCCTGTGGTCGGGCGGCCCGGTTCAATATTTGATTTGACAGAATGTGGTTTCGATTTTGACCCCGGGGCGGGCCAAAAAACGTTTTTTTTTTTACTTTATTTT
>NJDD01004406.1:451376-502971 GCA_002245505.1 Calephelis nemesis | reverse complement strand
AAACGGATCGACAGGCAGATGATCCTCTATCAGCCACCTCCCAGTTTTTTCCTCAGGTCGGTCTGTTTAGTCTGTGCGTGTTTTCTGATCTGTGTGTTTGTCTGGTCTGTATATCTGTCTGTGGTATTATAACTTTAGAACCGATGGACCAAATTCGATACGTTTTATTTTTGAAATCTGACGTGACCGAGAAGATACTTCGCTACATTAGGTTTTATCCGGGGCTCATTAAAAAAAGTAAGACTATTTTTATCTTTGTAAATATCGGCCAACGACGTACAGGTTTTGATGATTTTTTAAAAATTATGATTCTAAGGTGGTCAACTTTTGTGCATAAGTGTGACTGAAATTGTTATGGATGGACCTTGCGTAATTATTTCGAAAACGGAACCATCGCAATCCGCTTTTAATGGCCGAGCTAACAAACATACAAAAACCAGATTTTACAACTAAGGTTGCTTTTCCAACCTGAGGCTGGCGTGCTAAGACCATTGGGTAATTTTTGGTTAGTTTACAATCCCAAACCAAAAGGCGACTATGACAAGTGTCGATTTTATAGCGACAAGAGTAGTTAGGCAATGATAGATGGTGGTATAATAAGCTGTCAAATCCTGCCCGCTAAAAAACAAAAATATTGTGAATTTACAAGGAAAAAGATAGTAGTTTTCACTTTTCAGATTTATGTAGACACGTCACAAGAACCTTTATAAGGGCGATGCGATATAAAAATATAAACTTATTCTCAAATTAGTTCTGCAAACGTTATCCCAACAAAGTATTACATCCACTAAAAATATACTTACGTGCCATTGGACCATGAAGCCCCATCTAGTTAACATATTTATAACCATAGTTCCTGCCGCCATATCGTCTGGGAGCAGCTGTAATCATTCATAACATCGTGACCTTCCTACCCACCAATTTAAGTCTGGCATACCCGGCCAGACGGCGCCTAGCTGAGCGAAAGTACCAAAACATCCATGTCCCTATTTATGAGACATTTCAATAATAATTTGTAATAACAAGGTCAATATCTAATTTGTGTTAGCATTTTTCACGTTAGTGTCTTTTTTTTATGTTATAGGAAGGCAAACAAGCCGACGGATTTCCTGATGGTAAAGAATTCACGCCGCCTAGGGACAACAAAGATGGTAATGGTGCGTTGCCTACCTGAGGTCAGGATGTTAGGCCTCGAGCAAAAGTAAGTTTATCGGCTACCTTACCCTCCGAACCGGAACACGTCATGACGTTATGGCGGCAGGAATAGGTGAGGCGGTGGTACCAATCTGGGCGAGTCGCTGCCAAACTCTACCACCTAGTCAGATGTCTCGATGTTAGTCATGATAAGCCTATGCTCGCCTTTTACGAGCTGCCTGGCAAGAAAGGCAGATGGTCTATTCTGCAAAGGAGCCCGGACCAACACCCCCCGTGTTGGTCCGGGCTCAGTCAGTCAGTCAGTCAAGTCAGTCGTCCAGGAAGCCATAACATTTTACGTTTATCAACGTTGTAAAATGGAAATTGCTGTTTCAGATGTTTTATAGGCACATGTTAACGTTAACATATGTTAGGTGCTTGAAGAACTCAATTGAAATGTTTTATTAACTACAAACAAGAGTTAATTATGCGCACCGCTCGTATCTTATACTTAACGGATAGTTTTACTCCGAAGTTTTTTTTTTTATTTTTTTTTCGAACCATAAACAAGTTTATAATGTCGCTTATTATATAAGTACCTAGAGTTACATATTGTTACTTATTATAAACTAAACATGTTGGTTACAGTTTAACTTTTTATATGTTATGGACGCGGGACCAATAACATTTATATGTAAACATTTACACAGTTTCAAGGGAACTTAACTTACAGATTATGTGGTACATTACATAAACAACCTTAAGTGGTAAATTATGTTTATAAAAATACGCTATTAATCTCCCTCTATTAAAATAATCAGGGCAATTAACTTTGTGTATGTTCGTATTTGCGTGTGTATTTTTATTTTTTATAATATTGTTTTTTTTTTATACAAGAGGAGGCAAACGAGCAAGTGGGTCACCTGATGGAAAGTGATCACCGCCGCCCACGGACATCTGCAATAGCAGAAGTATCACAGATGCGTTGCCGACCTTTAAAAAATGAGTACGCTCTTTTCTTGAATGCTCTTTTCTTGAAGTCATAATTGTTTGGGAATACCGCCCTCGGTAACTGATTCCACAAAGTTGTTGTGCGAGGTAAAAAATTTCGGGTTGACCATCACACTAGGAAGCTCGAGCATTTCTTAACATCAGGAAGTTTTTCTACTTGATTGTCATTCAACATTATTAACAAATAAGTGCAGTAAGTATCTAAAAAACGGAGTCCATTTGTTTAATTTCCACGTCGTTGTTTGGTAATTCTTTCGAACGATAATATAATCTATAATATTAAAATGAATCGCTAAATGTGTTGGTAAGCGCATAACTCTCGAACGACTCAACCGATTTGGCTAATTATTATTTTGTTGTATCAGTAATTGTCAAAAGAAGGTTCTTATGAAGAGAAAACCCGGGAAAGTTGCAGGGAAGATGGGAAAAACAATATTTTATTTTCCCCATACAAACTGAACGGGTGCAACGAAGTTCGCCGGAACAGCTAGTCTTCTATAATATAAAAATGAATCGCAAAATGTGTTGGTAAGCGCATAACTTCCAAACGACGGGACCGATTTGGCTAATTCTTTTTTTATTGTGTTACTTATGATCAGGAGAAGGTTCTTACGAAAAGGAAAACCGGGAAAGTTGCAGGGAAAATGGGAAAAACAACATTTTAATTTTTCTCCATACAAACTGAACGGGCGAAACGAAGTTCGCCGGAGCAGCTAGTTAATTTTAAAAATTAATTTACAAGTTACAAAAACTCACTCAACCCTAAAGTAAGCAAATTTTATGTTTATGTTATGGGTGTTTGTCAACGAGTTTACTACATAGAAATGATTAAACATATTAATTGTACTAGAATCCATTAAATAAACACCCAGATCCGGATTTGTTGACGTCTAAAGAATAGCGCCCTTTGGACGGGCCGTGAAGGGGCGCATCACAGCGCTAAAATTCGCCTAGATCGCTTGCATATATTTTGTATAGAGCAACGCCCACTGTGCTGGGGCGCATCGACGTGGATTTTTTCGCGGCGAATTTCTGTGAGGCACCCTGCGCGTATTTCCCGTTGCGGCCTACAGTGATAAAAAAAAGATCACGATAGTAACATCGTGATCTTGGAGCACTAATGGCATTTTAACGCTAAAGTTTCGTATGACAACTACTAGAAACGCCACTTTCCATACTTGACGGTTTTCGAATCGCCTCTCTATTTTTTTGCTCTACTCTTTGGCACAGACTTACAAAAATCCGCCTATGTGATGATGCCCAGCCCGCCTTAGTATGCTTTGCAATGCGATGCGCCCCGGCCGGACACGCTCCGTCTCGTCAACAGTGGGCGCTATCCTTAAATGTTCATCACTCAACCGATATTTTAATTTTTTACATTATAATAAATATTCTCGGACAAACTATACAACTTGATGTAACCTCAAAGTGAGCAAATTATACTATACTTGTATTATGGGTGTAGGTCAACGATACTAAAAAATAAAAATACTTAAGTAGGTACCTGAATAAATTTAATAAACACCCAGACCTGGAATTGTTGACGTCTAAATGTTCATCACATAAAATGCCTTCCTCCGTCGTTAATCGAACCCAATCTCACGGTTGTTTGGTGAAGTTAGACGTGTGACGTTAGAATAGTTTTTTTATGATATTGGAAGGCAAACAAGCAAACGGATTTCCTGATAGTAAGAAATTAACGCCGCCTAGAGACACCAAAGGTGGTAATGGTGCGTTGCCAACCTGAGGCCGAGATGTTAGGCCTCGAGCAAAAGTAAGTATACCAGCTACCTAACCCTCCGAACCGGAACACGTCATGACGTTATGGCGGCAGGAATAGGTAAGGCGGTGGTATCAATCCGGGTGAGTCGCTGCGAAACTCTACCACCTAGTCAGTTGTCATGGTGTTAGTGACGGTAAGCTTATGCTCGCCTTTTACGAGCTGCCTGGCAAAAAAGGCAGATGGTCTATTCTACAAAGGAGCCCGGACCAACACGGGGAGAAAGAATAGAATAGATCTGGCAACTCGTTAACGCGTTCATAAGATAGATGAGTCATACGAACAAGACCACTGGTGGTGGAGTGCTGCGCAGCAACTAGCTTAGGCAGGAAGTCATCACCTTACCTATTCTATTACTACGAACATTAAATTTTCAGACCAAAATCACTATAGATTTCGATACGTAAATTACCGAACGTAACCTATAGCAACTCATGGTTAGGGCTCTGAAGCTTTATTTATTATTATTTACTATCTATGATGTGTAATAACTAATAACCCTTACACGATTGGTTTTGCTATCCGTTTCACCAGTCGCTTACGGCCAATATACACGCTGACTTTTTAATCACCATCCAAATTTTAATATGTTAATCTTAAGTGAAAATAATTAAATACGTGTTTTTTCTTTTAGTATCCCTCAATACTAAATATTAAGATATGACATCGCAAATATTGATGTTTATGGGCAGCGCGCGCTCCGTACCTACGCGCTGAGTGCTCTGAAATGCTAGATAGCTACCTGCTAGATACCTATATTTTTTCATAAAATGACTTATCTATAGATACTTTATGCCGAGAAAAAATTTGGATGGTGATAAAAAAATCTTGCTGTATATAATCTAAGATTAGAGATCGTGCTTTAGATCAGTTGCATGTAACCGCTGCTATTTTTCAATAATTTACAAAAATATCTTAGCAATATTATTATAATTTGACCGCCTCGTTGGTTGAGTGGCTAGCGTACTCGCCTAACTACATCGACCAACTGCGAGGCTCGGGTTCGATTCCCGACGGGGGCAGGCATTTGTGTGATGAACATTTAGATGTCTGCATTTCCGGGTCTGGGTGTTTATTAAATTTATTCTGGTATCTATTTAAGTATTTATATGTAATAATATCGTTGACTAACACCCGTAACACAAGCATATAATTTGCTTACTTTGGGGTTAGATTCAATTTGTGTGATTTGTCCAGGGGTATTTATTTAATGTCCAATCTACGTTTGATCAAACAAATTGGATGACTGCATCCAATATACTACAAACACTTAAATATTTTTTTCAGATAGAAGATCTTCTTAAAAATCAAAAATTTTGACATTCCAATTTTTTACAAATAAAGCTCTAGAAGGCCTCCTTATCTATAAATAGGTTATTAATATTAATCGTTAAACGACTGACAGATAATCTAGCGTGTAAGGCCGAAACTGACATATATGTTCACATTTTTTGTTAGCTATCAGTCAAACGTAATTCAATGACTGTCGTAAAACTGATAACTAGATCAATCGTTTAATGATCCTCTTGCGATTCAAGTTGACACTTTACATCCACTGACGTTCGTACGTAACGTACGGGTTAAAGTATTCGGAATGTTTTAATACTACCTTGTCATTTAGTACTATGACGTTCCTAAACAACCTTGTTGTAAGATGTTTTTGAAGTGAAACTTCTTTATCGGGGTTGGAAAAAAAATAGTGTAACATTTTTTCGTTACGCGTCACATTTTTCCGTTACGCGCCATCTTTGTTCTTATCCCTACCACGCGTGATTCGAAGTATACTTTCTCCAGCGGAGTAGGGATTGGCAATAAACTTTATTTAACCAATTTTGTAAAGTTGTATATAGTAAATTATTTTTTGAAAAATAACCTTATAAAGAAGTTTCACTTCTTCACTTCTTACGAGTGTACGCTAGTACACGCACACATTTTTTTACAATACTTAGCAGTTTTGTGACGTTTCATTCATTCATTTCGTACCATATCGTCAGTTGTGACAACTAGAAGTTATGTTTTTGCTTTATCACTCTGGAAACATAATATTATCAGTCACAGCTTTACAGCTTTATCCGCGACGAGTGTGTACATACATAAACATTCAACCCGTCAGATATCTTTCGGACATCCCAACGCTCAATGACACATCCGCAACTTACGTTCGATAATTTGCAAGGCTCAAGCTTGGTTCCTATAATCAACGAGCCGTAATCCGTAAGTATAACTATTGGTAGTTTGCCTAAAATTGACGAGGCGTTGCTCATTGTTACAAAAAATGTTTCGAGTTAGCAGTCGTTAACGAACTACCGTAGTAAGATTTTTCACTATTCGTACAAAAATCTACCATCAGTAAGCAAAACGACTCGTTTCTTGAATATAGAAACCGGGCATCAGTCATGTACTTTCATTATACCAGAGATTAGTACATACAACTGTACATAGATACCCGGTAAGTCATGGCTATCTGCCGCCTCCGTCAGCCGCGTCCGATAGTGCTTTCAGCCTAGTTGGCAATCTAAAAAGAGAGTGCATTTTGATCAGTCTATTGCCATTAAAAATATACAATAAAATAATATTGTTATTGTAATTTTACTTTCATAGAGAATTACCTATATTGTATATACTTATATAGTAGTTAAAATACTTTTAAATGATTTAGCACCAAAAAACCACCAAGGTTTGCGTAGATGTTGAGTGAGTAGAGAATGAGTATTTAAGTGATATTGAAGATTTTGGTTTTTTGTGATTTTGATATCTTATTTCCGCATAATGTACACAATATTATTGTTTTTTCAATGTAGCTACTGTCCAGATCTGTCAGAGAGAAAAGTAGTAAAGACGCGTTGATAAGAATAATTGTTAAAATAGTTTTAGTAAAAGAGTCAGTAAATAGGGAAAAATAAATTAATACTTACAGTATTAAGTTTTAATTATCGTCCCAATGTCGTATTTTAAAGTGTTCATTAAGTCGTGAATTCTGGGTCACAGCTTGATGTATCTCTGTGAAGACTCTTGGATTATTATTTTACTTTTAAATTCGCGAAACCGTAACATTATTTTTTTGAAGCACAGACTTCATAATTCTTGAGTTTGATTTCATATTCATTCTCTGTGAATTTTCATGACATTAAAATATGTTAATAAGTAGAACGCTGGAAGAAAGGCGGGTAATTCGTTTATATTTTTTGACGTGACTACTTCTTGTTCTTATAATTCGATGGAGCTGGCTGCCTTACGTAGTGTTGTGTTCTCTTTACCGGCTGCACGCACCAAAAACATGACTCATACGGCGTTACCCCGCTCTGAGGCGTTCCTTTTAAGGCTTTAAGTGCAAGCGAGAGCGCGAAATGAGCCACAAAGAGGCACAATCGGCCTCCGTTCTTATGACGTTGTCACGTACGACTATCGTCAGTAAATCGCTTTTTTAAGACAGAAAGATTAAGACATTGAATATATTTTACATTAGAACCTCTATAATTCGAACATCAAGAGAGACGACAAAAAATTAAGTTATAGAGTTTTCATGTTATGGAGAATTTCTTCTTAGGCGGATTTTGATTCGACATAAAGAGTTTGAGGTTTATTCTTATAAAGTTTGAGTAAGAGAGGTAAAATAAATAAAAAAATCAACTTGCAAAGGTGACAAACATATTTTTATTTATTATAAATCGACAGTATTTCAAGTCATTTTAAAATAACTCAACTTAAAGTTTTTAGTTTACGTTTCACAGCACTCATGTTAACTGTACAACAGTAACACTAATTAATAAGTTCAATTCACATTAGAACCAAACTACTTCTGACAGTCTTTAAGTCGAAAACAAATGACTTGCTTAGTTAAATTTCAAAGGAATTCAAAATTGAACACCTGACACCAAGCAAGCAAACACGTGTTTACGTGAGTCATAAATTTATTATCGCATACTCCTAAAGTGTTTTCTAAGAAACCATACTGTACTCACATTGTTGGCAAGTTCTTTAAGTCGGTAACTTATTTTTGTTCGAACAATAGAGGTAATAAATTACAAATGATCAAGTTGTAAAGGTTGTAAAATAAAACGTTGCTATGTTCGAGATACAGAGGTCAAATTTAATTTTTCGTGTTGTAGAGTGAAAATATGTACCAAAACGGCTTGGAGGTACTCGGTGATTATTTCGATTAACAGAGGATCAAGATTTCTAGTAATGGAGGTTTTGGTGTGTGAAGGGAAGGGCACAAATCATTTTTTCGAGATTTGGAGGTTTTTGACTTATCGAGATTCGAGTGAACGAGGTTCTACTGTATTAGGATTAGAATTTAGAAGGCAAAGAAGCGGATGGATTTCTTGCTAATATGAAATTATCCATAATAAGGAATACGCGTGGGCTCCAGACTTCGACGTTAAAGTGCGTTGCTAATTCTAGGGTAAGTTTACTCGTTATCCCATGGAATGGAAAAAGACAGTGGCGAGCACTGATGTTAAAAACTCTACTTCAAGAAAACTAAATACGTATACTTAATAGGCGAGTGAATAAGTTTGCTCTTACTTCCCATCTGAAAACAGGACAGAAGAAGCTTAAAATCATCCATGTATGTATAGAATATACCTAAATTGTAAATAATTTTGTGAATGAATACTTTTTTTCGAAATGTCTACTGTTGTGTACGTCTAACGACTTTTAAAACGTCACCGGGCTAGCGAATGAACTCTAAACAACTTAGGCCATTTTTACCCAATGTAGGTGTATACGTAGTAGGTATACACTTCCTAACGTCGACATGTAGCCACTGCGTATCACGGCAGGAACTAAAGTAAAACCACTCTTAGTGCATTATTATATTATCACTAGTAAACTTAGCTATTTTAATTTATTTTTAATAATAATAAGTTAAGTGCTAGATAAAAGAAGTGGTGTGTTTTTCTGTTTTACAAAATTTAGTTTCTTAACAATACAAGGCGGATATTAAAGTATAGTTTGTGAAATGTGGCCATAGATGGCGCTTTATCATAAATGCAACGGGTACTGAATTAAATTGTTTTTTTTTACCAAGTGGATTGTTGTGATATGAATATGTAAAATATTTGAATAAACAATATTTATTTACATTTCATTATACGATTAGCAACAATTATGTTTAAGTTGTATTTGTATTGTTTTAAAAAAGAGCTAAATCGCATTATTTAATGTTTTTACAATTGTAAGGATATATATAAAACCATTTGTAAAGGATAGATGTACTCGCTTCGGCAGTACATTTACTAAAATTGGAACGATACAGAGAAGATTAGCATGGCCCCTGCGCAAGGATGACACGCAAAATCGTGAGGCGTTCCACATTTTTTTGATATTTTAGTTCTGAGAGATATCTTGTGTCAACGATAAAGTTTTACCGTAAAAATCGCCTTTAATTTAATAGTTCACAATCGACTTCACAAGAGTTTATTTTCGTTTGCCGCCGGACACCACTTGTGTCTATGACAAAATATGTTTTATTTTACGTGCAATATAAACTCCCATACAAATAGGCCAGATCCTTGTCGCAGATTACTCAAATATTGAGAAAGTTCGATGTAGGTAACTTTTATGGTAATGTGGTCCTATTACTATATATTTATGTGTCGTAAGGAATAAGGATACACTTTCAGGGTAAGTACCAGCTTAGGTATAAGTACCCCTCAGACCACAGGACCGACACATCATAAACTTAATGATTCGTCTTGCCATCAAGAGAGTCGTGTGTACATACAAAAACACCTTTTTAATTCGCCCTGGCCAAGATTTTGCGTAGAACCTATTTATTTTAAGTTTCTGGGTCCCGGTCACTTTTTTCTGTTAATTCTTGTTACTAGGTGAAATAGACCAACTGCCTCCCTATCAGACAGCTTGTAAGGTAAGAAGTGAACAAAGGCTAAATGAGATATTACAAACAAAACTTGGAGGTAGATAATTGTGCAGAAATTTATCCGGGTTAGGATCTATCAATAACTATTCCTGACACCATAACGATAGTGTTTGGCACTGTTTTGTTCCGGACTCGCGGGTGAAGTAGCCTCTACGGGGTCTGTTCATTATCTAATCACATAAAAACCGCTACGGCTAGCGTACACGCCTAACTACACCGACCAACCGTAACGCTTTGGTTCGCTTCCCGACGGGGACATGCTTTTGTGTTATGAATTTAGATGTCTGCATTTCCGGATTCGGATATTTATTAAATATTTTCTGGTATATATTTGAGTGTGTCTATATATTAGAATCATTGACTAACACCTATAACACAAGCATATAATTTGCTTACTTTGGGGTTAGATTCAATTTGAGTTACTGGTCCAAGGATATTTATTTTATATATTAAAACAAAAAAAAACGTTAATTAATTATTTTGTGTAAGTAGTATGAACACAAACGTTAAAAAAATAAAAAAAATATTGCAATAAAAATTACAAATGGTGGTCTTCTCAAAGCAATCTTTGCTACAAAACTTGGAAAGACGGGAAGTTAAAGAGTTACAAAATAAAAGGTAAGAAAACAACAACAAAAATTGTATTGTACTATGGTTAGAATCACTAAACCGTAGGGGCTGAATATGAAAAAAGCTATATGTCTACCATTTTCACATTTCATACCCTAGTTAAGGGCCTACTTATTCAGCAATAAAATTAAAAGTATTAGATGAAAACGTTCCTTATTATAACGCAATAGAGTCGACTAGTGTCATAAAAGGTTCACTACAAAGTTGTCTGACTGCGAAAGTGGAGCATCTTTCGAGCTGTATATACGCTCTCTGTTCTAATTATACATTTCTAAAGGCGGTTCTGAAACCTATTTTGCAGTCGTTATGCGCTTAGCAAAGATACGAGGCTTATAATGTAACGTAGGTAGACGCTTTCGAATGGTATAAAAAACGCCATGACACATAACAGTGCTAAACAATATCGTTATGGTGTCAGGAATAGGTATTAATGGATCCTAACCAGGACAAGTTTTTAAAGGTCTTGTCAGTAATATCTCGGTGTACGGCGTATTAAATGGGTGTTTTTGTAAGAAAATTGGATTTTTCCAATTTTATAATAAAAAAATGTTGGTCGGGATTGGAAATGTGCCTGGTTGGCGATAGGCTTGCCACCTATCACATTGTGGGACTTAGTGTCTTCGGCTAGTCGTGGGTGCCCTGGTTGTGCCTCTGCCTACCTCTTTGGGGATATGGGCATGAGATACTACTTTTTTTTTTGTTTTTGTATGTACTTAATAAGACAACAAGCACACACGGCTATCTTAATGGCAAGATGAACCATTAAGTTTAGGATGTGTCGGTCCTGTGGTCTGTGGGGTATAACTAAGCTGGTACCTACCCTGAAAACGTATCCTTATTACTTACGACACATAAACTACCATAAAATCTACCTACATCGAACTTTCTCAATATTTGAGTAATCGGCAATAAATGTCTGGTTTATTTGAATGGGAATTTTTATGGGACGTAAAATGCTTAATATTTTGTCCTAGCCACAAGTGGTGTCCGGCGGCAAACGAAAATAAACTCTTGTGAAGTCGATTGTGAACTATTAAATTAAAGGCGATTTTTACGGTAAAACCTTATCGTTGACACAAGATATCTCTCAGAACTAAAATATCAAAAAAATGTGGAACGCTTCACGATTTTGCGTGTCATCCTTGCGCAGGGGCCATGCTAATCTTCTCTGTATCGTTCCAATTTTAGTATATGTACTGCCGAAGCGAGTACATTAAAATCTATTCAAATGGTTATATATATAGTTACAATTGTAAGAAACTGTAGTAACGCGATTTAGCATTTTTTTAAACAATACACAGCTTTTTTAAAAACAATTGTTACTAATCATATAATGAAATGTATGTAAATATTGTTTATTTAAATACACATATTCATATCACAACAAGCCAATTGGTAAAAAAAAAACAATTTGATTCAGTACCCGTTACATTTATGATAAAGCGCCATCTATGGCCACATTTCACAAACTATATTGTAAAGTCTGCCTTGTATTGTTCGGAAATCAAATTTCATAAAACAGAAAGACATATCCCTCTTTTTTCAAGCATGTAACGCGTTATAATTAACAATAAATAAAAATTGCTGAGTTTACTAGTGTTTAATTAAATAATGTACTTTGAGTGTTTTACTTTAGTTCCTGTCGTAAAATGTATTGACTGCATATCAGCGTTACGCAGTAAGTATAATTACCCACTTTGCCTCAAAATGGCGTAAGTTGTTAATTAATAAAAATATATAAAATTTATACTCTATACAGAGTGGAAGAGATCATTTTAAACTTCTGTCCTGTTTCTTGATAGGAAGTGATAGCAAATTAACTCATTAGCTTATTATACTTAAGTATTTACTTTGTTAAAATAACGAAGCATGAATCATGATTATAAGTGGTAGAGTTTTTAATAATCACCACAATTAATAACAGCTTATCTCTTTTTACCGTCAGTGTTCGCCAATTTCTTTTTACATTTCATGTGATAGCGATTAAACTTATGCTAGAGTTAGCAACGCACTTTAACGTCGAAGTTTGTAGCCAACTCGTATTTCTTACTATGAATTATTTCTTAATATCAAGAAATCCATTTTTCTATACATTCTAATCCTAATTAAATAGTGCCTCTCTCTCGCTCATCTAGCACTCTCGCTTGCACTTCAAGCCTTAAAAGGAACGCCTCAGAACGAGGTAACGGGGCATGAGTAATGTTTTTTTGGTGGGTGCAGCTTGTAAAGAGAATACAATACTACGTAAGACAGCAAGCTCCATCGTCTTGTGGTGCGTGTGTGCGTACGCGGTGGCTAGGTTTGCTACCTATTATGGGCCTAGTATCTTTGGCTAATCGTAGCTACCCTAGTTGTTCACCCAAACAGCTCCTCAGGGATGCAGGTGTAGAGATACTTTTTAAAGTATCTTCATGACCATATCCCGGAAGAAGCAGAGGTACAACCAGGGCACCCACGGCTATCCGAAGACTCAAGATACTAAGTCCCACAACGTGATAGGTGGCAAGCCTATTGCCAACCGGGCACATATCTAATCACGGGCAACTATATTTTTATTGAATTTTTTTTTGTTGCTTGACCGGGAATCGAACCCGGGACCACATGAAGTCAAGTCCAACACCTGGGCCGCTAGGTCGCAGAGGCGATAAGATATTTTTGAACACCATTATAACTATTTGTATTTTTTGTACTTTTTAACCTGTTAACTTCTCACTTATAGCTGTTATAATATTTCCTAATCTATATATTAATACGTGATGCCAAAACTTTGGACGCCTTTTTACGAAAATTGCGCGGACGCAGGATCATAAAATTTGGCACACTTATAGTTTATGTGTAGGAGAAGCGCAAAACGCTAATATTTTTCAATAATAATGCTTATAGAGTACATTAAATCAATAAATATAACATTACTCACTCTACTATGCATTTGACACACAAACAAATATATTGATAACGATAAAATATCACAAATGACGCACTAAAGAGTTTAGAAACAATGTAGTTGGTCATGAAAAATGAAGATGGCGTTCTTATCAACAAGATATTAAAATTTCGACCAACGGGCGACCACTAGTAATAAATAAATCACTTCATACGTCATACTATGTGAAAATATTATTAAATAAACCACGCGACCAACCGAGTGCATTTTGAGTTATTTATGGATACAGTAACTTATTACATAAATACTAGTGAACTCAGTGGAAAAAGCCTAGTAATTATATTTTTAAATAATCGGCGTAATAAGGGAAGGTCATAACTTATCAACCCTTACCATCACAAGTGTAATAAAACATTTTGTCACGCGACAGTACTATAGTCTAGAATAAACCTTGTTAACATATACTTTGATGACCTTATTATAAAAGGTTAACTTGTGTTACTAATATCCCCGTGTTGGTCCGGGCTCCTTTGTAGAATAGACCATCTGCCTTCCTGTGCCAGGCAGCTCGTAAAAGGCGAGCATAAGCTTGCCGTCACTAACACCGTGACGTCTGGCTAGGTGGTAGAGTTTCGCAGCGACTCACCCGGATTGGTACCACCGCCTTACCCATTCCTGCCGCCATAACGTCATGACGTGTTCCGGTTCGGAGGGTAAGGTAGCCGATAAACTTACTTTTGTTCGAGGCCTAACATCCCGGCCTCAAGTTGGCAACGCACCATTACCAGCTTTGGTGTCTCTAGGCGGCGTGAATTTCTTACCATCATGAAATCCATCTGCTTGTTTGCCTTCCAATGTCATAAAAAAAATATATTAGTTTTTTATCTTCACGCCTGTATACCCGGAGAGGTAGGCTAAGGTATTGTCATATACTTTGATGACCATTTTATAAAAGGTGAACTTATGTTACTAATATTGACTGTAGTGAGTATCTTCACGCCTATATACCCAGACAGGGAGGCTGGGTAATACCCCTGTAATACCATTGTAATATACAACCCTGTTGTCCCTCACGACTAGACGAATGTACTACTTATGGATAGCGTCCACTGTTGACTTAGAAACTTAATACTTTTATTTTTTATATAAATGTTGCGCCAAACTGGTTTTTGCCGATAGCTTTTATTAAAATTTTGCAGTCATGAAGTAACGTCACTATAGTGTTGTGATTATATAAATTTAGCACTAGTGATGGCGAGCGCGATGCGTTCTAGTTATTGGCACGTCTTTAGTGGCTTGAGGATTCGTTAGTTAGTTAGTTAGTATCTTCACGCCCATATCCCCGAAGAGCTAGGCAGAGGCACAACCAGGGCACCCACGACTAGCCGAAGACACTAAGTCCCACAATGTGATAGGTGGCAAGCCTATTGCCATCGGGGCACATTTCCAATCCCGACCAACATTTTTTTTATTAGAAAATTGGAAAAATCCAATTTTCTTTTTGTTTGCCGACCCGGGATTCGAACCCGGGACGTCATGCAGTCAAGTCCAACACCCGGACCACTAGACCACAGAGGCGATTCTTTGTCATTGATATTCTATTTTTATGTTTATTTTTCAATGTTTTTAGTGATCTATGAAAGAAAGAAAATTATTTATTTGCGGAATATGTGTCTAAATGAGATATTACAAAAATATTTAAGTGTATCAACATATTCTACCATATGTTGGTGTGCAAATATTTTAATATTTATAAAATATTGTTTAATTACGTATGCTTTAACTTTTAAGTCAATTATTTATATTTATAATTTATTGTTATATGTTAAAAGTGCCTACACATGTACGAAATAAACGAAACGAATAAAGACGAAGAATATTAACAAAACAATTATCAGTTCCAGATTTGGATGCAATTTTGCATATCAAGATGAACATTTTTACAACTGCTTTCTGCGCATGTTTGTGAGTCAAAGGATAATAGCTAGAAATTACTAAATATATTATTAGAAGTGTGACATTGCTACTTCTGGTGTTTATATGACATTGTAAAAATCATGAAACATTCATTCCCTCATAAATGATATTAACATAAGTAAAGCGAGTTTATGCTAGTCTAGCTTGCACTGGTGGTTTTGCCCGCATTCCAAGTTATATATACACACATATATGTAAATATTTATGTTATTATGATGTATAAACCATGTTCATGCCAAGTTTAATCTAGATCCGTTCATTAGTTTGTGCATAAAAGAATAACTAACATAATATCCATTCTTAAAAACTTTCACATATATAACACCAGTAGCGTTAATTTCATTCTTCACAATTTTCAAAGAAATAAAAAAATAGTTACACTAAAGATTCGAACCTGCAGTCTTTTGTCTCTAGCTAACGAATGTTATACCATTTGAGCTAACTATTCACAGCATGGACAGCTGGTATACTTACAATACAATAGGCCTAGTCACAGGCAGTGATGCACCCGTAACATCTATGGTGTTTATAGGTCATGGTATCTCATACCATCAGAAAAACCATATACATGTCACTAGCTTATGCCATAATAAATTATTAAGATTTTTTTTTACTGTAGTTTGTTAATAATTGTTGATGTGATCTCAATCGGACTGGTGGTGGAGTCCTGCGATGACTCTCTGTACCACTGTATTATATTTACTGACAGACATACATACGCATGAAACACATAAAAATAAGTAAAAGATATGAAGCATCTTTACGACCATATCCCCTACGTGGCAGGCAGAGGCACAACCAGGGCACCTACGGCTAGCCGAAGACACTGAGTCCCACAATGCGATAGGTGGCAAGCCTATTGCCAACCGGGTACATATCCAATCCCGTGCAACGTTATTTTTATTAGAAAATTGGAAACATCCTATTTTCTAATAAAAAACCTTGTTTTCTGGACCCTGTTTTATAGGCATATTATTGCTAGAAAATGAATTGCTGTTACTTCTTAAATCAGCTGTGAGTGTGTCACTTTGTCTTCTTATTTCTTTATTTTTATTCTTTTCTTGTTTGTTTTTTTAACTAATTCGGTTTTTGACAAAGGCATAGAATTGATTTCTTCTCCTTCTTCAGAAGTTTCTGATGGTGTACAATTTCTTTCATCAATTCCTTGTAGAACATTACTGTATGTCGGCTTGGAAGTAATAGGTAGACCGCTTTTTTCTGGTAAATTAAATCTTTTTATTTTGCTTACCTTACAGATTCGTAATATTCGTTCATCGCAGTTTTGTAGGCAATATTTTTTTCACTCATAATACGACGGATGTCTTTCTCTTTTCGGTAAATAGGACATATTTTATCTAATGCCATGTAAGCGCCCTTGGAATTACTGCATACATATGTCTTAGTTTCGCAATTTGCATGATTTAGTCCACATTTAGTACAGACTATTTTGTTCGAAGGACAGTTTTTTTGTGTGACCGAATTTCCAACACGCCAAGCATTGTGATATTGGGAACAGGTAGGGCTTTACCATAAACCAGCACACGTATCCGTATATATACGGGGGTAAGGTAGAGCCTTTGAAACTGACGCGTATCACTTCACTGTCAATCCATTTTCTACTTTCAGTCGAGCGTTTCAATCTCTTGAACGATACAATTTCCTCTGTAGACTTAAAGGAGTCCTTCATTTTTTTTTCATCCGTTAGGAGATCCACTGCCCGTATAACGCCGTAAGAAATACTATTTTGTTAGCCCTTTGATACCGTATCTCCTGTTGACCTAGCTTTTGGCATTTGAGTAATTTTTCTGCATATTTTTCATCTTCAATATAAATTAAAACTTTATTTGGTCCTTTATATTTAATGCTAAAAATCACCTTCGAATCCTTCCAATTTTAATAGTTTGGCCATGCCGAACTGCTTAGGTAATACATCTTTAGAGGTCAGATAGATAGTATTCAAAGACCTCGTGCAGTCAAGTCCAACAACTGAACTGCAAGACCACGGAGGCGACAGTTTTAATAAAATACTTAGTTTTAATAATAAAGTAGCTCAATACGTACCTAGAGGTGGTATTTGGCTAGACTGCATATTTTATTGACAAACAGAATTAATTTTTATTATAAGCTAGCTGTTCCAGCGGACTTCGTTCGCTCCGAACGTTCAGTTTGTATAGGGAAAAATTAACATGTTTTTCCTAGTTTCCTCCCATCCCATCGGGATAAAAAATCCCATCCATCCCATGTCCGTCTCTTGGTTCTAAGCTACCTCCCCGTCGAAATTATCATTCAATTTCTTAGACTTATCTGCCAGTTAAAGATTGTTTTTTTTACAATAAAACGTTTTCATTGTTTTTTATTGCGAATATCTCAAAAAAGAAAGTGTTTTGTCTAGAAATAGTAACAGTTAAAATGTGACTTTAAAAAGAAACGAACAAAACAATTTACTTACGATGCCTGTAGACCCAGTACAAAAAAATGTAGGTCATTGAAGGTTAATTCCTATTTCTCGAATTCAAAAGTTGAAAGTTTAAAGGTGAAATAACTCTGAAACTAAGCGTTTTGCTGGCAAATTATGTATAAACTTTTTTTAAAGTACCTACCTATTTTTTTCGAGTTTCATAAAAGTCGCTTTAAAAGTACTTTAAACAAATTATATTTCTGTATTTATCAAACTTTGCTAGTATAAAAAATAGGACAACTATAACAAAATGAACCCTATTTCTTTTTGCAAAAAAAAAAATAACTTATTTCTTAATAACCACCATACCTACTTTTGAAACAATCAGTTTAATACCCGTGTTGGTCAGGACTCCTTTCCAGAATAGACCATCTGCCTTCCTGCCAGGCAGTTCGTAAAAGGCGAGCATAGGCTTACGGTCACTAACACCGTGACATCTGACTAGGTGGTAGAGTTTCGCAGCGACTCACCCGGATTGGTACCACCGACTTACCTATTCCGGCCGCCGTAACGTCAATGCTAGTCGCTAACGTGTTCCGGTTCGGAGGGTAAGGTAGCCGGTAAACGTAATTTTGCTCGAGGCCTAACATACCGGCCTCAGCTTGGCAACGCACCATTACCAACTTTGGTGTCTCTAGGCGGCGCCAATTTCTTACCATCAGGAAATCCGTCTGCTTGTTTGCCATCCAATATCATAAAAAAATCAGTTTATTAATAATAATATGTACTTGGTTAATTTTTAGTTCACAGTTAACAATCTTCTTACAAATGGTAATAAAACTAAAATGTTCAATACCTAATGTTAGGCTAGTAGATACCAATGTACTACTGAATGGACCTAAACTGGATCTGATTGAATCTGGTGTTTTCATGTATAACGATTGATAATAAATTACAATGGGGTCCTCACATAAAGCTGGCAAATAGGTATAGCTCAGCAGCGTTTGCAGTTAAAAAAAATAAGGACATAAACCGACGTTGAAAACGCCTGAATAGTGTAGTTCATTTGTAGTTCATAGTTTAATATCTTAAATAGATAACTCAAAGAACTTTAAAGATGTATCAAACATTTAAATACGATTTATGGAGGTAGAGAGAGCTCAAAGAGCCCTATTAAAGATTATGTATTACAAGAAGCAGCACTTCCCAACAGTTGACCTCTACAAACTCAGTGGTGTCCTGTCAGTTCGAAAGCTGTATATCTTAAATATGTTATTAAAAAAGCATAAAACCTTAACCCATAAGCCTAACATAAGCATTAGACGAAGGAAGGATAATGTGGTAACAGTTCCCATAACTAAAACCGTATTTGCTAGCACGCGATTCTTAAAACGTTCAGCTTATTTATATAATAAAATGAACAAACAAATAAAAATATATTCAAAAACTTACCGAGAATGTACAACTACTATAACTAACTACTTACACAATAAAACTTACATAGAAACGGAAAATCTGTTACAGAAAATAAATTAATCTAAATAACAAATATAATAAATAAATTCACTTGTATAGCACAAAAATATTCATATACTCTCAAACACTTACGAAAACAAACACACACACACACACACACACGCTTGAGTACTCTAAGTTTATATGTATCTTATCTAGTATTAGATGATGTTATAATCAGGTTAGTCACTTAATAGTTTATAAGAACAATAATTGTATGGAAGAGCGTAGCTTCCTTTCACAGGCATGTTTTTGCCTAAAAGGATGCTGCAGCAACTTAATTGCACTATGTAATCACAATCACAGTAATTAAACGATTTTGATTTTGATCAATTATTTTGGTTTTAAGCAATTATTTGATACGTCATTCCAAACTCGATAAAATAATATCGGCAATTCTAGAAGATCCAATGATTATTTTGCGCCTTCATGACCATACAGCCTCTATGGTCTAGCGGTATTGGATTTGGCTTCTTGAGGTTCCTTCACGCCCGGTTGGCGATAGGCTTACCACCTATAACATTGTGGGACTTGGTGTCTTTGGCTAGCCGTGGGTGCCCTAGTTGGCCATCTGCCTACCTTTTCGGGGATATGGGCTCGAACATACTTTTATCATCTTACCAGCCCTATTGTATCATGACATACTACTGTACTGTTACTGTTACTGTTGAGGATCTAGCTGCTTTAAAATTAAGTTGCAAAATTCAACCTGAATAAACATACATTGCTAAATAAAATAAATGTAATAAAATAACAAGCAATTTGTCTTAAGACATCGAAAAATTAAGCTGCAAGGCCACCATGCTTATAAGCCAATTGGTTTATCGATAGTCTGATAAGTTATTAGCCATACGGCGATGAGAAAATATATTAAATTTTAGAAATTAGGTCGCGGGAACCTATTAGATGCTTCAATTGGGGTTAAGCGCCTTTTAACTTGAATGTTAGGAGGCTACAAACTATAAAATAGGTTTTTGTTGGGTCATTATGTACTAGTTCTTAGAATAAACCTTTTTAGTAGTAAAAACTCGATTTCAATTATCTTTTAAGTCAGATAACTCTGTAAAGTTGTTTCCCCATGTTGGTCCGGGCTCCTTTGCAGAATAGACCATCTGCCTTTCTTGCCAGGCAGCTCGTAAAATGCGAGCATAGGCTTATCATCACTAACACCGTGACATCTGACTAGGTGGCAGAGTTTCGCAGCGACTCGCCCGGAATGGTACCACCGCTATTCCTGCCGCCATAACG
This sequence comes from Calephelis nemesis, assembly GCA_002245505.1. NCBI lineage: Eukaryota > Metazoa > Arthropoda > Insecta > Lepidoptera > Riodinidae > Calephelis > Calephelis nemesis. The sequence continues at coordinate 482,510 of NJDD01004406.1, read as the reverse complement.
TCATGACGTGTTCCGGTTCGGAGTAAGGTAGCCGGTAAACTTACTTTTGCTCGAGGCCTAACATCTTGACCTCATGTGGGCAAGGCACCATTACCATCTTTGGTGTCTCTAGGCGGCGTGAATTTCTTATCATCAGGACATCCGTCTGCTTGTTTGCCTTCCTATAACATAAAAAAAAAGATGTTGTCGGCTTAAAGTACTGAATCGCTTTACTGAGCCAACGAAATTTTTAGAAGGCTTTTTCTAGCCTTCTTCGCAAAATGACCACGAAAGTGAATATAAAAGGTAATAAATGTGGAGGAAGCCAGAAAGGTTTATAAGTGAGATTTGGCAATCATACGCTCTGCTTAACCCATAAGTGATTTAGCTTGAAGATATGTATATGTATGTCATAAAATTCACTAAACAAATTCATATACATTATATTGAAAAATAATACAAATACTTATTCTATCACAGAAAACATATACAATAAGATTTTAAAAGTATTGTTAGCGTCCGACAAAAGTTTCGAAAATCACCCCGGAAACCACAGAAAAAGCTTTTATGTGACACCAACATATGGCGAAACTTTTAACAATGAAATAAGTTTCCTTTTGTTATTCTCAATTTTCAACTGACCTTTAATCACTACATAGTATAAAACAAAGTCACGTTCTGTCCGTCCCTATAAGAAAATTCAGTTTATTTGGACCAATTTTTTTAAATTCCTTTTTTTAATACATATTGTCGAATATTTTTAAAAACAGTTGAAAGATAAATTAAATATTAAAACCCGACCTAAATAATTTATGTGATGAGATGTAACCAACGTAAATATCTCATCATATTTAGACTAGCAGTTTTTTAAATAATTGGCAACATTGGTTTGCACTTACAGAAAGAAAGAAAAAAAAAACATTTATTAACAGACTAAAACTTACCACACATCACTTATAAAAAAAACAAGGTATATAAACTAACTATAAACATTATAAATAAAAATTGCCCCGTGTTGGCTCAGGCTCCTTTGCAGAATAGACCATCTGCCTCCCGGCCAGGCAGCTTGTAAAAGGCGAGCATAGGGTTAGCGTCACCAATACCGTGAAATCTGACTAGGTGGTAGAGTTTCGTAGCGACTTTCTGGATTGGTACCTACGCCTCACATATTCCTGCCACCATATCAGTGCTTGCCGTTGACGTATTTCGGTTCAGAGGATAAGGTACCTAGCCGGTAAACTTACTTTTGCTCGAGGTTTACATGCAGGCCTCAGTTTGGTAACTCACCATTACCGAATTTGGTGTTTCTAGGCGGCTTGAATTTCTTACCATCTGGAAATCCGTCTGCTGGTTCATACATCCTTCCAACATCATAACAAAAAAACAAATTATTTATTGTGCCTTAAATTATTAGCAATATTATATATATTTTCTAAACTTTAAAACTCATTTGGGTTTCCGAAGTTTGACGAATATAACCGAAGCGCGTAATTTAAATAGTATTACTTCTACTTTGTTTTCCCGAAGGGATAAGAACACGAGGGAGATTGATCTGCATTTAAATTATTTGTGACGAATTCTTCGCGGTCTTTGTTATTTTTTTTTTATATTTTAATGAACAAGCACTTCTCTGTGTTATCGTATGCCATCGACCATACATCCCAATAGACGCCGCATGTAAGGCAACCAGTTTCTGTCAACACATAAGTGTAATTGTTCTTATGTAGCTTATTATTTAAAAAGATATGACCAGTATCGACCAGGTTTGTGACCTGTTAACATTGTCGCGTTATTGTATAAAAAAAATAAAAAACTGTTTAAATTGTTTGTTTAATTAAATTGTACAGTAAAGACCACCCGCGATTCAATTTACCGAAAAGATAGTAAAACTTTCCGTAGGTTGATTAAAAATAATAACATTCATAATTACATTTTAAATTATTTGATGTTTATCGGAGTTCATCATATACTCGATTATACTCGAATATGACTCGATTAAGTAATTCTGTTTATGTTTTTGTTTTTTTTCCTTTATTTTATAATCTTTATATTCCACTTAATATTGCATGTGTTATATTTCTTTTTTGTGTATTAAGAGCACCATCGTGCAAAATTTATTTTATTATGTCTCCATAACGTGGGGTTGCCTGGAAGAGATCGCTGTTTTGGCGATAAGGCCGCCTTTGTGTATCACTTAGTTTTTAAGTTTCTATTCTATTCTATTCTATACTGGTCGGTCATTGTTAGATACGTGTTTATATCACATGTGATTTTCAAGCTATCACTTTCGTTTGCATACAGCTAGTGAAAGACTAATGTGCAAATCTATTTTATCGACGTTTTTATTTATTTACCCTCAATAGAATACCGGTTTTGTACCGGTACTGTATGTAGGTATTTATGTATTTTATCGATCAATTTAAGCACTGACAGAAACAATTAAAAACTTATTACTCTACGTACTTTTGAGTTGGCTACTGGATAGTTACTCTTTATTATGTGAGAAGTCAGCAAACAGACACACGGCTCTCTTAATGGTAACATATAATAATGGCCTATATATTAACGTTACAGGTGCGTTGCTGTCTTATGGTCGGTATGTAAGGCCTATTGTGCAAATCTACTGGCTTTCCTACCCTCCGAATCGAAATGTGACAGTCGTTATAGCGGAAGGAATGGGTAAGGTGGTGCATAACTACCCAGGGAAGTTGCTGCACACCACTATATTGATAAGTTATCTTGTTGACAATTACCTGTTTTAACTGTGCTCGCCTCTTACGAGGTGCCTGGCAGAGGGGCAGGTGATTTATTTTAGTCAGCAGACCCAGACCAACACGATGGAAATCTGAACTACTGAACTAAACGCGGTAGAGGGCGCTATTAAATGTCATTGAATAACTTATAAATATTTGAGCCGATTTTAATGAACTCTTTTAAGTGCATTTGGTGGTTATCTGGGTGATATAAATTCAACACTGGTTCCGATAGACGATGTTGCGGTCAGTATTCCATAAAACATTCAAAGGGCTGAGACAATTTTAAAACTAATTTGTTTACAGTATTTTGACGATATTCTGTAGTTCAGGTGAGAATTACTCGAATGAATAAAAAAAAATCAAATTGGATAAGTATGTATCCACAAGATAATAAAATAAAAAATCTAATTTGGTTTAAAGAAACTAGACGAGAGAATTAGTTTCCGAATTCCAAATTCCAAATAAAGTGTTTTAAATCTCAATATTTTGCAGAAGATTGTATTGTACACTTTACGCCAATGCTGTTTCATGACAATGCTAGACTACATACTGCACAACAGACGACTTCTCAATTAGAAGAGCATCAATTGGAATATAAAAAGCATCCACCAGAACTAACTCCAATAGGTTACTATTTTTTCAAATTTGAATAACGTTTAGGAAAAGAAAAAAATATATATTTCGAGGGCGGCATTCCAAACCACGTTCAAAGATTTTATTGATTCCCGTTCGAATAGTTTTTTAGTAGAGGGATCAATTGCCTTTGAGATGGCAAATATGCATAGGAAACAATGGATCATGCTTTGATTAACCTCCCCTACAAAACGCCAATTTCAGATGTTAGGTCCTAATATATTCAAGTAAGGATATTACTCTCAACCGCAAAAATGTGTGACCTTGAGACGTTGAGTTGCATAGCTGCGATGTGGCGTGCAATGACAAAATGCGATATAATCCGTTATAATGTCGCACTTTAAAAAAATAAAAATAAGGATACCGATAAAATATATTCTTTGTATTAAATATGTCTCATCCCCAATCTTATATATCTGTGACGTGTTGTCATTGCAAGGGCCAATAAGAAAGCAGTGCCTCACTTCCCCGCACCTCAGCTGTTTGCCAGAATTGTTTCAAAGCAAAATCATAAAGAATAGGCGTCTATTGGGATATGTGGTCGATGTCGTATGCGTATCTATTTTATAACAGTTGAAGTAGAATCAACTTGAGCAAAATATTTAAATTATACGCTTCGGCTATATTCGTCAAGCTTCAAAAATCCGAATGTATTTTAAAAATATCTATTAAATGGTTGTTATTATGAGTTTTGGAGACACCGAGAGAAAAGATGATCGTAGTTTTTAAATAATTATTGAATTCCGTGTTGATCAATATCACTCAATAGTAAAATTTGTTAAGTTTGGTGGCATTTTGTATAATTTTGTTCAGTGAAAGTGGAAAAATGAAATAATCATGAAGAAATTAGCGTATCATGTATTTCCTCGTTGCCGCTAAATCTCCTTACATGAGCATGTGCAATGAGGCCGCCGCTTTACTCAAGAGCCTGACATGACTTACTGACGACTTATGACTGATGACTAATTTTGATTGATGAAAATTGATTAAAATTGATATAAAATTTGATGCAGATTTCTACTTGACGAATGGCAAAATACTAACATGAAGGCCAAAACTTAAAGAAAGAAAGAAGTTGTTATTACATAATTAAACATTTCGCTTAAATTTAGATTAGGTCAGCCAATTTAAAAATAAAAGTATAAGGTGTAAAAAGAATAAAAAGTGTAAATCTGAAACGCATAATTTAAATAGTAGTGCAAACGCATAATTTAAATAATAGTCATATTGTAGAATAATGCAAGTGTTTTAGCGTGTATGTTTTAGAGTATGTAAACAATATAGTTCTACCACGTGCCGACGATGAATAATGTAAATTCGAATTAGAAAAGTTCGAGATTAAAAGTAAAATAAATAAATATTAAAATGATTTAGTGGAAAAAAAACAAGTTCTAATTTTTTTTAATATTTTTATAACTGAAACTCGAGCTATGGAAATGAAAAGAAAAAATAGAATTTGTATGTAGAGTTATTTATTTCACAGAATTCGTTCAAATTTTATATAATACATATATTTTATTTATAAGACATATGACACAAGGTAATTAAATTCGTCAGGGCGTAAAACAGAGGTTTGGGGATTGTATAAATCTTTTTTCTTGTATAAATGGATTTAGTTTAAATTTGATGCAAATACTCTAAGACATACATAAGATTTTTTCCCTTAAATAAATGAAATAGGGAGTGGAATTCAAACATACAAGTAATTGGATGTGACAGTTCCTCAGATACCAGAAACTGCTATACACTGGTCTGAATTACGAATCAGTATGGTTACTCTCGAAACTCGATTCATGCAATATTGGAAATTGGAATCGGATATGACATTTTAGATACCCTTGAACACAAAGCTAACGAGCAATTGACTATTTAATAATAAGCAATAAATTATTTAATAGGATTCGGTATTTTTTTTTTAAACGAAATGTTAAAAAGCCGTTAGGTTTGTGTTCACGAGTATCGTATTTCATGAAATCGAAATTCAAGAGTAGCCTTGCGAATTTAAAATTTTTACCCATTCCAAAAAATAATTAACGTACCTAAAGAAGTTGCGCGAGGTGCAAGAACCCATACCGACCGGCAAATAAAAATCACAGTATAAAATGCAGCAACAACATACGGTGGTTTTACTCACCCTCCGTCTTACGAATTTTCGATCAGGTCATGTGTCCTGACGCTTAACATTTTATGCCTATTACGAAAAAGTGCCTAACTAAGAAAAAACTGACTTAAATTTTTTTTATGATATTGGAAGGCAAACAAGCAGACGGATTTGCGGATGCTAAGGAATTCACGCCGCCTAGAGACACAAGACCAAAGGTGGTAATGGTGCGTTGCCAACCTAAGGCCGAGATGTTAGGCCTCGAGGAAAAGTAAGTTTACCGGCTACCTTACCCTCCGAACCGAAACACGTAATGACGTTATGGTGGCAGGAATAGGTAAGGCGGTGGTACCAATCCGGGTTAGTCGCTGTGAAACTCTGCCACCTAGGCAGATGTCACGGTGTTAGTGACGGTAAGCAAATGCTCGCCTTTTATGAGCTGCCTGACAGGAAGGCAGATGGTCTATTCTGCTTAGGAGTCCGGACCAACACGTTGAGACCTATTACGAAAAATTCAAGACGCCGCTAAAAAAGTATTCACTTCAAAAACTAAAGTCGCGAGCATGATGCCTGTAACAAAACGGACTTTAAAATTTAGCAGTGTGTTAAGCTAAACATGTCTTGTTACAATGATGAAATTCACGTAAATAATATAGTCTGCCTAACGTTTATAGGTCAATCATATTTCCTTGTGAAACCACTCCAGAGAGTACTGCAGAAAATTATAAGGAGCTCTTTTAGAAATTGCCTTAGTGAAGAACTCTTTAAGATGAATATTTTATCATTTTTCTTCCATTCTTATATTTAGATTTTGCAGGCTTTATTCAGCGGTTCATTTGATTTCGATTTACATTCGATTTGGTGGACAATGTTATGCAATAAGAAACCAATCTACACGATATTATTTTTGAGATAGTGAAACGGAAACATAATAAAATAAACTCTCCCTCACATTGGGTGTGTCTAATATTTTGTTGTAACCAAATGGAGTAGCAAAAAGGAACTTACTGAAAAGTTTTTTAATTAAATATACATGACTAGCTGTTGCCCGCATCGTTGCCTGTGTGATCCCACAGGAACATTATTTCGAGATAAAAACTCTTCTATGTGTTAATTCAAGTTAACCTCAATATGTTTACCAAATTTCATAAAAATCGGGTCAGCGGTCTTAGCGTGAAGGAATAACAGACAAACCTTCGCATGTATGATATTAATAGGGTTTTGTTAAGTTTAAATGGTGCTGGTATGCAAATACAAATAAAAACCCTCAAAATAAAATATCAAGATCACTTAGAAAATTTCATTGATGTTAAAACACCCAGTTCATACCATCGTGCAAAATATACTTGTTTGTGCTAATATACGTATGTGTTACGTACGTTAATTACATATATTATACGTTTAAATACATTTTTACTATACTACCCGGCGAAACCTGTGGAAAAAATAGGAAATATCTTCCGATTTTTAAACATTTTCTATGCTCTGCTCTTATTGGTGTTAGTGTGACGATATAATATAACCTATAGCCTTTTTGGGCTAAAAATGGGCTATCAAACACTGAACAAAATTTCAAATCGGACTAGTAGTTCCTGAGATTAGCGCGTTCAAGTAAACAAACTCTTCAGCTTTATAATATTAGTATAGATTTACTTATGTGTGTCTGTGTATCTATTGAACTATAATTTACCTATATAGTATAGGTAACCGACATTATATTGTATTTCATATTATTTTATTAAATATTTTTACTGTCGATATAATTCGTAAGTTTTTTGTCGAGACTGCAGATATTTTTGTAACAGCAAACATAAATATTTAAAAGCAAAAAGAACAAATACGTTCAAACATATAGTTATATATAATAATTGACTTTAAACCAAAATTATTTCATTGCTTCAGTAAATGACTTGATTTTCTTAAACCTAGAGATTAGGACTCTAAATCGCTATATCGGGAGACGATATCTAAAATCAGTTAATCTCCCGATAAATCGATGGGTCCCTAAATCGCTATACCGGAAGACGATGTCTAAAATCAGTTGATCTCCCGATAAATCGATGATCCCTAAATCGCTATATCGGGAAACGATATCTAAAATCAGTTAATCTCCCGATAAATCGATGGGTCCCTAAATCGCTATATCGGGAAACGATATCTAAAATCAGTTAATCTCCCAATAAATCGATGGGTCCCTAAATTGCTATATCGGGAAACTATATCTAAAATCAGTTAATCTCCTGATAAATCGATGGGTCCCTAAATCGCTATACCGGAAGACGATGTCTAAAATCAGTAAATCTCCCGATAAATCGATGAATCCCCAAATCGCTATTTGCACACTAAGCATCTTCACGCCTTTATCCCCGAAAAGATAGGCAGAGGCACAACCAGGGCACCCACGACTAGCCAAAGACACTGAGTCCCACAATGTGATAAGTGGCAAGCCTATCGCCAACCAGGGACATTCCCAATCCCGAGCAACATTCTTTTTATTAGAAAATTAGAATAACCCAATATTCTTTTTGTTGCCCGACCCGGGATTCGAACCCGGGACCTCATGCAATCAAGTCCAACAACTGAATCGCTAGACCACCGAGGCGATTATTTGAACACTAAATGTAACAAAACTATTTCGGTTTCCAGATGCGGAAGGAACCGGGGGCGCTGATCTACAACGTAAGCTGGACTTGCTTAATGGCGCTCTTGATGCCGAACGAGCTGAACAGGCGAGACGGCAGCTTCAATACGTGGCACATTGTTAGTATTATAGTTTTAACTCAAAAAGGAGGTGGTTATCAACTCGATTGTTTTTTTTTTATTTTTGGTACGTTGTATCGACATTACTTGGTCAATAGCGGGCAGATTTTGACGAATCTTTTTTGGGAAGAAAGGTTACTATTCCGAGGTGGTTGGTGGGTGTAAATGAATCCCAATTTTGTATGGTCATTGCATCACGCCTGAACGGATGCAACAGTTTTTGTAGTGTTAAATAGTCAAGAAAAGGTTATTATGAAAAGAAAAACCAGAATGGTTTCAGGGAAAATGGAAAAATCAATGCTTTATTTAATACATAAGTACAAACTGTTAGTAATTGTTAGTATCAAGCGAAACGAAGTTCGCCGAGTCGGCTAGTAAATAAACAAAAATAATATCCTGGGTATAAGGTATCCTGAGTATAGATCTAACCCCAAAGTAAGCTAATCATATGTTTGTATTATGGGTGTTACTTAATAGTTTTGTACTATTAAGCTAGTCCGGTAAGTCCAATTCATTCTTAGCGCATTATTTTGCCTGTTTTGTCACACTACAGTACATTTTTTTGGCGGAAAATTGCAAATTAAATAATTTTATTTGGATTTAAGTATGGACTTTCACAAAGTAACGCCTTCTCCTATCAAGCACTAGCTTAAAATGAGTTTAGTTGGTGCTGAGCAGAATTACTACCAATATCGACATTGATATCAATATTTTATTTGAAGGAAGCGTCTTCGTAACCTACATCTACGCTACATGATTTACAGTTCCAATGTAGACTCTTGAGATTGAACTCGATATGAAACAAACTTCTGAAAAAATAGAAATATGTGAACCAAAACACGATATTTTCTCAGCAAGGGAGAAAAGTTCACTTGAAATGTCAGAATACAGAATGTATCCATTACATAACATTATTCATAGATGGTTCAATGTATGGATATGAATATTTTAAAACACGCTTACTTCGGCGACTTTTTTCGCGTGACATTATAAATCACAAATCTTCTTTTCTACTTAAATGATTATGATGTTACGAATCTTAACAATATACATAATGCTTAATACGTTATTAAGTACATAAATTCAGTAACATGAGACTTGAAAGAAGAGTTATGTTTTTAAAAGTCTACTAGCCGACCCGGTGAACTTTTGTAGCTCTTGAAATTAATAGCTACTAACAGTTTGTATGGATTAAAGCATTGGTTTTTCCATTTCACCGGCATTTACACGTTTTTCTTTTTTAAAAAAACCTTCTCCTGACAACAAAAAAAAGTATTAGCATCGCGTATCAGGCGTGACGGGATGACCACACGAAATGGGTGTTAATTTTTATGCATATGTAACATACGTATGCGCATTTACATGTGTTCTATATGAGTATCTAGAATTGTTAACAGTGTGTATACTAGTGTTATACATACATGTTAATTTGTGTTTTAATAAGTGTAACTCAAAAACCACTAGTTAAATTAGGATAAAACTTAATGGGACCGCTTTGGAATCATGATTTACTTTATCAAAATCAGTTCGTAATTGGTCGATTCATCGCGTAACAAACAAAAAAGCAACACAGTCTAATAGAACACCTTCTACTTTTTTGGATTTAATATAAAAATAGTTTTCGATAACTATTTTTTATTCCACAAAAAGAGAAGGTGATATATATAGAATAGGTCAAGATGAGAGATTATATAAGCGAGGATAATCATTTTTTTAATAAAATCCACTGAAAACACTAAAAAATTTATGAAATTCTGCTTCCCAAGAATGCTTACTGCCTTGTGAGAAAACGGCTCTCTACTGACGCAGCCAAGCTCTTTGGGAGACAAGTTGGTATACTTGGACAAAACAAACACATCTTTTTATGTTTTTTATCTACAACGAAAAAAGAAAGGTTTGTGTGTGTGTGCGCGAACATGCGTGCCTCAATGCTGTTCGTGTGTGCGTGCCGGTATACGTTTGTGTGTACAAGTGTAGGCGCGTGTGTTCTTGTGTGTGTGAATGTGTCTATGTCTTTGTTAAATTTCAAAGCTGACATTAATCTTAGCTAAATGTAGGTTTTGTGGGATGTTATTAATATTAGTTTTAAATGTTACTGTACATATAAAAAGACATCCGAGCGAATAAACCGCTGATGAAACATATTTTTCGCCATTCACGCATATTTGCAACTGCAAGAGTTTCCTATTAATGCGATGTGGGATTCGTAAAGAAACAATTACCCTTTTTGTAAAAAGCCCTGGGTGCAACCCGTTATCGTGGTTTTACGACTTAAACATGTTTTGAAACAGCTGATTGCTTATCTTGTTAGTGATGATAAAATTAGTTGTCGTTTTTTTTTGTATTTGTAGTCACTGGAGGTAGAAAATATAAAGCACGTCATTTGACAGCTATTAGTTGTTCACTTTTTTTTATGTTATAGGAAGGCAAACAAGAGGATGGATTTCCTGATGGTAAGAAATTTACGCCGCCTAGATACACTAAAGATGGTAATGGTGCGTTGCCAACCTGAGGTCAGGATGTTAGGCCTCGAGCAAAAGTAAGTTTACCGGCTATCTTACCCTCCGAACTGGAACACGTCATGACGTTATGGCGGCAGGAATGGGTAAGGCGGTGGTACCAATCCGGGCGAGTCGCTGCGAAAATCTACCACCGAGTCAGATGTCACGGTGTTAGTGATGATAAGCCTATGCTCGCCTTTTACGAGCTGCCTGGCAAGAAAGGCAGATGGTCTATTCTGCAAGGGAGCCCGGACCAACACGGGGATAACTTTATCCAGTAATCACCATTTAAGTCGCTTAAAAAACCGCAATAAGGAAAACTAACTTAAACTGTTCTTATGAATTACCTATTTATATACGTAAAAAGGAATCACTTTTTCATTTAGTCTTCGCATAACCCTTCAACGAGTCACTATCACTCTTCAAATAAAACAATTTTTTTTATTGTTTTAATTATTGTCAGGAGAAAGTTCGTATATAAAATCAAGATGTGGCACTCCGGGAGGACCAGAAAATTTAACTTTTATATTAAATTTGTGCATTTTTGATATTTTGGAATGGGTAGGAAATATTTTTTATGAGTTGGTTCAATTGTCATTCATTTAATTGATCTAAAAAATATGTATCGCGCGTTTTGCTAGCTCACAGTATGACCGCAGGTCGATATACTGTTTGGCGAAATGAAAATCACAGTTTGAAATGCGGCAACAACATACAGTGGTTTTACTCTCCCCCAAAAAACCGTAAGAATTTCCTATTAGATCACGTGTTCTGACGTTTTAATCTTTTTTATTCGTCGCAATAAGCGCTGAACGTCGCTCAAGAAGTTTTCACTTCAATAATAAGTTAAGCGAAACGTTAGAAAATGAAAAATATCCATGTTCATAGTTAAGTCAAGGCAGCGTCTGTCAATTAGTGCTACAATATAAATGTAAATGTTAATTTCCAGCGGGCTATTCTGAAGACTCGGACTATACATCCGATCTCAACTACCCAGTGGGTCAGCACGCTAATTGCAGTGCCTCGCAGTTTCGGAGCGCAGCACACCAAATGCATACGCCACAGGTATTTCACATTCACTATTACAATTTGCTTTAATGTTATTGTATATTTAAAGAAATGTACGGTAGATCTCTGCGTTGAATGAATAGATAAATATAATTTTATTTCACCAAGTGCACAACAAGAAATATTATGTTCCCTCCACACGATTATCCACGCGGATCCACACGCTTGCCAAACTTCCACAAACCATTACAAACGCAAACATGTTGAAAGGGTGTTGTGCTGGGCTTATGTAGGTTTGCCAGGATTTGTAACCGATTCAATCGAGCGTCGGTTTTTTGACACAAATCAAAGGAATTTACCGCAAGCGCTTGCCACATTTGTGTGCGTTTTTATTGAATTGTGCCTTAAGTATGTATTTTTAATTAATAAAAATGTGTACCTGGTTTAATAATGAAATTATATTCTTCTATGAACCAATATCCCGCGAAAAAATTTTTTTTCAAATTCAGAAAAAAAGATGTAAGGATAAGATAATGTAAGGGGAATTTAAAAAAATCACCGCATGGGATCATTTAAGCGAAAAATTTCACTATTTAAAATATGCTTAAAAAATTAAATTCTAATTATCTACCATCATATTTGCCAAATTTATCGCTTACTTTTATTTTGTTAGGAACGATATTGATTTGTTTATTTTTAAATAAAATGAAATAACCTAACGATTGCTGGACGTCCGTCACGTTTGATTATTTAAAACACACTAACATATTCGCAAACGTGTGCATTTTTATTGGTTTGTAGTTTGTGGCAAGCGGCAATCGTGTGGAGCTAGCATTACATTTGTAAATTTGTAATAGGGTTCTTAAGGCATATAAAAATATTGTGAATTTAAATTATTACTTAAGAAGATATAAATAAGTAACTTGCAATATATAAGTAATTTGTTAGAGATTTATTAATCTATGTTGTTGTAAAATGGAAAGGACATTATCTGAAACTAAACCTTTAATCTATTGCTGAAGTCAAAATACAACTTAAATCTGTGTAAATCTTTTATTGGTCAATGAAGATAAGGAACGTACATATTACAAAACAAAGTTTAACGGTCGCGCCTATTTGAACGAACGCCTACTTCGAACATATGAAAATAAATAAAATAAAATGCGCGGTTCTTGGCAAAAGTTGAAATATGTAATTGGGTTAGGTTTGGTGAAATATGACGTTATTTGATTAACTTTGAGCTAGCTGAGAGCTTTCATTGAAAACTCTAGCAGAATTCTTTGATTTACAACGATACTATGGAGAGACGTTCCTTTTTAAAGATTTTCAAAAAAGACCCTCATGACCTATATTTATTATAGGTTTTTAGGATATTACATTAATTGTGAAGCTATATACATATGCTTAAACGGTTAGAAATTTGAGGTGAAGCGGACGTTTGATCCCAACGTACGAATACGATATGTTATTGCGCGCCTTTTGATGAATAGACACATAAGTAAATGTATGCGATGTCTTTTCTTTTTGATATTTCTTTTCTTTTTAAATTTATTTTTTTGTAAATAATTCCCGGTAGGAAAAAAATTGAAATGAAATAACAAGTATTTAACTACGTTTATAATTGCAACTGTTTCAGAGATCGTTAGAAGCTTCCCGTGAAAACTCTTATGAACGGGAGGAATATCATCTTCATGGCGATACTGATCCACTGTATTATAACAGCCAGCCCAGAACTAACAGGTACATCATCATCTTTTATCCACTATTAGAAAATGCGTATTTTTCCTATAAATGTAACAGTTTTTCTCATAACATACAAAAACATTATTAGGGGTGTCTATAACTTGTGCGAGCCAGTTAAAGAAAGAAGAAGAAAGACAGAAGTTAAATAAGTATTTAGGAAAATTAATCTCATATAATATTAATTTTGAAGAAAAGCAGGGTTTTGGAAAATACCACGTATTTTTTACTAAATCATATCTACACAGTATTTAGTGAGACTTTGTTAACACAACACACTGTGATCCTAGACTACTTTCTCAACGATTTTGAATAAAATTAGGAAGCATTTCTTTTAATTTAACCAACATAAAAAGAGTAGGTTATACATTCGCCGCCTACATTTTTTTATGTATGATAGTCGATATTGCCCTTTTTGTAAACCGATTCTGAAATTTACTTATTTATTTAAAGAGGTGGTCTTATAAACACTACGGCGGAATTCAGATATATATAATAAACTAGCTGACCCGGTAAACTTCGTATCGCTTGACATTAACAGCTACAACATAATATTTGATGCTCCGATAGTAGCGAAGTTTGCCAGATACAATTAAAAATAAAAAACCGGCCAAGTGCGAGTCGGACTCGCGCACCAAGGGTTCCGTACAAACCTGCAAGGTTTACAAAGTTCGTTCATTACGACAATCGAGTCATTTAGATCTAAGTATTTGATATGAATTTCAACTTGATAGCTCTACGCGTTCATGAGGAAAAAAGTAATAAGTTTATATTTATTAAAAATATATATATTTTGTAATGTAACTAAAAATTTAAGGTTTTCGGAATTTTTACTTTATGTGTGCTATAAAACATTGCTTCATGCCAAATTCAAGATTCTAGGTCAACTGGAAGTACCCTTTAGGTTTTGATTCCCTTGCGAGTACTTGCGAGTTTCAAAATATGCAGCTTAAATTGCTGTTTCTTTTGATTGCGTTGACATAGAAGTTTGATTTTTTCACAGCTTCAATGGACAGTAGACTTGAGTAATTGATATAAATTTCAGCTTCATACCTCCACGCGTTCCTGAGGAAAAGGGTCTTGACAGACGGACGGACAGACGGACAACAAAGTGATCCTATAAGGGTTCCGTTTTTTCCTATTGAGGTACGGAACCCTAAAAAAGAAACAATACAAATGCAATCAAAACATTCCAAAATGAACGACTTCTTAAAAATAAAATAATAATTAAAAAATTGTAAACCATTCTCGAATCTTCTTGAACACAAACAAAAAAAATCATTAAAGTCGTTTAGGGGGACTTCAGTGACATACACACGCACACATGAAATATATACATAAAGACTAACTGTCCCGGCGAACTAAGTTATAACCGTTCCGTTATGGGAAAACTTAAAATGTTTTTTTTCCTAGTCTCCTCACAATTTTTCCTTTTCTCTTATTTTTTAAACTTTCCCTGAACTTCTACAAATAATTAAAGACCAAAATTAGCGAAATCAGTTCAGCCGTTCTCGAGTTTTTGCGAGACTAACGAACAGAAATTGATTTTTATATATATGAAGAAGATAACATCCTTTTTTGTGTACGACATCATGTTTTAATCGAATTCGAATATTATCAGTTTCATTGCAACAATTGACAAACGGCCGTTACTAATAACTTATCTAAGATTAGCGGTCTTGCCTTTTTAGATCCGTTGCCAGGTAACGGCTGATAATTTTCAATAATTAACAAAAATATGTTAGCAACATAGCTCTAGAAGGGCTATCTTTATCTGTAGTTAGGTACAATAAACTAACGTTATTCAATATTAATTAAATCAACTTTATTAAATATAAGCAGTTATTGAATAACGTTAAATTCATTGTACTATAAACATACGAGTATATTTTAAAAATCGAGTGCGCTAATCCCGTTGGTAAAGAGGCCAATAATTAAATAACATGAAAATATATTCCAGGATAGAAACATGGTCGCAAATGCATGCACAAGTCAGCGTGGAATCCGCCGTATCATGGCGGACAGCTGCGGACTGGCAATCTGGGGGTAAGGAAACAGAGTATTTACTAAATACTAAATACAAAAATATTTACTAAAAACATACTCCAAAAATAGTCGCCTCTGTAGTCTAGCGGTCCGGGTGTTGGACTTGCATGCGGTTTGCATGAGGTCTCGGGTTCGAATCCCGGGTCGGCCAACAAAAAGAAAATTGGATTTTTCAAATTTTTTAATAAAATAAAAATGTTGGTCAGGATTGGAAATGTGCCCGGTTGGCGATAGGCTTGCCACCTATCACATTATGGGACTTAGTGTCGTGGGTGCCCTGGTTGTGTCTCTGCCTACCTCTTCGGGGATATGGGCGTGAAGATACTTTTTTTTTACTTTACTCCAAAAATGAGGAGGTTATTAATTTTACAACTACTCACATCACAATAGACAAATGATTTTGAAGGTTCTTTTTTAGAAAAATAAGTCCAAGGTGGTTCCATACTATTTGTATCAAGATCCGATGATAGTATTTTTGAGTAAAGGAAACGTATTTATACTACGTAAGCCGCTTAGGGGGGGAGGTCTTTAAAATACTACGATCAATCAAGAGAGGTAGGGGGGTGACAGATTTTTGTTACGTAGTCGATTTCGCCAATAGAAATTTTGGACTATATTCGAATATGGCGCGCAGTTTTGCGTGCTTTTCAAACGCACAGCTAGTGGCGCTGACGTAAGTAGATATATTGATACGTTAGCTGATTGGAAATAGATATAGGCAGTTTGTAGTTTAGTGAAGTTGTCGAGCAAGTTCACGATAGTCTACGCTATACAATAATTACTACGTAAAAACTTGAAGGTCTTCGCATATGGTTACAGACGGGAGGGAGAGGTCGATAAATCTTAAAAAATAGGTCACGTAATATGGGTACGTTCCCTAAGTATACTTAACAATTCATTCATTTTTGTTTGTGTTGAAAAACTACTTGTAAAATGTATAAATAAATATTAATAAATTCCGTCCCGTTCCGTATCAGGACAAGTTACACAAATTCAATGTAACCCCAAAGTAAACAATTTATATGCTTGTGTTATGGGTGTTAGTCAACGATACTAATACATAGAAATACTTAGGTAGATACCAGAATACTTTTGATAAACACCCAAACACGGAAATGAAGACATTTTAATGTTTATCACACAAATACCTAGCCGTCGGGAATCGAATCCGAGCCTCGCGTTTGGTCAGTTAAGTAGGTTTAGGTGGTTATAGTTATGCGTGTACGCTAGCCAATCAACTAATTCGAATTATAATATAAATTAAAAAAAAAAGTATAGTAAAAAGTATCATATAAATAATTCGAAAATTATTGAATTGCAACACAGAGCTAGGTACAACCAGATGCACCTTAGACTGTGCGAAGACAATAAGTTCCACAATGTGAAAGGTGGCAAGCGTATCGTCAACCTGGATCCGATCATGGAACCATATCCGATCCCGGCTACATTTTCTTTTAAATGTAAATAATATTTTTTTCAACAAAAAAAATTCAGGGGCAAGCTTTTACTTGTAAGGGCTGTTTAAAAATAAGCCTGAATACGATGGGATAACGTTGGAAATTTCTACCTCCCGCCTCCAACATCATATTCAATTCATTCATAATATTTCATTCAATCATAATATTTTGATGCCATTGAACCTAAGCGTGTATGTTAAAAACCAGCTCAATCGTTTGAAGACAGCTGTTTTCAAATTGAGGTGCAAAATGCCAAATTCTACCAAGACATATCTAACTTGCAGTTAAATAAAAGCTTGAATAAACATTGTAACAGGTTACTGGGATGGTTCTTGATTTTATTTTTGTAATACTGTTTATGTGGTGAAACTTAATCATGGCTAATAATCCACTAACTGTTAGATAGTCATCTAATTCAAGTTAAAGAAGATTAAGTTTCACAGAAGTCTAGAACTAAGGTGGACAAATTCAACTATGTCTTAATTTTTATGCTTTTGCTTTCAGAAGAACAAAGACGACCAAGCCTGGAAAGGCAGAATACGTTATACGATGATAATATGGGATACGGGTACGACCCCTACTCTACTAGTACGCACATTAGGTAAATTTCATTTACGTTTAACGAGTAAACTGCATGGAAATATTTGCAATATTTAAACGGACAGCAAAATGAAAATGGTCATTATTTGATTTGAAGCTATTGCATAGCTTCTATCGCAGGCCTTCAGCGTGGAGACAGAGTCCAGAAATTCCGTAACGAAAATACCCTAACATCCCCTACTCCGACCGGCACAGCGGTGATACTTTTTAGTTTTGCCATCTATCGATGAATAGCAGAACTTTTAATGACTTTTTGATCACGCTTGTCTCTTTATTTCAACAACTAGCCTCTAGGTGGCACTGGTTATATCGGCGTTACTGCGCTTGCGTAATCCTCCTCTTCTTCCCGCAACCTGGTGACTCATGCCTGCTTATGCAAAAGTTTCCCACGGCAGTCTCCGGGTGCCACACGTCTTTCTTATGACTGTCTTTTATGGCATAAGACAGCAAATAAGAATACGGATCTTGTGATTGTAAGAAGAGACCGTGGTCTATGGACACCGTGGATGTAGTAGGTTCGTCGGTGCATGTTTAGGTATATGTAGTCGTATCTATTTTTCAATTCAACTCTATATTTTTTACAGTTCGGGATAGCGTGGAAATGATTTTTAACAGTAGGTACTGTTGTATATGTTCTATGTTCTTTTATAAATATATTTTTTTATATCCTAGTTACACATTATTGGCTGGGACACATCCCTATTACATGTGATTATTCACAAATCCTATACATGTGTGTTCGATACATTACCCTCCAAACTGGAACACGATTGTGACAAAACCTGACATTATGGATGCAGGAATAAATAAGGAGGTGGACCTGGACAAACTACTGCATAGTGCTCTACTGCCGTTGGTTTAGTTACTGGAAACCTATTTGACCTTTGCTTAATGCTTGCGAGCTTCTTGGCAAGAAGAAAGATGGTTTATTCTACTTAAGGAAAATCACCATGATTTATAACATTAGTGTATATTTTTAGGGACCATTCACACTTAACACAGCAAAGCAGTTACGAGGAGTACTATGACTCAAGTTGTTATCCGTATCCACCATACGAGGCGCAATGGGAGAACCGGTACTTTTACGACGAGTGTGGACTCACGCCCACGGAGTACGAGAACTTTATGAACAAAAGACGGTCTTCCGTGGTTCAGTTACCACAGATTCCACCAAAACAGGTACGGTTTTTCCTAAAATTTTTAGGGCTATACTATCAGATCGCTCGGATGTAGACTAGACTATAGTCTCTGAAAGCGGCATGTTTGTACGAAAAGGGTAGTGAATGTGAAGATAACCAGACATTTTTGTCAGGATCGTGAGGTCTGGCACTCGATACTTTTTACCTACCCTGTAAGGGACTTGAGGATAACGTGAGGATATGTATATTTATGTATGCACTTCCAGGGCTATTTCATAAATGCATTGGAGATTTGCACCGAAAGACAAACTGGTGCCGATTCTAATACATACATCGTACGAAATTAGCTCTCAAATTTATTTGAATAAATAAAGTGGGCTAAGATCGGACGATATTATGTCTCTCATTTTTCTCAGACAGATGTGGAATCACCTTAAAAAATCTTCAAACAAATAGTCAGTACTATAGGTGACGCTGTAATTTTAGGCATACTAGGTATTAGACTCAAAAGACATTATTCTCAACTGTACTAGCGGCGGCGGCGACGCGGCGTCATTATTGCTATTGACGTTTGCTATGCCCGGTTCCTATAATCAAAGAAAATAATCCGTATGTTTAATCAATCGTAATTTGCTCGAAAGTCACGAATCGTTGCTCATATTTTCAAATAATTTTAAGGTAACTGTCGAAAACGATCAACCGTTGTTAGCAATTTTATTAATCGTAAAAAATGATGGAATCGGTAATCAAAACGACTCGTTTCTTGAATATAAGAACCGGGCATTAGTCACATTCGTTGATTGCGTCAAATATTTTTAAAATACAGTTAAACTTATGACAAATATTAATATAAAAAAATTGACCTTCGTATACATGCAACATGATCGCATTTGTAAAATTGAGATTCGATCTCGATTCGAAAAGATTAAAATTGACGAAAAGTGTTAGTCTTAAAATGAGTAAGAGCATGCTCCACTGATTAGTTCATGTGAAAAGAATGGCAGATGAAAGATTGACAAACCACGTATGCAATGCGAATGTGTATCCCGGGAGACCTAGGTTGACATTCCACGATCAAATTTCTCGTGTTCTATCCAAGGCTGTTTTCAAGAGTCTCCGAAAACAGTGTGTTTTTATGAGTAAGAATCCAGAAAGGTCTGAAAGGATCGTGGGATTTGCACTCGATACTACAAGCCAAGCCCGTCTAGGCACTTGGCATGAAGATATGTATGTATGAATTGTTTATTTGTTTGATTCCGAATTTTGTGTTATCGCGGCTCATGGTAAAAATTTAACTTTAGAAATCGTTATGTAGCTTATGAAGAACCTCACTGGCGATGATGTACGGTGGTCACGCTACTCTTGTCAAATAGATTACAAATTGAAGGTGTGGTGATGATATACTTATAGTTGCCGATAAGTTGTGATTATGCATGATATGGACATTGCATTTAGCATGAGAATCTCTATCGTACGACGAAAAGGAACAGTTGTGATTGTGTCCAAAGTGGGAAATGGTGATCATATGATATTATGCCAATAATGTTTTTTTTATTTCTGCAGCTCCCTCCTTCATCGCGGTACTCCGACTACAATGAGATGGCACCGTATAGACCTCGGACGCGAAGGACAGCGGCCAGTCTACCAGGTAATCTTCCTTTAAGAAATCACACTCAGGGCTTGAAATAACGATATTTTTGGGAATTGGTAGCGTTGTAAATGCGTTACCTGAACTGTTAGTACTGGATTGAAGTACCAGTACTTATTAGTTTAATGGTTCTGTACCGGTGCTAGTTCAATTGTACGTGTACCAGAAAATATATTACGTAATATTTTTTCTTAAATCTAAAATGTCTTTGTTACTTCTTGAAAAAATTTAATGACACTGAAACCTAAAAACGAAAATCTGTAAATGGATCTCCTGCATTTATGAGATACTTTTATTAGGTGTACAATAGAACCTGTTTTGGTATTGGTTCCAAGTCTTGATCACACTTAACTTACCTATGTCCTATAAAAATGCTCGTAAATATTATTTGGCAACATTAGTTGATCTGATGAAACCATATTATAAGGTCAAGAATAATTAAGTCCTTGTAATTTACTCGGACATTTAAATTTGTTTTTGCTTTTAATAATAACAGGAAATGAAATCTTACATAATTTCATGAATTTGGACTTAAGATGGAAGGTGGAGAAGAAGTGAAGTGAAAAAAACCAAGTAGTTTCTAAACACATAAGTTTGCCGCATCATTGAACACATTTTAAACCTTTCCTTCTTTTTTTGGTTCCCTATACCGTTCTTTATATTATTTATTTTATTTATAATATAGCAACGCCATCATCAACACCGAAGCGTGGTCGTGCTCTCCCAGTGCCGCCGGGCAGCGAGACGAGTTGGTCGCGGGGTGCGGGACGATCGCGACGTCTGCCTCGTCCGCCGCCCCTGCGCCGGGCCGTCCCCCCTACACCANCCCGCCCCACCTGCAATACATACACACGCGCTGCCTGTAACGCGTGCACATGTGCCTTACACACAAGGTAAGAGTTTGGTAAAAAATCAATTTATTTATTGATGAATCCATTTTCAATGTCGGACAGCCCGCCTCGTTGGTCGAGGGGTTAGCGTACACATCGAAAAACCGCGAGGCGAGGCTTCGAATCCCGACAGGGCAGACATTTGCATGATGAACACTTAGATGTCTGTATTTCTGGGTCTGGGTGTTTACTTAATTTATACTTCTATGTAAGTATTTATATAATGTATTAGTATGATACCCATAATACAAGCGTAATATGATTAGCTTGCTTTAGGGTTCGTTCTAAAGTAGTAGAAAAAGAAATGTACCGTGTTGTAACAACATCATTAAACGCTTAGTGAAAAAGAAACGTAAAAAAAAAAGAAACTGGAGGAGAGAGACACAATATTGAGATGAACATCAAACTTTTTAGGAGAGGCAAAGAAGTCTCAAGATTGATCGTCTGCCTTAAGAATGAACAAAACCTAGTATATGAGTGGTTATTTACGATGGTTATTAAAATATGGTAAAGATGCGGGCGTATATATGGTCACTGCTGTGATTTATGGTTCTACCGTTCAGGATTCTTTGTTGATACTTTAATAAACAGAGTACCTGAAAACTAGAGGCGTGCGGTCATCTAACCCAGTATTAAGACAGTCATTCAAACAAGGACTGCATCAGCAACAGAGCTATCAGTTTGTGCAGTTTAACATCGAAATTCTAAGGAAAAAATATAGAAAAATGGAAGAGACGTTTAAGAATGTTTGTGAGAGTTTCAGAGTGATCGTGGTAATAGGGTTTACTATGATTTTGGTGAACTTGGAGAACGCGTTTGAAAGCATTGAATTTGGAAGTAATGAATTACGTCTTTTACATCCAACGTATATTGTCTCGATTTGTCAATGGCTGGGATGTTACCGATCGGCTTGATTCTTTGGCGTTGCTCAGAAACTTTGCATCACTCAGTGTTTTCTAGCGCAGATATCATAGGGAATGCTCTTAGGAGTTGTTTGGTTTGATCCCTGCCGCTGAGTTCTACCTTCGGAAACGCGTCAGATTTAAAGGTATCATGTGTGTAATTCCGAAGAAGTATTTTTTCGCACGACATCTTCTTGGAATCAGATACCGAGGGCGGTATTCCCTAACGAATATGACTTAGAAACCTTCAAGAAAAGAGTGTTATCATCCCTTAAAAGTCGCTATCACATCTGTGATACTTCTGGTGTTGGGGATGTCCATGGGCACCCGGTAATCACTTCCCATCAGGTGACCCACTTGCTCGTTTGCCTCCTCTTATAAAACACACAAATATATTGAAACTGTGATATGCTCTATTACCAAATCTCAATTTTTTGTAGAGCCTGAAAGAAGTGTTCCCGATGTAAGTTATGGATACGAGAGTTATAGCTACCAACCTCAACAAGACACTGCCAGCGACCCCTATCAGGATACTAATTATAATACGAGGTAAATAACTAACATGAATATATAGATATTTGTCTCTTCACGCCCGTACCCTCGAAAAGGTAGATAAAGCTAAGACCAGGTTTCGTTTCTACGGATGGGTTCGGACTCCTCCAGAATGCATCTGCAGTCCTGCCAGGCACCTCTTAAAAGGTGAGCATAGGCTTAACTTCAAAAACCCCTAACGCCATGACATCCTACTACGTGGTAAATTTCATAGCGACTCGCTTGGAATGCTAATCACCAACCAACGCTTTATCTATTCCTGCCACCATAACATCAATGCCTGCTATTGAAGTGTTCCGATTCGGAGTGTAAGGTAGCCGGTAAACTTACTTTTGTTCGAGGCCTGTTGTTAACATCCCGGCCTCAGGTTGGCAACGCACCGTTACCACCTTTGGTGTCTCTAGGCGGCGTGAATTTTTTACCATCAGGAAATCCGTCTGCTTGTTTGCCTTCCAATATTAAAAATAATAATAATTATTATTAAATTTTGTCATTTCGTGAAAGAGACAGATTTCGATTGAGCAAAGTGATTTTCTGCGAAACATATGCATGTTAAGACTGTGATTTTTTTAAAGAAATTCTGAACTAAAAGCGTCTTATTAATATACATGGACCAAAGTAAGAGTAAAAATAAGTTGATATTGTAGGCTGTATCATACTGTAATAAAGACTATAATACTAGGTTGAACATTGGTGTATTTTACTCCGTGTTTATTGATAAGACGGTAAAAGTCTTATTATTAATGAATTAATGATCTCTTTATTGTGCACAATTAAACTTATTACAAAATGGTACAATTAAGTATTAACAAGAGTATATTATTAGTACACAAAAGGCGGTCTTATCGCTAAACAAAGCGATCTCTACCAAACAACCTTTTTGTCTAAGGAGATTATATAAACAAAGGTTCAGTAGGTAAAGAGATTAAACATACAAAAAAACTGTAACATAATATTAAAATATTAATAATAACAATAAGGAGAAAAACAAAAATAAAAATGGTAAAATTTGTAAAACTAATATAAACAAGATACACCATTTCAAATTAAGACGTAACAATATTATACAATTTGAAATAAATGGAAGTAAATACCACATCCATCATCACAAGCACAACTTTGGCTTTTCAAATAGTTTACTTATTAAACATGGACTAAAGTAAGAATAAAAACAAGTTTATATTGTAGCCTGTGTCATACTGTAATAAAGACTATCATACCAGGTTAAATCTTGAAGTACTTAACTCCGTGGTTATTCATAAGTCGCTAATTTTTTATTTACAAAACTATATTTTACGTTAGAGAGGTCTACGGACAACTATAACTACTTTCGATCAGGTGGTCATTAGCTCCCGTGTCAGCATATCCTCCTTCCTACTAATATTATAAATGCAAAAGTTTGTAAGGCTGTGTGTATTTTTGTCACTCTTTCACGCTCGAATGGCTGAACTGATTTGTCTGAAATTTGGAACACAAATGGATTGTGACCTTGATTAACATATAGGATACTTTTAATCCCAATTGCCTAACGGGTTCCTGCGAAAACGTATATTAAGTATTTTTATTATTTTTTATTTTTTAGCACTTGCCCTGTGCGTGGGATAAATTTCTATAAATTTTAAAGAAAGAAAAAATTTCGCCCCAGACAGGATTTGAACCTGTAACCTTTCGTCTCAAGCCGACGAATGCTCTAACCAATTGAGCTACTGAGGATTCAAGTCCCGTGGCGAAATTTTTAATTCCTTTCTATATATATTAAGTATCTTTATATATAAAAATACGCTTTTACAATTATAGAACTTCAGCATTTTTTTTTGTTGTAGTTATGATGAGGATGGGATGCAGCCATTTTTTGATGAGACACCACACGCAACTCCTCCTGCAGCAACAGGTAAAGGCACTTAAAGTAATTTAATTCATATTTGGAAAAATCTTTAAAAAGTTTCAGTATTGGATGAATGTTTATAATTATAGACTTGCCGATCTGGTGACCTTCGTAGCATTTGATATTTATAGCTACATACAGACTGTATGGCAGAAACTAAAGTATTGTTTTTCCCATTTTCCTTGCGACCTACCCAGTTTTTTTATTGGTATATGCATTCAAGCATAATGCGATGTAAATATGAATCCCCATTTTGTGTGATCAAATCATCAGGCCTGTTTGCTGCTTCCTTTTTGTTGTGTTAGTTACTGTCAGGAGGAAGACCTCATGAAAAACTGTTAAAATTGCAAGAAAAGTGGGAAAACAATATTTCAAAACTGTTTCACAAATTACGATACGAATTTTGCTTGGTCGGCTAGTTTCTATATAATATGGATATGATTATACATAGCGGTAGATTTGCAAAATACCAAAATGAAATTCAGAACATTTAATTAAAAATGTACTGGGATTTTAAGACATTATCCTACCACTATACCCATATATCACGGTAATAAGCAAAACATAGGGACAGTCAGCGAAAAGCGAATTGGTTTATACTATGTAGTGATTTGCTTTAATAGAAAATTAAATAAAAAATTTGAACCAATTATGTAACTATTTGGGTATCACTACATAGTATAAAACAAAGTCACTTTCTCTGTCCCTGTGTCCCTTTGTATGTTTAAATTTTTTAAAACTACGCAACGGATTTTGATGCGGTTTTTTATTCGATAAAGTGATTGAAGAGGAGTATTTATATGTACATTTTATACCCGTGCGAAGCCCTGGCGGGCCACTATAATTTGAAATGTTGTTATTTGATTTTCAATTCCTTTTGGTCTGACGCATTTTTAAAGATTGAAATTTGTATAAGCATTTACAATTCTCACGAGTTTGTGGCTTGCCTTTCCCGCATCTTTTAAGAATCGGGCATAAGTACATATATATTATATACTTATACATATAGTATTATATACTTATATATATAGTATTATATACTTATATTATAATTGTCTATGACCGTGGTTAGAAAGATATTTACGAAAACTTGTTAGGACTAGTACCTTGCAAAATCATGATAATATCCTTATAAATTGCGAACCTAATATCTACTTTTTTACTTTTTACTAGATCATTTGACTGTATTTAATAATTTAGTTTCTGTCTTTCATATTGACCAACTTTAGTTGATCAGATATAAGTTTATCAAATCTGTGGCATTTAAGTTTAAATAACATAAATATAAAAAACAATTAATTTCAATAAAAACTGCATTGCAAGTAATTTTATATCAGTGACGTTTTAACATTGAAAATTTAAAACAAACTACGATAAAAGTTTCCGGTTGATATCCCGCATTATATTTAGTATCAATGTGATTTCGGATCGAATTTACGTATTTGATATGGCTTTAATTCTATTTAATAAATTGTATGACGATTCTGCATTTATAATATTTAAATGTTTTTTTAAAATTTCAGCACAGAAGACGTCGTGGGGTGAAACTGAGAGTACAGCGCAGTTTTCATACCCAGTGACAAGTGATGATGAGACTGTGATATGTAAATCCGTACCATCTAGTGCCCCTTCATATATTCAACCTCCAGTTACAACAAAGCAGGAAATATACGACAATCAAAGTTATCAACAATATGATTATGACCAGCAACAGTATAAACCATATGATCAAACTGATCAAGCTTTTAATGAAGTCAACAATCAGCATTTAAATCAAAAAACAGAATACCAATTCCAATATGATCAGCAATATCATGATGAACAAAAACCACAATCGAACTTTCAGCAACAGTTAGATCAATATCAAACACAAGATCAACATAATCAATTTCAAAAACGGGAACTACCGTCAGACAGTCATTTATATGGCGATCAACAGTATTCGCAGTATTCGCATGAAAATCAAGAATACAGTTATCAACAACAAGATGACTATCAAACGCAACATCATGATTATCAAAGTCAACAGCAACTTGATTACCAAACGCAACAACAATATGAACAACAGACATTACAACAACAACAGCAAGAATTAAAGCAGCAACAACAATCGCAACAGCAACAACAACAGTATCAACAACAACAGTATCAGCAACAGCAGCAGTACCAGCAACAACAACAGCACCAACAACAACAACAACAGCAACAACAACAAAAGCTTCCAGCGCAACAATTACAATCAACTGTATTAACTGGAGCAGCTACGTTGGGTTCATTTATGGCAGGTGGGGCTAAAAAACTTGGAAGTTTCTTTGGCGCTGCTGCAGCTGCTGTTGCTCCAGCTTTAAACCAAACACAGCAAGCACAAGGAGCTCAACCCGTTTCTTCAGTCCCTACTACAAAATTTATTCCAACTGTTAGTTCTACTTCGCAATTTATAGCTACAACTACAATGGCTGAACCAACATCAGTCCACGAAATTTCATCCACTGTATCTGAACCTATTGTTACTACATCAGCTCCATCATTACCGAGAACTCCGTCCTTAAAACGTCAAGAATCAATA
Organism: Calephelis nemesis; assembly: GCA_002245505.1. Classification (NCBI taxonomy): domain Eukaryota; kingdom Metazoa; phylum Arthropoda; class Insecta; order Lepidoptera; family Riodinidae; genus Calephelis; species Calephelis nemesis. Next base: position 455,347 of record NJDD01004406.1, on the reverse strand, counting down.
CAAAGGCCTTCAGTTCAAAGGACGAGAACATTACCCGAAGCTCCTGAAGATTATCCAGAAGGTTATGATGAAAGTGCCTATGATGATGAGTACCAAAAGACTGAAACAGAACAAATAGACCGAGATAGAATATCACTTGATAGATATCGTGAAGAAGATTATAGTGTTCATGATACTATACTTGAAGATGTTGTTGCTGAGGAGCGTGCAATCGAAGAAATCAGTCCTCAACTGCCAAAAACGCCAGCTTCGCCTGCAAGAAGTGGTTCTTTAGCGCGGAAATCTTCAGCTGATAGTTATATAAGTCAAGCACCCTCTGTTGTTGGTCGAAAACCATCACAAAGTTCTTATATTTCCCAACATGAAGAAAAATTACAGTTACCTACTACAGTTGAAGGTAAGTCAGATATTATTACGTACATCATTGATATTACGTAACATATAATCACTTGATTCCTATGATTTGATACTTTTAGTTAATGTTTTAAAAAACTATTTAATTTTGATTTCCCAGATTTTCATCTTTTTTCGAATAAATTTCTTCAAACTTAGCCACATTGATATAATTTGGCTGGAAAACCACATTTTGTGAATTATATACTCACTCACACATACTCATGTAGTGAAATATACATGCTATATATGCTACATTTTTTCGAAACTATCCTATGTGTTAATCCAAGTTACCCTCTATGTATTTACCAAATTTTATCAAAATATGTACGTGAAGGAGTAACAAAATTTGGTATTTATAGTATTAGGAGTAGGATATAGTTAATTAGGGATTTATATATAGGTTGTGTCCGTCTGTAAGCTAGTTTACGGTATGAACGATTTTTTTGTTCTTGTTACCGAACCGATTCAGTAATTAAAAAAGTAATGATTCCAATCATGAGAAGTTATGGATGGTACGGGGATATATCAAAGATGAATAAAGTGTATTTTTGCGACAGCTTCAATAGTCGCTGTAAGCAAAATAAATAAAGCAAGCGAAAAAGTATATTATTATAGTTTTAAATGTACAAAAACTTAAATATATGACTATATATTTTGTCCTCAGAATCAATTACTGATAAATCAAAAGTTACATTTCAAGACGAACGTACTACATATCATGAAGTTCCCGAAGAGGGAGATAGATTAGAAAGACAGGAATCTTTTGATGATCATGTGAGTGACTATCCAGAGGACCAGGAAGAACCATATAATGAACAAGATGAGAGATTCCAAGATGACGAGAAATTTGAAGACCAGGAAGCTTTTAATGAAGTTGACGAACAATACCAAGATGAGGTTTTCAATGAGGAACAGGAAAGACAAGAAGAAGAACCGTTGGACTTTCAACCAGAGCAACCGAAGTTAACTCCGAAACAGAGGTGGCATAGAGCCTACAACAAGATCGTCATGCAGCTAAATGTGAGTACTTTTTATGTACCGATATTGAAATCAGTTTTTTTTAAAACTTATAACATACTTAACATATTTTAAAACCCTGATTTTAATATCATTTTAATAATTTATGTTTTTGTTATGTTTTTGAAATGGAGAATTAATAATGTTTGAATATGTTTACAACAATTTTTTCAACGATATACTTTTCTTCAAGAAATGGGAAATGGTGAGTGACATGCCTATTTAAATGAATTTTAAATTTAACCTGCAGGATGATTCTCGAATCTCGATTTCATGTGAATTGGAAATTGGAGTCGGATATGACATGTACTCTTGAACAAAGTACTAGCGAATTATTTTAAAATTTATTTCCAAAAAAATCGACGAATTCGATAATGTAATTTCTTGACTATTTTTAAATGAGTGTTAATAATTCGCTAGTATTTTGTTCAAAATTCCAATTTTCACAAAATCGTGGTCAAGAGTTATTTCTTTTTTTTGATTATGAAAAGAAACCTCTCAACGATCGGTTACTTCACCATAATATCATATTTATGATGTCGGAAAAAAAATCATATTTGTTAATCACATTTGTGATAAATGTTGACAATATATGGTTACAATAATTATCCTTATAACAAATCTGAGTACAATGTCTTTATCTTTCTAGACGTGTGCTGAATTTGTTTTGTTTATATTAATCTTATTTTCATGAGAAAAAAACATTTGAAATCTGGATATTGTCAATATGAATAAAAATAGATAAATTTCTATGATAAAATAGGCGTGAGTAAGTCATCCACCTCTTTTATCTTTTTATACCTTAAACAAAATTAAACTATTAAAATGTTATAAGTCAACAATTTTTAAAAATAACCAATTTATTCTTATTACAAAGTGAATCTTTCTGACTTACACTTCAATTGATAAGTTACCAAGTAAATTTTAATTTAATTTCAAGTTAAAATAAAGTTAACTATTTATCTACTAAGTACTTAAGTGTGAACCAAACATAAGCGAGCGATAATTCACTTACATCTTAACTATATTGAATTATAACTTGCGGTCTTCCAGATATAGCCAAGTTATCGAGGACAATGTAATTTACTTTAATTAATGATCGTTAACCTCCTTCGGTGTTCAATTTGATGAGATATATTACGGAGAGTCATTAGATAACTTAAGGTCTGCCACATATTCGGAATTCGAATTCGAAATTGCGAAACGAAATTTTCTCCGTTACGAATCCAAATTCCGTAACATTTGAAAAATTCGATTGCGATTCTTTTTCGATACGGGATCCCGTAACAAAATTTCGAGGCTTAAGCCTGAAAATACAACTCACTTTTTCGATAACATCCTGTGTAATAATACTAAATAAAACTGTCAAAATAGTTTACAGAAAAAATGTTTACTGAAAAAACTCAAAAAAATGACTACTCTATTCTTATTTGTATATTAGCACATGCATTGTGCTCATGTGCAAAAAGGAATGTAGAATGTAGCCTCCTATTAAGTGCTAATCCTTACTGATTAAAAAAATCGTCACAAACCAGCTTTGTGTGCGTTTTCATAAAACATTTTGTGCTTTCATTTTATTTGAGACTAAGTAACTATTTTGACTGTCTGTCTATATATATGAACATTTTTGCCTAAGTTTTTTGTTAATAAATTTACAAAAGCACAATGAAAAGTATTTTTTTAGTTATTGTTTTAATCTAAATGAGATAAAAAAATATTTAATAAAAATAATAAATAGGTTTTTTATTTAAAATTTTTGTTATTTTCTGTTTTATCAGACAAAAACATGCAGAAAATTCAAAGACGTAAATAAATGTCTATTCCAATATGAAATGACTTAAACCCTTGCTATACTTCACTATATTGAAAGCTCAATATCCAAGTAGTTGATCTCCCGCCGCGTACAACAGCGTCGGATGCTGGGAAATGCGAAAATGCTATTACTCTGTTTGTAACGTACTTATGATAGCTTATCCTTACTTATAACTAAAGCTTAACAAACGGACAAAAGCCGTTACACTTAGAGTGACTTCAGCTTCTTGTAAAGTTCATCTACCTTTAACTTCCACTCGACTGATTTATTTTTATAAAAGGCTAAATCTCTGATGATTAAATACGATTAAACAATCTCATGTCATGTTTTTATTAAGGCTTAGCCTGTTATTTTTGTATAAAAGACAACAAATACATCAAGCTATTTACTAGTCTTTGTTCAGAGTGTTATTCCTTTGAAAAGCGGATAAAGTGGTAAGATTACTTCCCTGTCGAGCAAAAGTAAGTTTACCGCCAATCTCACCCTTTGAACCGAACACTTCAACGACAAGCACTGACGTTATGGTGGCAAAAGTAGGTAAGGTGGTCGGACCAATCCGGAAGAGTTAAAATTTTATTAGATTACACAGTTGTGACTTAAAAATATATTGGTTAAGAACAACTTAATCAAGTAAAATCTAATTTAACGTAACATTTTCTGTTTTTCGTCAACATATGTAGATTGTAAATACACATACAAATACACTGGTCACAGTTATGAAAGAAGATTGTAAAGAAAGGGGCTT
>NJDD01004406.1:415758-450984 GCA_002245505.1 Calephelis nemesis | reverse complement strand
GGTAATGAATGTGAAGGAAGCAAGACAGGTTTGTCAGGATCGTGAGGTCTGGCACTCGATACTCTCTGCCTACCCTGTAAGGGACTTGGCGTGAAGATATGTATGTAAATACACATAAACACATACCTATCTCCTTACGGGGTAAATGGGAAATATAGAGTTCCCAATGCAGATCTGCCTAGCTTCTTCCACGTTCTTTACTCTTTTCATACAAACTTGCTTTCGTAGACTCTTGATATTCTCTCAGATGAAAACTAAGCGATTTTATATCTAGTACACGTATATACATGATATGTACGTATGTATATATTATGTATGTACGTGTACTTACATAATATTAAGAAAATTATGTAAAATTCGTTAATGTTAATGCCACTACCCTTGCTGACCTGCCTAGCTTCTTTCACGTTCTTTACTCTTTTCATACAAACACGCTTTCGGAAACTCTTTATACCATCTTCGAATAAAACCTGAGCGATTTGAAACGTAGTTAATGTTGTTTCTAAATATTTCTTAATATAAATTATAAACAATCAGAACTCATTTCTAAATTTGGTATCCTGAAAGATAATTTGAAACTTAGGTCATTCAACCGCTTATGATCCTTCACACATGAGTTATGCCTTTGAACGTAAACATACTAGTTTACCTAAATGGGCCTAATCTTTACTTAGATCATCCTAAATGCAACTTTTTGTGCAAAATATTACTATAATTTATTTCGACATACCGTTAACTTCCTGTATTGTTATTCAACGTTTAATTCTAGTTATTAACAACTGGAGGACAACCTTAAGGTTGCCTGACAGAGATCGCTCTGAAGCGATATGACCGCCTTTGTGTATCTTAAGTTAAACGTTATAATTGAAATGGTGTCTATTTTTTTTTGTAAATTTGGTGCATTATAAAGCATTTTCATTCATTCATTAAAAATTCTTTCATTCATTCTGGTTCTCGCAATGGTTAGGCTAAAAGACTTAAGTTAAAATATCAAATGCAAAGGTATTTTTTAAATACTTAAAGTTTTTAAAAATTATTCTACTGTTTTTTGAATTTTTATTTGTTTATTTGTGTTTGTTTTAGTTTCACAAAAATAAATATGGGATTAATTTTGATAGGGTTAGAGTAATTATTAGTGGTTTTACTAACAATTTTAAGAAAAAAATAACGGAACTGTAGGATTAGGATCGCAGATACAACTTTTTACGAGGTAGATATCATTCACAAAAAATGTAACAAGATAAGAAAATGTTGGTTTAAAAGTTAAATTGCTCCGGTTTTATCTGAGGATGTTGTGGAGAGTGGTTTCCAAAACCAGCGTCTTTGTATCAAAAAAGGAATAAATATAGAGAAAGATAGGCCGGTCTGTTAAGATTGTGACAATTTGGCACTTGATACTCTCTGCCTACGCTGTGAGTTACTTAGTTTGAATATATGCGTATGTAAAATTTTAATTTTACGTTTAGAGATTTTTATAGCAAATCGCAAATTGTACGACTATTTTTCACTTAAGAAAACGAATACCTCTGGGGATATTGCAATCTTTGATCATTTCTCTCGTTTAAATAAAAGAAGTCCCAAGAGTTAAAACTCGATCATGTCATAAAAGCCGACTTTTTATTATAAAGCTATATGACCGCTATAAAATTCTAATAGTAAAATTAAAACGCTTCCATTTATGAAAGAAATTGCAATCGATCTTTATACGGCCATTAAATTGGAAAGGTCTTGTGCCTTAAAAACAAACTCAACGTGTTAGTTAATTTTGTAACATTATTTTTGACAGTTTATCATTAACCCAACTAAAACAATATTTAACGTTTTTAAAGTGAAACTTAGTCGTCTCATTTTTTGGTCTGTGTGTCGCATGTCGCGTGACGGTGACGACAGAGCCGCCGAGACCAATATAGCGGCGACTACAGTTTATAGTTATAGATCAAGTTTCACTTATATCGTGGTTTTATAAAACCACACAATCCTTTTTCTGATATTGTAAGCAAAAATGTAGACAACTCTATATTTTGAGGCCTTTCTTTAGGCCTAAATATATTACCAAAAAACTAGATGCCAAATTCAAATAATTTGTTTTGTCTTTCTTTTTTGTGTTAACTAATTTTGATATTTAATTTTTTCAAATACCGTTCATTTTCGATCTGTCCTTCCTTAATTTTATCAAGATTCGATAAGTGGTTTATAATAATTATTACCTGCTTTTTTTGTCTACTTAGATGTCATAATGACCGCCTCTTCGTTCGAGTGGCTAGTGTATACGCCTAACTACACCACTCAACTGATGGGCTCGGGTTCGATTTCTGACAGGGGCAGGCATTCGTATGATGGACGTTTAGATGTCTGCATTTCCGGGTCTGGGTGTTTATTAAATTTGTTCTGCCCGGTCTGTTTATTAAATTTGTATGCCCGGGTAAAAAGAAAATTGGGGTTTTCCCATTTTCTAATTAAAAAAAAAATGTTGCTCAAGATTGGAAATTTGCCCGGTTGGCGATAGGCTTGCCACCTATCACAATGTGGGACTTAGTGTCTTCGGCTAGTCGTGGGTGCCCTGATTGTGCCTCTGCCTACCTCGTCGGGGATATGGGCGTGAAGATGCTTTTTTTTAATTTTTATGTATTGGAATCGTTGTCCAATACCCATGCATACACAAGTATAAATATGATTTGCTTACTTTGGGGTTAGATTCAAATTGTGTAACTTGTCCAGGGATATATTTTTATTTATTTATTTATAATATTGACTTTACAGTCAGTATTTACTAGTTTCAGTAAATTAAAATTATAATTGTGGTATTTGAACACTTCTCATCTTATTTTGTCCATTCTGTTACGTCTAATAAAATTTTTACTCCACCTACGGGTTGGTAATATTTTATTTATTATTCATTATATATATTGCATTATCCGTTAAAACATAACAAAGTTGATATTTTTTTCTGAAAATATAAAAGTATTGAACAAAATATTGTGAACATATACTTAATATATGTTTAAGTATTATATAATACTTAAACATACGTTAAGTATATATTAAGTATTTGGTATAATGGTTAAGTAGTTACTTAAACTTTGTGTCAAATTAAAAAAGTTTACACATTGTAACCTACAGAAGCTTTAACGTCATTATGTTTATTTTATACCTAAGCATTTGTTTTCTGCTTCGCTTATTAACTAAAAAAGTACTTACTTTAGATTAAGATAACTATCATTTCTAAATACTTCTAACGTAACACAGTTTGTTGAAAAGAGGTTGTTATTAATAGCAATATATTTTTATATATAAAATCAGTATTCTGAAACTAACTTTTAATATCTGGTACAGTCTGTATAAAAATAGTAGAAATTAATTGTATCGGAATTAGTTTTTTGTATATCTGGCAACAAGATGACCACACGTCATAATCTCCGCTGGGATTACTAAAATTAATATTTTATAAACAAAGTTTATTTTTTTGCAAAGTTTTAAAAACTCAACCCAGAGATTTATATAACAATGAACAAGACTAATCGTAGTGGGAGTAGAGAATCCATTAACATGATTTGAAAGGTGTTTAATAGAATTTTAGAAGAATTTTGTTAAAATAACCATAGATACACATTACAATAAAAATTGGAACTAAGACGGACTTAAGAAAAAAAAGAGTGAAAGTTTTCGTAGTTGGCTTTCCTGATGGCAAGAGATAACTGTGCTTTATGGACACATTAGGTGTTTCTATAAATTTCAAGGAAAGAACAAAAAATCGTCCAAGAGAGGATTTGAACCTGTAACTTTTAGCCTCAAGCTCATTAGATGCTGTAAGTGCGTCGCCATCTTGTGACTGCGGTATTAGGCTAATTGTACAAGACTACCGGCTACCCTTACTTCCGTACCAGATCATAACAGAGTCATATGGCGACAGGAATAGGTAAGGCGGTGGATCCTTATCCAGACGAGTTAGAACATGGCACTGTACCATTAGTGGTCTTGTTGGTAATAACTCATTTAACATTTGCTCGTCTAATACGAGCTGCCTTGCAAGAAGGCAGATGGTCTATTCTACACAAAATACCAATACAGGAAAAAATAAAGCATGGGGAAATAATTCTATTATTAAACATTTTCAATAACCATTGGCAAAACCTAACCGTAATGTAGCAAAAACAGTCATTAACATATCAGCTTTCAGAAAAAAAATCACACCGAAATCAATCCATTCGATCTTTTCCCGTCGGGTGTGAAAGATAAAATCAACGAAACTGATTCATTCAGTATCTTCTTTAAAGTAACATAAAAATCTGCATTGAATGGAACCTCCTCGTTATAAGTCGGTTGAAATACAAAATAAATCAAATGTTTTTTCAAAACAAATCAAGTCAAACCTAACATGTCTCCTTGTTAAGAAATATTTTTACGAAGCAATATACAGGTGCGCGTAAAAAATAAATTACGAAAACAAACTTGATTCTATGGAATAAGCTCGTAAAATATCGAGACGTCTAATTAAGGTAAGCATTACCGTCTCTCCTTATTTTACGCTCTGTCGAGAAACCTGTAAAACTTTTATAGTTATTAGATTATCCTGAATGCTTTGAATGCCATAAATGAGGTTTGTCTATCAATATAGCTGTGAATTTAGGGTCCATATCTCTGCTCTGTCGGCGTCTATTGCTAAGTGGTACCACCCATCGAGTCCCATGACGCCTTTGAACCCGATCAGCTCATTACACAAACCTCTATCAACTCACACACGAACGACTTCGCACCCTCAGTTCGCATAGAGATGTTGTATCGTAAGCACATCTAGAAAGTTGTGTATATAATTGTTGTGTTAATAGCGGAAACTATTGAGGACACAGTATCTGTATCCTGCGGGCGACCATGGCCCCGATAACGACGCGAGCGCACCTATCAGCCATTTATATGCAAATGAATGTGACTTCAGGTGTAAACTTTCAGTTCTTGTTTGATCGCTGTTGTGGTTAGCATTTTCAAGCAAAGCGCTTTGAATCGATTGAAAATGATGATAAGGAAACGTAAAGGCCAAGCGGCCAGTGAGGCGGATGTCCGGAGGGATCAAACTTTTACCACCCGTTCGAATGTGGCTGGGTCGCGCCTTCGAGTACGTCGTGGTTCGAGTTTGACGGACTTGGACAAACTTCGTTGTAGCACAGGATCTAGTGGTGGTGGTTCGATTGGTGACTTAATGAATATGTTTAGTGGTAGTGCTAACTCTGTAGGGAGCGATACTTTGGTGGCCAGGACCGTTCCTTTAGAGACTGTTCGCCGACACGTTCCTCTTATGTCAACACCGTCCAGCAATTTGCCCCCATCGCCGCTGATGCATGTGTCAAGACCAGTGGGTCCGCTGACTATGGCTCAGCGAACTTTACGCTTCAGCAGACTTTTGAAGTATCAACCGACTTCATCTGATGTTTTAATATTGCTGGTAAGTTGTTATTATTTTCAAATTTTCAAAAACAAAAGGGCATGTACTGACAAGACAAATGTTATTTAAATAATAGCAAAAACAGCTATTATAGAAGTTTGTAGTTCCATTTTTAATAAAAACCTAAAGTATTAAATAACAAATACAATTAATGTTCACGTAAAAAAATTGTCAAGTCTGATAAACGTCATTTATGTAAACATTTGTAAAAAAACATTTAGGAAGAGTGAAAATGTTTGACTTAAAGCTCATAACATTTACGAAACAAAATATTAATCTTTGCAATCTACAGCAACGATATTGTCTGTCTGTTTGTTGTATTTTACTAATTTTTCAAAGTAAATTACTTGAAAAACCAAAAATAATGATTAACCAGCAATCGCAGTATATCGAAAATACCTACTTAAATTAAGTAACTGAGTAAATTGAATTGTTTTTATGACCTAGCTAAATTAGTTTAGGATTTTTTCCCACAAAATATTGCATAGATAAGGTGATTTTATATCATTGAGGAGATTTTATGTTAAACTATAAATCTTCGATGTTTTCCTATTTTTTTAAATACACTTTATTTTAAAATTTAAATTTAATTCATGTGCTTTTAGTTGAGTTTTTTTTTGTGTTTAATGGTAATAACCAGTTATCCGCTGCTTCACTCTTTAGTCAAATATACTTTCTATTAAACCTTTCCCGTGAGAATGTGATGACATATTGGATTAAATGTTAGCTTATGTATTTTAAGCTTCGACGTATTTAAATGATAAAATTTTAACTCAAATGTTTAATATTAACTTTATAATCAGCATTTCGTTGCATGATGTCACTTTTATCAGACCGTGCTTCCATATCACCTTTAATGATATGTATTAAACATCAACCTGTCACACTTAACATGGCATACATTTTTCATACTATCTACCTCTTAAATACCCATTAGTTCATATCAGTATGATATGGCTGGCATCAAAACACATTTAGCATGAAAATGGTATCATTTTAATTTTTATTTAAGTTCTAGTTTAGATATTTAAACTAATTACTTATAGGAATTTGTTTATAATAGCGCCATCTGTGATCATAGCGTGAACATTTATCACAAATTTTATTTTTTTAGTCTTCAAATAATTTAAATTAAACTTGAATGTGATAATTTGTTTCGGTGAAGAAAACTTTTATTTATTTATTTATTTATTATTAAGGGTTGATTACAGTTTCACATCTATACATTACATAAGCACAAGATATCTTATTGTAAAAGTTAAATGTAGAAACTACTTATAAATCGGCCACAGCATGCACCGTTAAAAAAACAATCGAGAATCAAAATTAAAATGATAACAATTTATCAAGACATAAACAAAGGCTTTAAAAAAAATATTTCAAGAGAACAAATAAATTAATAATTTGATAATTTACAAAACAAACATGTTATTTTTATCGCTATGTTGACCTATACAGCATTCATTTTAAAAGAAATATGTAATACATAAAAATAACACATGTTTTATTTATCGCTGCAATGGTCTACACAGCATTCATTTTAGAAAAAATAAATTTATTAATACAAATAAACAATAATTAGTGATACCTACTGACACTGAGCTGGCGTTAGTTGAATTCAGTTATTATGAAATTGAAAAAAAAAATAAAGATGAACACAGTCAAAACTTATTAAAACAAATTAAGTAGGTATATAAATGATATAATAATTCTAGAGAGAAAATACAATAATTTTCATGCAATAACAATTTACCAGAACAATCAAATTATTTTTATTGTTCTTTTTTTACATTTAAAAATTAAAGTGAAAAATCATCTTGATCGAGACATAATATTCTATTTACTTGAGATTACATGGAGAAAACTCGCAACAGTTAAGTTTTTTCAGTATTGCTTTAAACTGAGGGTATTTCAAGAAGTGGATATCAATATCAAAATGTTTAGATAGATAATTATAGATTAAAACCATGATTATTGTTAAAGAATGAAAAAAACGTGCTAACATAATGATTGGTGTACGTACGTTTTTTTCTTCAGAAAACATTGTTAATTTTGGATTTTTTTTTGCTAGAGCCGGTATTTTCAGACCTTTTTTTATTTTTCATTATATTCTTTTGATTAGATAAATTTTCAATTCATTAGATTGTACATTTAAATACAAAACGAGATGGTAAATCAAAATCAGTTTTTAGAAGATTTAAAAGTAGCGTAAACGTAACCTAAGTAACGTAAGTATAAAACAGAATTTGTACAAACTTACATCCCTGATTATATTCCTTTGGGAGTTTATTTCGAAACTTTCTTAATACGGATAGTAAGTATGAATAGAAAGGTCCCATTTACAAGAATGTAACGCGGTCAAAAAATATTTTCTCTTACGTTATTATCCAAGAGCACAGGGGAATAAGTTTGTAAAAACATGATAAAATATACATTAAATCGATAGGGTTTTGTCCGAGGGCGGTTTCAAGAGTCTCGAAAATTTCGGAGTCTGGAAAAAAATAATTACGTTGTTGCTACTAACATATATTTATTAAAAAAATAAACTTTTTCTTCTAAATTCGAAAATTACTATTAAAAAATATGACATCATTATTCTTATAGTTGCAAAGATACATCCGCAGCGTGGACGCCTGCAAATACAGACATGATATATTTCCATTTATATAAAAAAACCTATTTTTGATTTTAGAAATAAGTGAAATACTTAATTCAAAGGGAGGATTGGGATTACCCTAATATTTTCAGTAAGCTAGTTGAGCCGACAGACAGTCCTATTCTAACTATTAATATTGAAATATTATTTTCATATGATCCTTTTCAGGAAAATAACTAATACTGCCAAAAAAGACTTAGCGAATTTAGTCCAACCTTTCATGAGTGATACGACGACCAAGAATAATATGGATTCATTTTTATTTATACAAGTAAAATGTATGTTCAATAGAAACTAATGTGATTAAATCTTTTCAAAGATGGGAACGTCGAAAGCTGTGTTTTTATTAAACTTTTGATCTGAGAGTAGACACAAATGTCTGATAGTAGATAAAAAAGCATCTTCACGCCTATATCCCTGAAGGGGTAGGCAGAGGCACAATCCCACGACTATCCGAAGACACTAAGTCAGACAATAGGATAAGTGGCAAGCCTATCGCCAAACCAGGCACACATCAAATCCCGAGCAACATTTTTTTATCAGAAAATTAGAAAAAAACATATTTTCTTTTTGTTTACTGACCCTGGAATCGAGCCCGGGACCTCATGAAGTCAAGTCCAACACCTGAACCGCTAGACCACAGCTAAATACACTAAATCTATAAATATGCGCTGTGAGGTTGAATAAGATGAAATACTTAATAATGTAATCATATTTTTTATTTTTATTAGATTTCTTATCATATTATATTCTTATCATTAGAATATAGATAGACAGAAGTAATTTCGATACTAGAAACAGAATTAAATAACATAATTATTAAATAATAACATATTTCCTATGTTTTGTTAAATCAATCTTCGAGTCTTATACTAAACAATTGTTTTGTTTCTTAATTAATGAGAAAAAACCTGTTATTTATTTACAACAAGATAAAAGTACATTTATTTTTAAGAACAATCATAATGGAAAGCGATTATTTAAAATAAATTAAATTAAATTTTAATCAAATTTTGTTTTTCACCCAAATACTTTATAGGCCAAGGATTAGTTCATTCTTAATAACTAGCAGTTACACGTAGCTTCGCCTGCGTAACTTGGCTTCTACTTCATCAATTTTGATAAAACAAAGCCCATGTCACTCAGGAAAAATGTAGCATTCTAAAGGTGAAAGAATTTTTGAAATCAGTCTAGTAGTTTCAGAGCCTATTCATTTTAAACAAACAAAAAATTAAACCTTTCTTCTTTATAATATTAGTATTTATATAACTACGCAAAAAAATCTTTAATTCTGTTGAAATACGGACCCATATTTTCTAAGTCAGGGATTCTTTACAAATAATATTTATAAGTAATTACCTTCCTTCGTCGAACCTTTGAGGGTTGGAATTTCTTTGTGATAGCCCAACTATGCGAGTTCTTTCGAATAGGTTATTTCAGTCAGTTAGACTATTATTACTATACTGTTAGAAATGGACCGCTTGGTTGATTCGTACTTATAATTCAAAACTCTCAACCTTTTTATTATATTCATCTAATAAAAAGATAGCTTTAATTATTACAGATCCAGATCGTTTTAACCTGGAAGATGTGACATGTTATGTTTTTTTATGATATTGAAAGGCAAACGAGCAGGCAGATTTCCTGATGGTAAGAAATTCACTCCGCCAAAAGACACCAAAGGTGGTAATGGTGCGTTGCCACCTGAGAGCGGGATCTTAGGCCTTAGTAAAAGTAAGTTTACCCTCAGAACCGGAACACGTCAATGGCAAGCCTTGAAGTTATGGCGGCAGGAATAGGTAAGGCGGTGGTACCAATCCGGACGAGTCGCTGCAAAACTCTACCACCTAGTCAGATGCCACGGTGTTAGTAACGGTAAGCCTATGATCACCTTTTACGAGCTACCTGGCACAGGAAGGTAGATGTTATATTTTTTATAAACATATTAAATTTTTAAACTACATCTGCAAAGTCCCAAATTAAATAGGGATTTTTGCATTTTGTTAGTTTGCATTTTATACGTTCTGAAACTTGTTTGACAAAAACATTCAGATTGTAAAATTTGGTTTCATGATAATATACTCGTAGATATGGTGTAGAGATTTCAATATTTTCACATTTGGTTTTCATCTATACTTATAAAATAACATGTCATGACTGACTGATTCAACATCGCTGAGCTAAAACTGTTAGAGTTATAGCCATGAAATAACATGTCCTGACTGACTGATTCATCATCGCTGAGCTAAAACTGTTAGAGTTATAGCCATGAAATAACATGTCCTGACTGACTGATTCATCATCGCTGAGCTAAAACTGTTAGAGTTATAGCAATGAGATAATATGTCCTGACTGACTGATTCATCATCGCTGATCTAAAACTGAGTTACAGCCATGGTTTGGTGAATGTGGTCATAACATTGAGTAAATACCAATTAAAAATGGAATTCCGGAAATTTTACTCCTAAAGTGTGAAATAGGGGTGAAAATTTGTATAGAAGACATTTTTTAAGTTAAAAATATTTAATTTTTAGGCTACTTACTAAAAATGAGAGGATAAATATTTTACCGTTTCTGGAATTCTATCCCTGAGGTAGTAGGTGAAATAGAGGTTGAAAATTTGTATGAAAAATCATAATTGTTGTAAGTTATACGCATGAAACCTTATTTTTGGGCTACTTATTAAAATATTAGATAAGTGTTGAAGCGTTTCTGGCAATTCTACCCCCAAGGGGTTGAAATAGGGGTTAAACATTTTGTATAAAAGTCCTTATTAATGGGCTATAATTAGTAAATATGTTTATTGTTACGCGCGCAAAGCCGCGGGTAAAAGTTCGTAATGTTATAATCATAAATCCACTAATATTAGATGGCTTAAATGATAAAATAAAAAAATAACAGCTTGAATAATAAATTTTGTCTTAAATATATTTCGAACGTTATTTTATTTCGTAGCGAGATTTTAAATAAAATGGTTTAACCCAATATTTAGAAATTTAGATGAAGTATTTCATGATTTTATATAATACTAGCGGCCCGCCCCCGCTTCGCACGATTATACAATATACATATGAAGAGGAAGGCTCTTTAAACACATTATCTATTAAAAGAAACCGAATCAAAAGCCGTATCGTAGTTTTAAAGATTTAAGCGTACAAAGGGATATACGGACAGAAAACGCGACTTTGTTTTATACTATGTAGTGAAATAATATTTTAACTATCAAAAAATTCGGCAGATTTTCGTAAGCTAAGTTTGAAGTTTAACATTTATCTGGCATATTTTTTCATGAATTTCAGCAGATATTTCAGTTTTGGCATTTCAATATTGTGGATACATCTGTTGAAATCTCCAATCACTTTCACGGAGTGTGTCATCATTCTTGAGATTATGTCTTTCAAACACACACTTAAATCTGATACTTCCTTGAACCCATGTATTGCAATTTCCGCCATTACAACCGGAAACGGCGATGTTTCGTACAGGAACTGTAAAAGAAAACTTTACTTAGTTTGTAATATCTAATTGTTAGCCTGTGACTCACATACATACCGATATTGTACATGCGAAAGATTGTTTGTTCATTTGTTTGTTTGTCCTTCTTTTACGGCGCTAGGGAGAGATCCGTCTTGTGCGGTTTGTTACCACCGCCGTACCTACTCCTGCTGCTGTAACATTTTTGCCGTTGTCGTTTTCCGCTTTTTCTAACGATATGGTAGGTAATTTACTTTTGCTTAATGCCTAACATCCTTAGGTTGGCAACTATTTTATGAATTAACTATCTCCAAATGGACTTATTATGCTTCATAGTACATTGTTTGTTTAAGTAGTAGAAGGATAAACACTTGACATCAGTGACCGCATCTTGTAAAAGTAATAATAAATTATTATTTATAATAATAATAATTATTATCTTGGGTAAAAGTAATAATAAATTATTTTTCACTGGACAAGTTACACAAATTGAATGTAACCCCAAAGTAAGCAAATTATACGCTTGTGTTATGGGTTTTAGTCAACGATATTAATACATAAAAATACTAAATAGATATCAGAATAAATTTAATAAACACCCAGACCCGGAAATGCAGATATCTAAATGCTGCCGATGGGGGCAGGCATTTCAATCAAACACGAGTTTCGCGGTTGATCGGTGTAGTTAGGCGTGTACGCTAGCCACTCGAACAACGAGGAATACTTACCACTGTTCGTTCTAAATCTTGACTTTCGTGTGAACAATTTCCTCCAACTTGTTGCTGTTTCTGACATTCGAATAACTTTGACGCTGAATATTTCTTGAGGTTCTCAAGCGTTTCGAAGTGAACTTGCAATTTTTCTATGTAAGAAAACAAACACAGTTTAGAATGAAACTTGAAGCAACTTAAATTAATGAAATGCAAAAAAGCCCTACCCACATAATCATACTAAATAATATAATATGATTATACTTTAGATATAATATTTATATAATCGGCCCATTAACATGTGATTACGAAACATTTGTTGCACATATTTATATTTGTGACTAGCAGTTTCACGCAGCTTCGCTTGCGTAACTTAGCTTGTACTACACCGATTTTGATGAAACAAAGCCTTTGTCACTCACGGATAATGTAGCATTCTAAAGGTAAAGGAATTTTTGAAAACGGTCTAGTAGTTTCGGAGCCTATTCATTTCAAACAAACAAACAAAAGAACAAACCTTTCCTTTTCATAATATTAGTATAGACAAAGACTTATGCAGAGAACACAATCTAGTACGGCTAATATGTTGCCGCCTCGTTTGCTTGGGATCTTTAAAAAAAATTTAAAACTACATTGAAGGCGTCATTAGAATGATAATATTCAAAAAGATAACAGCAAACAACAATAATGATGGATTTGAAATTCACATTAATATTATTAATGCGAAAATTTGTTTCTTGCTCTTTCACAGCTAAACCGCTGAACCAATTTAGATCAATTTTGATAGGAATATAGCTTAAGATCCGGCTTCAAATATAGGCCTCTAGTTTTTTCAAAAATCTACCCCCAAAACAGTATATTAAGGGTTGAGAGTTTCTATAAAGTCGTAACTATTATACGATGACGAAATCGTCTACAAGCAATTAGTATTGCATAAAATAACGGACATTATAGTAGTAGGTACTATTTAAATTATGTACTTCGCCTATATTCGTCAAGCTTTGGAAATCTGAATCGGTTTTATAGACATACATACATACATATCTTCACGCAAAGTCCCCTGCGGGGTGGGCTGAGAGTATCGAGTGCCAGACCTCACGATCCTGACAAACCTGTCTTGCTTCCTTCATATTCATTACCCTTTTTATACAAACACGCCGGTTTCGGAGACTTTTGACACCACCCTCGGATAATATCCGATTGATCTGATCGTGAAATGCCAGCCTTGGTCTCCCCGGGTACCTACATCCACCCACATTCGCATTGTATATCTGCTTTGTCAATCTTTCATCTGCCATTCTTTCCACATGACCGAACCAAAGGAGCATGCCATTTCGCATTTCAACATCTACACTTTCTTTCAATCCTACTCTTTCTCGGATCTCACTGTTACGAATACGGTCGGCAAACGTTACACCACAGATTTTCTGTAGTGCTCTCATTTCGACCGCATTTATCCTACTTTCATGCTCTTTCTGACATACCCAACTCTCGCTTCCATACAATAACGTTGGGATAGGCAGAGATTTATGCAAAGCGAGTCTAGCTTTTTGACTCAAAACCTCGCTTTGGAATAGCTTTTCAAAATCTATTTTAAAATATCTATATAGAGTTTTTATTACATAATCATTTCGCTTAGATTTAGATTAGGTCAGCCAATTTAAAAATAAAAGAATCAAGTGTAAAAAGAGTAAAAAGTACAAAGCCGAAGCGCTTAATTTAAATAGCAGTACAATACCTAGTTTAGCAATAAATGTGTCATAGTCTTCACACTTTAATATTATATAAACATGCGTGTGTTTGTAAATCAAAGCATTGTTTAATGCGACAACATCGGACCAGGGTAAACAAGGAAGGCGGTCCAAAAATAAAATGAAGCCGGTATGTAGGTTGACAATACTACATGTCAAACGGAACATGATTCGTAACATTCGTGATACAGGCTGTTTCATTTTTAGACGAGACTTTTTTGCATTAAAGATTTAAATAAAAATCTTATTTGTTTCAAGTGTAAATCCTATCCTTTTGACCGCCTCGTTGGTCGAGTGGCTAGCGAACACACCTAACTACATCGACCAACCGCGAGGCTTGATTTCGATTCCCGACGGGGGCAGGCATTTGTGTCATGAACATTAAAATGTCTGCATTTCCAGGTCTGGGTGTTTATAAAATTTATTCTGGTATCTAAATAGATACCAGAATAAATTTTATAAACACTATATATATATATACTTAAATAAGTATATCTATGTATTAGAATCGTTGACTAACACCCATAACACAAGCACATAATTTGCTTACTTTGGGGTTAGTTTCAATTTGAGTAACTTGTCCAGATATATTTATTATTTATATATTTGTTAATAAATAAGGTAATAAAACTACATTTGTTTTGAAATTATTTTTTACACTTTTCATTTATCAAATTCAGTATCCTAATACATTTTAGTATACGTATAGGTACCTATCTGCATTATTGAATAAAACCTAAATTATAATCCATATTCAACCAAGCTGTGTTGCGTTATATTATTTTTTCTGTACTTAACGGTGAGATACGAGAAAGAGTTACATAAAAAGTACGTGTTGGTGTTAAAAAAGGCAAAGGGCAAGGGCAAAGAGCAAAAAGGGCAATGTGTGAAAGGTTGACACAGTAGATACACAATGCGAATATGGATAGATGTTGGTGATCGGGAAGACCTATGTTGACACTCCATAATTAGATCGCTCGTATATTATCCGAGGATAGTATCAAGTGGCTCCGAAATCGTTGTGTTTGTATGAAAAGGGTAATAAACGTGTAGGAAACCAGTAAAATCTGCTCTGCCTACTCTGTAAGCGACTTGGCGTGAATATATGTATGTATTATTTGTGTGTCAAAATGGCTGTTAGGCAGGAGTCACATAGGGTGTTCTTTATATCAATACTAAATTAATTCAATAATTTTACTGTTGAATGCAAGTTGAATGTAGTTAATTATATTCTAACTTGGTTTTAAAAGGGCTTTAGTTATACTCTCTTGGTCTAAGTCTACAAGGCTTTAAGGAGTCTGGTATTTATGAATAAATAAAAAAATGAATTTTACCTGGTAGCCGTTGTACTCGTTGGTAGCCCAAAGCCAAACACAGTGTTACATTCTCGTCTGCTAGTTGTAAGTTTTCTCCAAGCAATTTCACGATGTTCTCCTTACAATAGGTGCCATTGCGAGGCTTACGATCGTGAATAATTACCTACAATAAAATACAGAAAAAGTATTTAAAATAAGAGGTTTCTTTATGAGATTTGTTAAGATAATTGTTAAGTTTATAAAAAAAGTTAAACATAAAAAAACACCATGGAAGCCAATTCATAGAAAATACATATTTATTTTTTTTCCTGGGATTCTATAATCAGATCCAGACTTTGCATCAACTCGAAAGTACATTCTTTAAAAATATTTTAAAATCGGTTCAAAAATGACTGAGAAATCGATAACATACAAAAAAATTAGAATTCGGAAAACATTTTTCCAAGTCGATTAAAAAAGGATAGTCAGCAAAAGCAAACGAGCATCATGTCACTATTACCATGGGTCATGGTATTAGTGACATGATGCTCGTCGGCTTTCGTTGTTTGTTTTGTAATACTGTGACCCAAATTGCTGTAAATGAACTATTTCTGCTACATTGTTTGTGAACACCCTATATCAAGTAACGTATGTTCATAACTTAATACATTATGTAGTGTATGTCAGTGTGATCGCCTCTGTAGTTTAGTGGTTCGGTGTTGGACACAACTTCATTAAGTCCTATGTTCCATTCCCGGGTGGGGCAACAACAAAACATTTTTTCTCAATGTTAAAACTTTCCCAGGTTAAGGTTGGTAATTGGTTAAGGGTAAAACCCGGTGACGTTGTTAAAACCGCGAGGTTAAAAACACATTGTCATTAAAAAAAGGATGGTTAAGTGAGTGACAGATTTGCCACCCACACTTTGCGACTGAGCATCTTCAGCACCTTTTGACTGTGCGTTAAAATGTAAATTTAACAATAGTATCCTTTGTGTTTTTGTAATTTTATATCTTCAGTGCTATCACCCTACACAAAGAAGAGTAGGTAATGTGATTAGCAGATTACGTATGAATGTATTGGTCCTTTATGGCACTCGAAAAATAAAACGATTAATTCGCTTTAAATAATAACTCAGTCGATATGTTTTACTTTAGAGAGTAGTAAAAAAGGAAGGCAATAAAAAAGAAAAAGTAAACTCTACGAACTGTGTTGAGTATTGTTGATATTTTACGAATTAGTCATTAGATTCTGTAAATAAACTTTTATTTAAATAAGCATAGAAATTTAAAACAATTTTAAAGTGTCTTTTAAGTTCACTATCACACTGTTGGATAATTTGTTAATAATAAGCTTGTTTTAATTTTTTTTTGATGCGCTGGGTCAGCACACAAACAAATGTATCTTTTGATGATAAGAGACAAACTTTGGTCTATAGACATCATAGATGTTACAAGTGCGTTGTTGTCCTGCAGTTGGGATATTATGCTCTTTGTGCGAGTCTACCGGTAACCCTACCCTCCGGAATGGAACATGATCGAGTCATTATGGTGACAGGAATGGGTAAGGTAGTGAATCCCTATCCCTATTTGCTCCATAGCACTCTAAACCAGTTAACCAGTGAGTGAAGTTATAGTTACGAAACCCTCAACTTGTGTATTCTTTCATGGGCCAATGTGTACGTTTTTACAATAAACTTCCTGAGCATATTAAAGACTTACTATTTAATAAATTTAAAAATTGTATTAAAATTAAGTTGTATGGTAAAGGTTGTAAAGCTTTCAGAATATTTAGAAGACAGAAATGCTTGGGATTAATTGGTCCTCATACCAATCTCTACAATTTTGTTGTAAATGTAATAAATTTTTGTAAATTAGATTTATAAGAAAAAAGACAAGAGTTTCTTTCGCTCTCTTAGTCAGTGGTCGCGTTCCGTTCCGGTGGTAGATTTTAGAATTATATAGACGCGTTACAATAATCTTTGAATAGATCTACGTAACTATAGCTATTCTAAATTTGAATTTGAATTTGAATGCCACTTGGACATATTTTTGCTTAAATAATAAAATACTGTAGCATTAAATTCAAATTTCTGTGTGAAATATGTGTCGTATAACATAAAACTTCTTAAGGCGAAGTGCACTTCAGCGGTGTAGCACAGCACCTAAGTCCTTAGCAAGTGCATTCCAGCCCTTATTCTTAAAGCTTGTTTGACCTACTTATTTTATATTTTAAGCTGCAAGGATTTCACATTGTGGAAGTAAAATGGTTAACGCAAATTCAGTTGTCATTTTTCACGTTTAATAAGAGGAGGTTTTCAATTTATCTGTATACTAGCAGTTTCACGCAGCTACGCCTGCTTAACTTGAATTCTACTGCACCGATTTTGATGACACAAAGCCTATTGCACTCAGGGATAATGTAGCATTCTAAAGGTGAAAGATTTTTTTAAAATCGAACCAGTAGTTTCGGAGCCTGTTCATTTCAAACAAAAAAAACCAAACCTTTCCTCTTTATAATATAAGTATATATTTAATTATCTTAGAACTATTATAGGAAGAACCAATTTCAATGATATTTTTTTTTATGTTTGCTCTGTCTTAGATCAATATCTGACAAGTTTTTTAGAGCTACGGTTTATCATGCTTATTTTTGTCAATTTTCGGCCAATATTTATAATCTATCTTGAAACTATCTACAGATAAAGATAGACCTTCTAAAGTTTTCTTCTAAGACGTTTTTGTTAGTTATTGACAAATGATAACAAAAACCTGGTAACTAATCTAAAATATCTCTTTTCTTAGACAGGTTATTATTATTAGCCGTTAGAGTTCATATTTTGTATTTGAACTTCAAAGTCTATTTTTACATGTTTCCTGCGTTTAAGTAGTCGGTGATTGCCGCCAATACGCGCTGATCCAAATGCCATGCACTTTGGATTTTTCTTACCAGTTTAAAAGTGTTTGCTGAAAACTCCTCATATTTTATAAAATGAACCAAGTCTAGTTGTAATAGGATCCCGGCTTATATTTATCACAATTAAGAGTACGCATTAACAGTATATGTAAATATATTTTTGTCGAATTTTTTTTAAATAAATTTAATTTACCTGGAAATATAAAGATATCTGTTCTAAATAAACAGTCATATAGTTTATCGCCTTATCTGCTTCATTCTTCATGAGCAACTTGATCTGAGATACTAGGGTGTCCATATCCTCTCTGGACTTTTGAGTCCTGACTTGGATGTCTGCTATCAGCGCTCGATATCCATTTATTAGGTTATCTTGAAAATCTGTTGTCTGAAATTTTGACAATTTGTCATTAATTATAATTATTACGAGAGAGGCTCATAGGTTTACGTATTAAGTAAGACCTTATTAACACATTAACCGTCCTATTAATAAAGATAAACTAACGTAGGAGTAAAATTTAGTTGATATTATCTTCCGTATCACATTGTAATAAAGACTATAATAATACCAGGCTGAACTTTGGAGTACTTTACTGCCTATCTTACTAAACAAACCAAAATATGTTATGTAAGAAGTTTTCTCCTTTCGAAAATCATTAGAACCCAAAAAAAGCTGCGTTCCGATATTGTGGTAAAAGTAAGAGTAATGTAGCTACACTCTTTGTAAATGCTCCGTACGAAATCTATGCAGAATAAATAAGAATAGGCACATTTTCATACAAATTTTCTTCCTCTATTATCGTCTTTTGGGTGTTTATTTTAAAGCAAAAAAAGGATTGTTTCGAGCCTCGAATTGGGGTCTTTTTTTTATCAAAATTGGTCCAGTAGTTTAGCCGTGAAAGCGTAATAACAGACAGGCGGATTTTCGCCTTTATTATATTACAGATTTCTGTTTTAAAGCTTGATACGTCATCAAACGGAAAACCTGTGCTGTAAAATTTAAAAAAAAACGGCCAAATGCGAGTCGGGCACGAAGGATTCCGTACTATTATCTATCTATCTATCAAAAATTACGTTTGTTGTATGGGAGCCCCCCTTTAATATTTACGTTATTGTTATTTAATAATATATTTTGAAAGTTAATATACAAGTAAATATTCTGTGAAAATTTGAAGCGTCTACCTGTTACCGTTTTTTTTTATATTGAACAAAAAATACAAAGAAACAAGTTTATTGTATGGGGATCCCCTTGATATATTTTTTTAATTTTTATTATTTGTTGTTATAGCGGTAATGGAAATATTGAATTCGTCAAAATTTCAACTTTTTAGCTATCACGGTTTATGTGATACAGCCTGGAGACAGACAGACAGACAGACAGCGGAGGCTTAGTAATAGGGTCCGTTTTTACCCTTTGGGTACGGAACCCTAAAATGAATACAGTTCTAAGATACCAGGTGTAAAAAAAAAATAATTTAAGAACGTCTTCCATTCTTAAAGTCGATTGATATAATATAATATTTAAACTGCATAAAAAGTCCTTCAAAGAAGGCACTAAGTGCTTCGGAAATGCAATGATACCTCCAATATTCCTGTCACGATTTCTCACTCTGCCCATGGGTATTACCAGTATAGGCCATTAATTTGGAACCCGGTACGTAACAGCCTCCCTTGGGATGGAAATTGGAGTTGGTTTACTAAGAAATTGATGCTTAAATTCTGAACTGCTACTTATAAAATTTCAAGTAAAATTTTTATTTTTTAATAGACTTCGAAACAGGGAGATTTTTGTTTACTTTTTTATTTTTGTTTTATTTTTCATGTTCATACATGTTGTCGATTTCTTCGTCTTTAAATCATTTCTGAACTGACTTTTTTTAATAAGAGCGTTCTTCCGAGGTGGTCCTATTAGCACTAATTTGGATTTTATGATAACAGCAGGGAAATTCGGAAAAATACTTTATTTTTAATACCCAAATGACTTAATTATGAAATCGGATACGGTTGTTTTTCAGCTTTACCGCTCTTTGTATCTTCACGCCTATATCGAAGTGGTAGGCAAGGCCACAACCAAGGCACCCACGACTAGCCAAAGACACTAAGCCCCACAATGTGATTTTAACCAAGGTGGCAAGCTTATTGCCAACCGTCTACATATCCAATCCGAACAACAAATTTTTATAAGAAAATTGAAAATACACATTTTCAATTTTTTTGTTGCTCGACCCGGGGATCGAACCCGGACCTCAAAAAGTCAAGTCCGACGCTGGACCGATAGACCACAGAGACATAGCTTAAATTGTATGTACCTATCAAGGTACGTTCTGAAGTTTGAGTCCCCTTTATAGAATCTAGGCTAACTTGTCTACCACGCAGTTTGTTAAACGTGAGGATTGGTTAATATGCAACTAGCACTATGACCTAGACTAAATGGTACAGTCATGTGACGTTTTTACTAACTGGCTTTTACTTTTAATTCGACGTTATCGCAAATCATATTGCTTGGTAAAATAAAGAAATTCACATTTTTTTTGCGCAATTTAAAATATGTAATTGTTTATTAGGACTTCGACCGAGTAATTCATTAAATTAAAATAACAGTTTATTGAGTTTGCTTAGAATTTTTCATAAATAAAAGTAGTGCAAGGTGTTTCTCATTGCATCAGCTACTGGCCAGTGAAAGTCGCGTCAAAATCGGTTACACCGTTTCAGAAATTAAACGGAACAAACGGAACAAATTGTTAAAAATAATATTTTTTTTAGAAAATTGGAAATACCACATTTTCTTTTTGTCGCCCGACCCGGGATTCAAACCCGGATCAATTCATGAAGTCAAGTCTTAGACCGCTAGATCATAGAGGCGATTATTCTTATGCATAAAGTAAAGAACGATAATTACCGTTTTATGTATACACAGACAATTATTATATATCTAACAGATGTATTAGATGTTAAAAATAAGCCAAACCTGAAAAGTATACACGATACAAACAGAAACTACGACAATAAATGCTCGATTCATCTCCAAGCAGTTTCTACATCAACCATTTCAACTATTTGCCAAACTAATTCAATCCAATTCAGGAGGCCAATTCACTTCAGTACAGTTTTCGAAATTCAATAATACAGGCTAGAGTCAATCACTGTGGGCTAATTGCTATCAACTGACGAATAATTGTTTCTTTAAGCATTCTTGTTTTGCTTCTCGCCTCCGTTTCAATCCCTCGTGTTATGATAAGGGCTTGAACACATTGCTAGTCGATCGATTCGGATTTTTTTTTGTTACAGGCAAATACATAGATTTTCTGATGGTTGAATACATTAAAGATGTCTTTCGTTTCGTTTCTGCACTTTAAGCATATTTTGTTTGCCTGTTTCATTAACGTTAGAACAAGACAGCCTCTGTGGTCTAGCGGTCCAAGTGTTGGACTTGACTGCATGAGGTCCTGGGTTCGAATCCCGGGTTGGGCGACAAAATGAAAATTTGGTTTTTCCAATTTTCTAATAAAAAAATGTTGCTCGAGATTGGATATGGGCCCGGTTGGCGATAGGCTTGCCACCTATCACATTGTGGGACTTAGTGTCTTCGGCTAGTCGTGGGTTTCCAGGTTGTGCCTCTGCCTACCCCTTCGGGGATATGGTCGTGAAGATACTTCACTTTAATTTTCTGTATACATAAAATATGCATTTCCTACTCTGCACTTTAACGTAGTTTGTTTACCGGTTTCTTTCACGTTAGAACAAGACAGTGGTAATCACTGACGCTATAGTGGTTACCCTGATATCTTTAACATTTTTTTGTAGTCGGTTAATAATAGAGTGATTTCTAGATTTTCTGGGAATTCTTAATTAGAATCCGATTCGGTGGTAGGTAATTGAAAGTCAGTCACTCTTTAAAATCGGTTTACAAATAACTAAGAAATTGCTTTACACACACGAAAAAATTAGGTGTTACCTACTATTCATACTTTTTAAATAAAGAAACTTGCACTGTTTTATGTACTTTTCATTTTTATTTTATTATTTTGTAAATAGCCTACCGGTTTCGCTTAGGTATACTGCATCATCAGGGCAAAAACTTGAACTAATAAACAATGTTTTTGATTTGTAAATATTTGTAAATAGAATAGATATATTATTATGACTATTGTTGACTAACACCCAAAACAAAAGCTTTTAATTTGCTTTGAGTACAGCTTGTGTAGTTTTTGCACAAAGAAAATCAATACCTACATTATATAATTGGTATTGATACACACAGCCTTAGTTTAACAATTAAAGTATTAACGTTTACTTGAATGGTATTTTTAGTATTCATATTGTTATTGATTGCATATTGTGAATGCTGTT
This sequence comes from Calephelis nemesis, assembly GCA_002245505.1. NCBI lineage: Eukaryota > Metazoa > Arthropoda > Insecta > Lepidoptera > Riodinidae > Calephelis > Calephelis nemesis. Next base: position 428,398 of record NJDD01004406.1, on the reverse strand, counting down.
TGGTTTCATTCATAAAACAACAAGATGTTTAAATTTTTGTATAAATTCACATTCACTTATATTCACTTAAATTTTGAAGAAGATAAACAGGCACCATTAAGCAAATATTCTGAAGGTTAAAAATGTTCTTGATGTGGGTAGGTACTAAAGATGTTTCGGTATGAAATTCTTGAACATGCTTATCAGCTTTTAACCGACAAAATGAACAACTATAATATAGATAACGGTAGTTAAGGCTGCAGGAAAAAGTAATGCTAATAGTTTAACATGACGTTAGTTGTTATTCATAGAAACCATATAAAATAGATTAGATATTTGCATCGATACTTCCATATATACATACTAATAATATAATTGCAAAAGTTTCTATTTTTGTTATGCGTTGACTGTTAGCTAGCTATTGCCAGCGGCGTTGCCCGCATGTTTTATGGTTTTACAGGAACCTTTCTTCGGGATAAAAACTATCCTATGTGTTATTCCAAGTCAACATCTGTGTGTGTGTGTGTCATGACAATCGGTTCGGCAGTTTTTGTGTGAAGAAGTAACAAAAAAAAACAAACACAAACTTTTGCATTTATAATATTATAATGTAAGAATGAGGATTAGAATTCGCTATATTATCTGTTCGTTTTTGGTAAAAATTGATGTGCAGTCAAAAACAAGAGTGCAGAAATAGATTGCCAATTAAAGACTAACCCTTTAAAAACTATAGTGAGGGATGAAAGTTGACATTAAATCATGTTAAAGTTAACCAAAGTTTCTTTTCTATATAACTAATGTACGCTGTTCCTTCATTTTACTCGCTTTTATGGTAGCTAAATTTAACATGATTTTCGATTACCGTTTTAGAGTATTTAAAAAGTTCATCTATTTTGTGCCTTATTTTTGTAAGTGTAATTTTTACTGCCATCTATGCCAGCTACTTGATATTATACTGAAGCCTAAATAGTATTGAGTTTGTGGCAATTTTCAAGAGATGGCACTTTCCACTAAATGTTGTGAAATTTTCATAACAATATTTTAGTTTTCATGTGATATAAAAGTATTTGAAACGATACACACACTACATATAATATTTACTACTATAGTTGTCAATTTTTTTTCGCAATATACAGTATATTTCTAACCTAAGCTTTTTGACTTGATACGCTAAAGGAGAAAATACTCTTAGTGCTTGTTGCCTTTTAACGTTTTACTAGACAAATCAGAACGGTAGAGCAGGCAGTAAACTTATCATGCATGACTCCATATTCAGAATGATTACAAACACTATTTCATTAAGCAATAAAGCGCCCAGGGCGAAATTTACACGACGCCCCGTAAATATATTTCAAATCCTTACAAAAAATGGCAAGTGTTATATATAAATAAAAATGTGATATTTGTACTTAATTAATATTTTTTATTTTCATTTATTTCTATCAAAATAAAACATGTTTTGTAAAATTTAGGGAATTTACAAGTAAGTTTGCTTCGGGGTCACCGTTCAATGAGCGTGCAGGCGTCTCTTTATGCGGTTGTTTAATCGCGCCCCACATTAACGCCGCCTATGATTAAAAACCGTTACCATCACTGAATTCACAGGTTAGAGGCGTCGCCTATCACCGTATTACGTTTTTTCATCACCAGGACAATTGACTTGACTTTGCCTTCTTATCCTATTATAATACTTAGTCAAATATTAGATACGGTAGATAATCTATATATTAATACATGAAACAAAAACTTTGGACCCCTCTTTACGAAAATTGCGCTGACTGAGGCGCATATAATATTATTGGCACACTTATAGTTTATGTGTAGGAGAAGTGCAGAACGCTAATATTTTTCAATAAGAATGCTTATAAAGTACCTACATAAAATCAATAAATAAAACATTACCCACACTACGATGCATTTGACACACACAATCAAATATCACAGATCACAGATGGCGCACCATATAGTTTAGAAACAAAGTAGTTGGTCTTGAGAAATGAAGATGGCTTTCTTATCAACAAGGTGTTAAAATTTATTATGGTTGAATTTCGACCGACGGGCGACCACTAGTAGACGTCAAAGAACGAAAATGTGCTGAGGAAGTCAAAAGGCATGTCTATCACTTTTAATTGTGGAATTGACGTGTTCGGATGTCAATACGAGTCGAAGGGGTTTCGCAGAACGTTCACCATTTCAATTCATTCATAAAAGTTTTGTGAACGGTAACTGGAAATATTTTTTTAGCGTCTGAATTTTTAACCCTGAAGGTTTTATGTTTGACTTCTATATTTTTTTAAAGATTTTAAAGTGAAACTTCTTTATCGACGGATGAAAGAAATATCGTTCCACTTTTCCCACGCTCTATAAAAAACGCTGTATGTTATCGCCGAATTGCATACTGTGTTCTTTTTTTTCGTTTCGCCAGCCCGTATATGGTGTGACGTTCCTATACTAAGTCTCGGTGTGATGATGGAATCCCAAGAAAATCGAGAAAAATATTCATTCTTTGTAACATGAATAATTATTAAAATCGAACTGCGAACTAGTTTAACTGCGCTTAAACCATTTGACCATTCTTGTGGTTTTGTTTGATAGTCAGTATTCAGTAAGATTATATAGAAATAATGCAAATACGCAAGCAAAGCGAAAGTAGAACGTTTATTTCTTTTTTATTCTTTTTAGTTCTTTTGTTGGATTATTATATAAAATAGTAGCTTTTTCTTACTTTCTCCATATAAATATCCTTTATCCGTGTAAGTGCCATAAAATGGGGTAAAGGGGTTGATTAATCGCAGAACATGATAAAACAAGCATTGTTATGTAAGTAAAACCAAGAGAAATAGTTTCCTTGACCCAAAAAACGCAAGGACCAATTTTAATTAGAATCGTTAGAACTGTTTCTGAGAAACTAACTACATACGTAAAGACATATATTTATAAGCATAATATAATATATTTTGAAGTATTAGATGTACAATTTCTTGATTTGTTAGTGTTTTTTTGTTTAACTCGTTAAATGTGACGATAAACTTTGAACAATATTTTTAAGTTTATTCACACAGCGAACGTCAATATTATTTTTGACCCTCGACGGAAAAAAAGAGTTTATAAGTTTAGACAAAGGGACTGATTTCGATGAGGATTTTTTCGATTAAATGCTGACGTGGTCATACACCACTAAGATACTATTACTATTCTATTAATTAAATTTTTTATCTTATCTTATATATATATATAAAAATAAATCCCTATTCGACTCAGTTATCGCAATACGCGTGAATGGATGGACTAATTTTGATAATTCTTTTTATGTTGTGATAGTTAAATGGGTGAAAGGCTTTACCAGTTATAAATATAAATAATTGACTAAAAGTTAAATCATATGTAAATAAACAATATTTTTTATAAAAATTAAAACATTTGCACACCAAAATATGGTAGAATATGTTGATGTACTTACTTAAATATTTTTGTAACTTATTGTCACAAAATTGTTGATTTTTGTCATTTACACACATATTCCGCAAATAAATAATTTTCATTTTTATTCCAAATGAAAAAAACATGTTCTCTTTTTGTAATATTTTTGTCACGTAATTAAAAATCTCACGGATGTGCAATATTTTGGTGAAATGCAAAATTCTTGTTCCGTATGGTGAAAATAATGGGATAACCATGTTTGTTCACGGCAAGTTAGCTTAATTTATTATGAGGTGCTGCCAACGTTAATATTCATGAGGATGAAGAGACGGTCATGAATTCTGAAGGTTTAATCGGGCTTCACTGGCGCAACTTGACGTTTCTAATTAAACTATTTATTGCTTAACTGATAACAGGAGTTATGTGTTCATACCTTTGAGTAATAAACCAACGTTCATACTTATCTATATATGTAAGATTTATTACTGCTTATCCTAATGTTTAACCTATTCGCTTAGTGAAAAAAAGGTTGTTTAAAAATGGGTACCGGTGTTGACAAGTAAATACATAAAAATAAGATTAGAATGTTAAAAAAAAAACATAAACTTGCTCATCAGGTTGGCAACCACCATTACTTACTACTTACCTTTGGTGTCTCTAGGCGGCGTGAATTTCTTACCATCAGAAAATCCGTCTGCTTGTTTGCCTTTCATTATCATAAAAAAATCACCATTTCCTTGTTTGTTTTTCCTTGATGATCCTGGTCTTCTGTGTGAAATAAATCTACATAAACCAATTTATTAACTTCACTTGTACTTTCCACAGTATATTTTTATAATTTTATTTTAGCCAACCAATTCACTGATCAAAAATCATCAGGGCTGTAACAACGGATGCTTAAACAGTGAAACCGGTGGGCTAAATTTTTTTATGATATTGGAATTCAAATAAGCAGACGGATTTCCTGGTGGTAAGAAATTCACGCTGCCTAGAGACACCAAAGGTAGTAACGGTGCGTTGCCAACCTGAGGCCGGGGTGTTAGGCCTTGAGCAAAAGTAAATTTACCAGCTTCCTTACCCTCCGAAACGGTACACGTTATGACGTTATGGTGGCAGGAATAGGTAAGGCGGTGGTACCAACCCGGTGAGTCCCTGCGAAACTCTACCAACTAGTGAGATTTCACGGTGTTAGTGACGGTAAGCCTATGCTCGCCTTTTACGAGCTTTTCTGCCAGCAGAAAGGCAGATGGTCTATTCTGCAAACGCTGGGAACACTGGGGACACGCGTATTGGTCCGCCTTATCTATTCTTGCCGCGATTATGATGACGTCATGTTCTGCTACCATTTTGCCTCGACCATGTTCTGGTCCGAATGGTAGAGTAGACCCTATATTTGCACAATAGGCTTAATGTCTCGGCTGTAAGAACTAAATTTCTCTTTAACAAGTAAAAAATTTTTCACACACAACTTTTTAACTGCTCAACTGATTTTCATCAAACATTTCTAAGAACACTCGCACATAGGTTACCTTTAATACAAAAAAAAAATATTGAATTTATATCAGTGCATATATTGGGGATTTATGATGCCCTCAGACAGACAGACACACAGACAAACACGTCAAACTTATAACACACAGACACATCACTTTTTGCGTCAGGGGTTATTATGGCGGCAGGAATGCCTATGTAAGGCGGCGCCCTATCGGGGCTGTGTCCGAGACAAGTCACGGTGTTTTTTAATGACGGTAAGCCTATGCTTGCCTTTTATGAGCAGCCTGGCATAGGAAGGCAGATGGTCTATTTTGCAAAGGAGCCCGGAAACACGGGGGACGAGTTTGCTCAAAACTGACGAAGCTTTGTTCATAGTTATATAAAACGCTTCGAGTTAACTGTCGATAACGAACAACCGTAGTTAGAGTTTTTACTATTAGTACAAAAAACCACTATTCGTAAGCAAAACAACTAGTCTTTTAAATATAGGAACCAAGCATTAAAAAGCTCGTAATAAAATTACCACCAGCAACGCAAAAAGACAGGTGCTCTTAGAAGGAACCTTTCACTGATAACAAAATTTCTGTTGTAAAAATAAAATAAAACTTGTAACAATTTACTCGACCATTAGATAGTTTTCTAGAACTCCAAATGTCTTTTCCGCACCTTTTTACAATAAAAGTTTTGACGACATTTGTAACAGACATTTCCCCCGTGTTGGTCCGGGCTCCTTTGCAGAAAAGAAATGCCTTTCTGCCAGACAATTCGTTAAAGCGAGCAAAGACTTACCGTCACCAACACCGTGACACCTGACTAGGATTATACAGTGAGTAGGCAGCTATTCGCCTCGCCTCTCTTCCGAAAATTTCTTGCCATCAGGAAATCCGTATGTTTGTTTGCCTTCCAATATAAAAAAAACACTTTAAAAATAGGATGTATTATGTTCTACTCCTACATGATTACATTATTACGTGATTAAAGTATACAAACAAAACCTATTTTTTCTTTATTTTCGTGGGATTCAACTATCAAACCCATACTTATTGGCATTTTGACATACTCAAAAATATGCTTTTAATTAAAAAAAAAAATTGAATATTGTTTGAAATCGGTTAAGAAATATCAGAAAAATAACTTAAAAAGTAAAGGAATTGAACATAACCTCTTGTTCGAAAACGGTTATTAAAATTTAAAATTAATTTGTCCTAATATTAAAGTCTAATAATAGATGATGTACGTCTGTAAAATAAGGTTGTAATTTGTATTTTTCTTTCGCCGGATCTTCTCAATATGTAACCGCGACTCCAATCCGGTGATAGTTTACAAAAATGTCGACGCGCAAAAGTACCACTTTTATGGTCTATGTGATTAAAGTTTATCTTATTCTAATTTAAAATAAATAATAAGCTGTCATGAAAAATCATACCTATATAAACACTTTGTTTAATAGAAACAATAATAACAACAATATGTACTTTCATATATATTTAACTATCGAAAACCCATTATGAGACATGAACTCTACAAATATCGATATCAAGTAACCAATTAAAATCACAAAAGTTTCTTAATCTTGCAGTAAGAAGCAAAACGTAAAAGAAGTAAAGTTAAAAACTCTATAATCAGTAAGATTATTAAGTTTCTGTTGCAGAATAAAACTGCGGGGACTGCGAATAAATTACTTGTCTGTTTAGATAGTTTTCTAGAACTCTGACCGACTTTCTGTCAACTTTTTATTGTAAAAACAATCTCATCGTTGACACTTTTCTAAATTGTTCTCTTGGTTCTATTGTTAAGAAAATTTGAAAGATCACAAAACTGCGAAATTGAAAACATTTAAAGAGATATAATTGTCTGGAGGTATTTTGTTTTCCAAAACAAAAGAGGTTATTTGTTATTAACTGCAAGCAATGTTTTAAAACACTGTGACTGAATATTTTAAATGAAGTTACATTTCTGTGCTCCAGATCAACTTTCATAAATTTTAAAGAATGAAATCTTGGACTGAAGTTGAACTAGTGACCCCGTGACATGGCTACGATGTCACATATTAGGATTTGTCTTTCATTCTCTAAATTAACTGTAATTGAATTATGACGTAATTTTAAAACAATTTTAGTTCTGTATCATATGATTTTAAAACAACAGTCTTTAAAAAGCTGTGGCGCATGTTTTGTTTTCAAATGACATGGTTATGAACTTGTGTTAATTTAAACTCATATTCCTTTAAATTGTCAACAAAATCGTGCTTACTCAATTTCTTCAGACAAGTTTAAAAGTGTGTTAAATAGTCTATCGAGGTATTGGGGAAAATAGATATTGGTAAAAATTTTGTTCCCATCAACTAAATTAATTTTAAGTTATCGCTATCTTCCCTCATCGAAAGTAATAGAAAGAGACAAAACACTTTTAGTGCTGTCAAATTAGTCAGTAGGTACACGACAGACGTTTTATCTATTATTTGGACTTTAGACGTTTTATTTATTACACAGTTTCTTAGACAGTCTTAGTTTCTTATCATCTACAATCTCACATGTCTAAAATGTGTCATCTCTTTTGATTTTGTTTCATTTGAAAGTGATAGCATGCATTTAAAATAAGTTTAGTCTGTGAACTGTGAATGATAACTACCAACAGAAATATACACCGAGATATTGTGAGATTGATGCTTTGCTTACCTTTGACAATGCTATTGATGATCGCGACCGACTATTGCCTGGTTCGTATATTTAAGAAACGAGCCGTTTTGATGTTTCGCCCTTGATAGTTTTTTTAACCGACCGAGGTTTAACCAGAGGTCAGTCGGTAAGATAACTAACTATCACTAGTAATTAACTTTAAACATTTGTGCAGTCATAAAAACTTTTAGACAATCTACGACTGATTACTTAGGGATTACGTGTCGTCGATTATAAATACCGGATATTAGGCTTAGGTAAACCTAGACTCAAAAACAGGTCTATATACATACAAAGAAAAATCTTCACGCCCATAGCCCGAGTGGTTGGCAGATATACATCCAGGCCACCCATGACTAGCCGAAGACATTAATTCCAACAATATGGTAAGTGACAAGCCTATCGCCAATCAGGCGCATATTCAATCCCGGGCAGCGTCGTTTTATCGGAAAAAAATCATGTTTTTATTTGGTAGGTTATGTATGTATATACAAATGTCCATGTAGGCAATCAAACCCGAGCTTCTAGAATGATCTGTGAAGCTATCGTTCTAAAACGTCATATAGACAAAATATACTCAAACTAGAATTACCTTATACGGTTTGGATAGGTGTAATTTACTATTCCGAAGCTTTCAATACAAATCTTCATGTGTTCGACATGTGAACGGAATAGAGAACGTATATTTGAATTTGTATTAAAGTTCGTATTGTGTATGCTGATGGAAACTTCAATATAAAGTTAAAATGGTTTTAGAGATGTCAAAGCAAAAAGGCATTACCTACATCTACAAATACAATCTAAATTATGCGCTTCGGCTATATTCGTCAAGCTACGGAAATCCGAATGTATTTTAAAGATATCTATACAGAGTTTTTATTACATAATTAGTCATTTCCCTTAAATTTGGGCTAGGTCAGCCAATTACAAAATAAAGGTATAAAGTATAAAAAGAGTAAAAAGTGTAAAGCCGAAGCGCATAATTTAAATAACACTGTACCTACCTACTTTATAGATTTAACAAAAAAACAAATATCTGATGATTTTAACGACATCTATGAATTGATTTAAAAATATGTTTAATCGACTTCAAAAAGAAGGAGGTTCTCAATTCGGCTGTAATTTTTTTTTACTTGTTTGTTACGCTATTATTCGTCCAATATCAAAATAATTTCGATGGTTCTATTAAGAAAGATGGGTCATGGTTCAGTGATTATGCCTTATTAGTTTAATCATGATCCGATTAATGGTTTTTGAGTTAATTTTATAGTCCGTATATTAATAAATATCCCTGGACAAGTCACACAAATTGAATCTAACCCCAAAATAAGCAAATTATATGATTGTGTTATGGGTGTTAGTCGACGATTCTAATTCATAGAAATACTTAAATAGATATACCTATAATTAGATAGAGATATTACCAGAATAAATTTAATATTTTATTCTTAGATTATATATTACATATTATATTTTTCACATACCTTACATTGGTATGTGAAAAATGAATGTACTATTAAAAGTTACTTAAAAACTAAAAAAAAGATTTTAATGAAATTCATGTAGGACCGTTTTGCATCCATTTGCTTTCTTTCGAATAAAAAAATATCCGATTGCGACGTGGTAACCAATGAAATGAAAGTTAATTTATTAATAAAATGTTAATAATACATAAAAATCATTCATTATTTACTATGAAATGTAATGCTTAATAATCTTAATTGAATCATGATAAAATTAGTATGTAACCACCTCGGAATTATGACCTATCTTTCTGGAGAAGAATAATCCGAGTAATCGCTTATCAATTGTACAAAAAAAATAGTATACATTCGAATGTGGAATGTAATGAATTCAAATTTGGAATCGGTTTTAAAAAACACTTATTCAATTGCTACTTTAAACTAAATAGCAACATGGTTTAACAGATTATGTTGAAATTATGAATGGTTTTAAACAACGTTTTAATGAAGACTTAGCTCGTCGCCGCCATTTTAAAAAACAATTCACAAAACGTTACACGCATACATTTCCAAACGTAAAATATTTTTTTTCGTTCTACCCAATACAAAATGTTTAACACTTTTATGGCCACTTGCACGTTCATGGGTTAAACATTTACCTCGGAGTTAGCTTCTAACATAGGGCTACATCAATATGTATTTGACAGTTTGACCCGTAACTAAATTTAACCCAGAAACGTGCAAGTGGGCCTTAGGGCCGCTTTCACGTTCCCGGGTTATATTTAATATTGAGCTAAACTGTCAAATATAAGGTGATTTAACCCTAGTTAGACACTAACTCAGTGTTAAATACTTAACACAGGAACGTGCAAGTGGCAATTAGTGTTTAAGTTTAAACATTGTCATTTGCAAGTAGTTTTATTTCTATAAAATGAAATGGAATGTATCGTTTCTTAAGATCTATAATCTATCCAATTTTCTTTATCTGTTTATCGGCTTCTTGTACAAGACAGCTGACAACTTTTAATAACTTCCATTACACAAATGGTTGTTCTACTTTCGTTCTAATTAATAAATTGCACTTTATTTCTCTAGTTAAATTAAAGTTTACTTACGGAGCGTCATAAATGTTAAGAGCGAAGATAAAACTGTTCGTTACATAGAATATTGCGTTAAACGGAAAAAGATAACATAAATATCCTGCGAATAGTTTGCTTTTACTTAGTGGTGCAATTTAAATTCTCTGATGTAAAATTACTTAATATTTTCTCGTTGAGATACGGGTAATTTTTGCGTTGAATTTGAAATTTATGAAACTTTTATTACATAAACTTCTTTTAGCACGTATTTTTTGTTTCTGTGTAATATTGTTATCTTATAAAGTATCTTCATGCCTATATCCCTGAAGAGGCAGGCAGAACCATAACCAGGCACCCACGACTAGCCGAAGCTATCGGCAACCGTGCACATATCCAATACCAATCAGTGTTATTTTTACTTTGATGAACAACGTGTACATTGTTTTTAACGCAATGATCAGAGCGATTATTACAAATTTTACTTATTCTTTAAAAAGCTCGAGTCTGAAAAGAACTAAACTTAGTCATTTTATAGAAGTTTAAACTTTATAAAGCGTGCGTTTCTGACACACTTAGGGCGACTTGCACGTTCCTAGGTTAAGTATTTAACACTGAGTTAGTGTCTAATTTGGGTTAAATTACTTTACATTTGACAGTTTAACTCAATATCAAATATAACTCGGGAACGTGCAAGTGGCCCTTATGAATTTAGAAAAGACAACAGCGCGTGGAATTTGCGTTTGGCCACCGCTTAACCGAGCAAAAAGTAAGCGTATTAGAATATACTTTGTAAATCGTGAAGATCTTTAACCCATTATTCCTATGACAGTTCACACAATATCCATAGACTTTCTGCATTCCGAAACAATTGTCCAAAGCTAGGGTTACCATATAGAAATTTCAAAAATCCTGAGAAATTGGTCCAAATCCAATGAAAAATCCTGAGATTTTGTCGAGACCGTTAAAAATAATCATGTTACAAAATAATTACACAATGGTCTCTTTTCGCACGGGGCGGCGCGGTGCGCTCAGCTTATTCTGCTGCTCCTCTCCTCTCCTACCCCATACCCCGTAATATAAATATTTTATTTTAAAACCCAAAAGTCCTGAGATTTGCCGAAATTTTCGAAATTCGGCCGAATTTTTGAGAGACACCTCAAAATCCTGAGATCTCAGGACAAATCCTGAGACATGGTAACCCTATCCAAAGCACAATAAATGCAAGTTGTGACATGATATATGCAGGTTGCAATGTGTATTTTTACTGGAAGTCTCAGATCTGTCACATATATTTCGAGTTTTTTTCCGAAAAATACTTTACTACGTGATTGGTCCAGAGATTTCTCATTCGGCATTATTTCGAATTTATGTTGTTATAATATTGCTGGGTAGCGGGTTAAAAAAGTTTTAGTCTGTCCGTATATCACACCTTTGACTAAATCACATAAGTTTTCATCGTATTTCTCCCCGTGTTGGTCCGGGTTCTACTTCTGCCTTCCTGCCAGGCTCCTCGTAAAAGGCGATTATAGGCTTACCGTCACTAACAACGTGACATCTGACTAGGTGGTAGAGTTTCGCAGCGACTCACCCGGATTGGTACCACCGCCTTACCTGCTCCTGCCGCCATAACGTCATGACGTGTTTTGGTTTGGAGGGTAAGGTAACCGGTAAACTTACTTTTGCTCGAGGCCTAACATCCCGGCCTCAGGTTGGCAATGCACCATTACCACCTTTGGTATCTCTAGGCGGCGTGAATTTCTTACCATTAGGAAATCCGTCTGCTTGTTTTCATTCCAATATCATAAAAAAACTTAATTACTGGACTCCGAATACAATTCATTTCAACTCTCACAAAGCTTCTAGAGCATAAATTACTTAGATAATGTAGATCGCACTATTCCCCGAGTAATATAGATTATGTTTAAAGATAATTTACCCGAGCGCACTGTGTTCACAATTGCAGAGGTAAATTCGAGCCAGGAATTGGATTTACTTGGATTGTGCAGTGACTTAGAGTGGATATTTTTTATTTCAATCCAATTGTATCAAATTTATTAACATACTAATATAAAGGTGAACAAATTGATAATTGTGTTGCCAGAGTCCGGCGACTCAAAACGAGTTTTTTTTTAATTTTCTAATAATAACAACATCGCCGACGATCAGTTATGTGACTGGTTAGTGATAGGTTTTCCACCTATCACATTGTGGGACTTGGGTGCCCTGGTAATGCCTTTGCCTACCTGTTTGGGGATTGTGTGTTAATCGGGATAATTGGGTTGTGGTTAATCGGGACAGCGAGTGAGGTCAGTTGTACCTCTGTTTATCTCTTAGGAGATACGGTCGTCAAGATTCTTAAGTGTATTTTTATTTTTAAGGTCAATTAATAAAATTGTTGTTTTCGTTTGCAACTAGTAAAAATACATACATACATATCTTCACGCCAAGTCCCTTACGGGGTAGGCAGAGAGTATCGAGTGGCAGACCTCACGATCCTGACAAACCTGTCTTGCTTCCTTCACATTCA
>NJDD01004406.1:403911-413931 GCA_002245505.1 Calephelis nemesis | reverse complement strand
CCTCCAGGGAACGCCCTAACCCGCTCTGCGGTACTTTTTCGGGCCAGAATTGCAGTCCAATGGACTGGCAGGGATCGCGACGTGCACGCTTCTGGCCAATGACCCAAGAGAAATAATTTCTTTTTACCTAGAATTTGAAAGAAAAATATAACACTAAAATTACAAAATTCAATAACTCCCGACAAAACCTACAATTAATTTAGAAAAGTACCATCTCCATCACGACAGCTGTCAAATGAGAAAATTCGAATCGTAATCCTTTCAAAAGCTCTGATAACACACATGCCAAACTTATAACACGCCTTGGTATACGTTAGCGCTTAGCAATAGATCGAAATGACTAAAAATACTAATTGACATTTTAAGAATTATGGCCTGTCTATCCATTTTTCGGGTTGTTTTATTCTTAGATTTTTTAATGTTGGAATAATTTTAAAGAAAATCGCAAAACTGATAAGGGTTTAAAAATAAAAAAACGATTCTTAAACCACGTATAAAGTCACGGCCAGTAGTTAGTATTAGCTAGATAATTTCAGTCTGCAAGAACGAATAATGTTTAATGATCGCCGAGGCAAATCCCTTGTAAAGGAGTATCGGGTGGCTTTCCCCGTCCATCGGCTTAGCGTTACCGTTATTAGTTTCCGAGTCTCGAAGCGCCATTCTCTCACTTCCGTTGAGAATTTAACTATTTGCCAAACTTTGTTGATATTTCAAAATTAATTCTGTCTTACAAGAATTTATAATAAATTTTTGCTCTAGACTTCAATTTTATTTACATATTAAATTAGGTTTTTACAATTTTCTAATAATAAAAATGTTGCTCGGGATTAGATATGTGCCCGGTTGGCGATAGGCTTGTCACCTATCTCATTATAGGACTTAGTGTCTTCAACTAGTTGTGGGTGTCCTGGTTATGCCTTTGCCTACCTCTTTGGGGATATGGGCGCAAAAGATACTTTTTTTATTTTATTTTTTCTCTACAATGAATCTAATTCAATGTTCACTTTTCATTGTTAATTAAATATTTTTAAAATTGTGTAATTAATGCATGTTTTATTTGTAGGAAACTGGAGCTGTTATTAGATGATGTCTGTTTTATCTATGTTTGTCAATTAAGTAGTGTAATTAGGAATTCTGCGATTTAGTTTACCGGGTACTTTGCTATTGATGACGTCACGATTTTATTAACTCGGGCTTATTTTAATAACTGCTAGTCGTTAACTACCTTATCGGTACCTACCTAAACATGTAATAAAACTGTACATTCACCGTTTTATGAATGAACACAGACTATGGTATTATAAGGTTTAAGTTAATATCATAGTTTTGAATGCATTTTAATACAGACGCCAATGTCAATATAATCTTCAAAGTAATTTAGTCTATGTTTATTAATAAGAGGCTAAGATGACTTAAAATTTATCAGGATATAATTTTCTTTCCATCTCGTCTGTTTGTACTTCAAGCACGCGAAATCTATTGAATAATTATTAATATTTTTGTATAGCAGTAGCCATTAAGCAACATATCACATTGGTCCTAAAATGCTTTATTCATGCGAACAATGTTGCGGTCAGCAGGTAGTAGCTAAAAACATACGGTAGTAACTAAATTACAAATGTCAAAAACCCACCGACAAAACTAACCTGTTATTGAGCATCATCTCAATCACTTTAGCTTTTAAACGAAAAAATCGCATCAAAATCGTTCTCCTCGTTGAGATGTTATTATGCCAATGACACACACAGATATGTCAAACTTACAACAAGCCTCTTTTTCCAACGGGGGTTAAAGGAAATTTGTCGTAAATAACAAAAGTTTTAACAAACACAACAAAGCTACTACTTCAATTAGTTTCAATAGTGTTTAATGATCGCTAGGGTATCTTTGTAAAGTATCGGTGTGACTTAACCCGTCTATTGGTTTAACTCGTCCTTTATTAGTTTCCGTCGGTCTCGATGTGATCATCTGCTTTGCAAAATTATCTCGTTTGTCTCTCAAGAATTTCTTACATTATTATGTAAAACCCGTGTCACTGTCCTATTAATCTTAATCAGAAGTTTACTGCGTGGAGATGTCGCGATTTATCGCATAATGGTGATTATCTAGATAACTGGGTTATTGGGTTATTTCACTAATATAGTCAGTGATAGTTAGGTAGATTACTGTAGTGTATTACTAGATTAATCTACCAGCAACTGACGGGGTTTTAATAGTAAGGGAGCCAAAGAGGGCGTTTAAGGATTTGATTTGAGTTGTGCAAAAAAAAACACCTGCCTTCCTACCAGGCAATTCGTAAGAGGTAGGTTTAACAGGTCATCTTCATCACTGGTAATTGACTGCCAGCAGCGGTGACGCACCTATAACATCTTTGGTGTCTTTTAGCCACGGTTATCTCTTACGGGTGTACTTGTTCAATATCTTATCATGTAAAAGAAGTTATTTGTGTCAATTTATGGTGTGGCAAAGACGTACCATGGATAATTACTTCCGTAGTTGAAAAACTCTCTATCTAGATTTGCGTGTGTCTAATTTTCTAATCTTGTCTAATTTTTCTGGATAAAAATATACATTAGAATGAGCATGTTTGATTTAAGTACGATGGGCTTATTGCATGCCACAGTGCATGTTTTGAATTATCTCATTATTTGTACAGAAGTAGAATACCCAGCCTTTTTTTAAAAAGTGCTTTCTTTAGCCACTACGGTTACGTGTCTGATTGAAATATTGGCGTCATCAGACACATGACATATATGCATTATTTTTACAAATATACTTGCATATGATCATGTGACTATAATTGTTTTTTTAACTTTTTGATCCTTAACGTGGGTAACACGTCACATTTTTTTTTATTTTCTACCATCTAAGTGATAAAGTCCAGTAGTTCTACAAGACGCATGAGTGATTAGACATTAAGCATCCTGGACTCCCCTTCTACAATATATCCGTATGAAAAAAAATCGTATATCGTTTGATTAGATATCGATACTCGATAAGGTTTGAACCCGTTATCGATTTAACTTGCTCTTTAATAGTTTCCGGTACGATAAACCACTCAACGACATCTGACCACTTTTGCTTCGAAACACTGTTGAGAATTTCAATATTAAACCAATTTCGTTGGTATTGGAAAATTATACATTGTTTTGTAGGATGCATTATGGTAAATATGAAATTTGAACAAATATTATCCTTACTTGGTGAAAGTATCTTTAAAAGAACCGACAATTTGCTGCTAGAGGTTAATACAACTTTTTTAAAACCAGTTTACAGGAACATAGGATTTCGATAAAGAAAGGGTGAATAGGAGGAATACTTCTCGATTAGCATATTTAGTGTGTTCGGCTAGTCGTGGATGCCTTGGTTGTGCCTCTGCCTACCTCTTCGCAGATATGGGAGTGAAGATACTTACTTGTTTTTCTTTTTACAAAAGCGGGGTGTTTAAGGAAATAGTTTACTCGTTTCTAAAAGGTGAGTTCGTCCGCGGAGAATATAATTTTTCATCAAGTGAATAGCTTGCTAGTTTTGTTTTCTCTGCAATCAAAAATCTAGTAATAATGATTCATTAGATTTCTTGTAGAATTACTACTAGAAATATTAATTTTATTTGGATTCAATTCTTAGTAGTTGTACATTAACCTATGTATATTGAAACTTGTCTATATATTATGTAGCATTATGCTAAGATGTCGGCGGTTACAATAAGAAAACGTAGAACCCCAATACGTGCCCGCAGGCTTTGCACAGAGGAATTATCATACTGTCGGATTTTCTCTTTGATGTTATCTCTGATTTTAGGGATGACAAGAATACGTTTGCTATCTTCGTTTTATAGAAACTACAAGTAATCGGATCATGACAAAATTTAGAACCATCTCGGTATCATGTATCTTCACGCCAGTATCCCCCAAGAGGTAGGCAAAGGCAAAACCAGGGCACCCACGACTAGCCGAAAACACTAAGTAGCACAATGTGATAGGTGGCAAGCCTATCGCCAACCGGGCACATGTCCAATCCCAGGCAACGTTGTCTTTATTAGAAAATTAAAAAAAAAATCCAATTCTTAATTGTCCGATACGGGAATCGAACCCGGGACCTCAAGAAGTCAAGTCCGGCGCCGGACCACTAGACCACAGAGGCGAGTAAGAACCTTACGAATTAAAAAAAACTGATAAACATATAGTGAAATTGCTAACTAGCTATAAACGCAAAGTTAAAATAACACTAAAATTGTTCAAGACTAAACTTACGTGAAAGTTAGCTAAGAACCATCTCGATTACATCAGCTTTCAAACGAAAAATCCCCAACGAAATCGGTTCATCCGTTTAAAAGTTATGACGCTACAGACAGATTACACATTTAGACATGCCAAACTTATAACACCCCTCTTTTTCCGTAGGGTTTGACAAAATTCAATATTTGATTAATTTTGCGATTATTAACGAAATCTATTTTATAGGTAATATTTTATTAACTTGCGTTTATTTGCGCAATTTCTTTCTAGAATTAATAAATAATTTAACTACAGTAGTACTATTTAAATTATGCGCTTCGTCTGTATTTGTCAAGATCGGAAATCCGAATGTATTTTAAAGATTTGTATATAGAGTTGTTATTACTTAACTAATCATTTCGCTTAAATTTAGATTAGGTCAGCCAATTTAAAAATAAAAGTGTAAAGTGTGAAAAGAATAAAAAGTGTAAAGCCGAAGCGCATAATTTAAATAGTAGTACCTACTGTAATTATTTACACATTATTAACATGCTAAGCAGTATTTTAGTTTCACAATGGTGGAATCCATTTTTCTTTAAACGAACATCACTGGTGCACGCCTGCTGCCGACAGGCCATTAACGAGAGCATTTGTATGAGTACATCATAATACACCGCTTTTCACTAAACAGCAAAATGTAATTTGATTTCATCTAAACGTATTTTAGAATGAGAAAAAAACATTGAACTGTGGTTGGAGTGGCATTGTTTGTGAATGTTGATGCTGCAAAAATATTTTTAAAGAATATTGTTTTGAGAAAAAGAGATACATATGTAGAGTTTATACTTCTAATCGTCGGCACTTGGTGGAATTCCTTTGTATACACATTTTAAAGGTGAATGCTTGTACTTTTCTACTATGCTTTTATTTAGATACAATTTTTTGATATGCTATAGTAAACCGGTTTCTTTTTTCACAGTATCATCAGGACTTTACAGCTAAAGATAAATAAGTCTGTTTTATTTTAACGTTCAATATTTGATTGTAAGTTACTGACGGTACTTAAAAAAACCGTCAACTTCACCGTCATCGACAACCAAATACTGAACGTTAAAATTAAAAAGACTTATTTATCTTTAGCTATAAAGCCCTATAGCTACACGCCCAGAGACACAATCGACTAGCCGAAGACACTAAGTCCCACAGTGTGATAGGTGGCAAGCCTATCGCCAAACCGGGCACACATACAATCCTGAGCAAAATTGATTAAAAAATTGGAAAAACGATATTTTCTTTTTATTGCCCGGGAATCGAACCCCAGAGCTCATGTCCGACACCTGGACCTTTTTTTGATTTCGTTAAAAAGATAACATACATCAGGTTGGCTAGGTCTTCCTAGGCTACGTGTATCGCTTGTCATAATCCTATTGTCTGCTTTCTAGTCCTATAAAAAGTGGCAGTATTAAAAAAAACCTATTTTAAACTTTGTAGTGGGGCACTCGTATGATGTTTTAAAACTTCGCTATAAAAAACAGTTCGCTGGAAGTTTTACCACCGCATATGAAAGAGTCAGAGAACTAGCAGCGTAATTCTTATTTTTTACTTTCAAAAACATAGTCCTACTTTTAAAGTTTTAGATTACTTCTTTTTGAATCAAGTCTATTTTTTTTACTTAAACTGCAACGTACAACTACAACATACATACTGAAAATATTACTGTTGGTAGAGAGTTTTGCAGTAACTTGCCAGGGTAGGGGTCTACCACCTTACTTATTATTCACCGTAAAGACTATCATAATCTGGCCCCAAGGGTAGCCAGTAAACTTGCACAATAGGCCTAACATTCCGTCTGCAGGTCAGCGACGCACCTGTAACCTCTATAGTGTCTACACGCAACGGTTGTATCTTACCATCAGGAGAGCCATGTGCTTGTTCGTTGTCTTATTCCAATATATAGTGTAGTGTAGTGTAGTGTATAGTATAGTGTTTATGTATTTAATAAAAATTATAAGAAATTAAAAAAATGCTTTTTTAACTTTTCTTCACTTTTTGGTATGCCGATCTAGGAACAGAACCTGAG
Organism: Calephelis nemesis; assembly: GCA_002245505.1. Classification (NCBI taxonomy): domain Eukaryota; kingdom Metazoa; phylum Arthropoda; class Insecta; order Lepidoptera; family Riodinidae; genus Calephelis; species Calephelis nemesis. Next base: position 407,634 of record NJDD01004406.1, on the reverse strand, counting down.
ACTGGATGCGACCGAGAGACTAATAGAGCCTTTTGAAGTCAAGTCCAACACCAGACCGCTGATTAAAGAGCACTATGTGTTTTTCGATTTAAAAAAGTGACATCATGTGTTTTATGCGTAATGACATCGGCTGAGAACAGAGTATTTGAAATATAAAAAACAAGAATGAATAAGGATATTTAAAATGTAGAAGTAGAACTCCCAGATCTCAATCTCTAATGATTTTTATAAAAATACAATTTGGAGATCATTCGACTTTTGACATGAAATATTGGAAAATGTTACCTATATATCATTACTACAAGATTTTGGACCCCTTTTTAAGAAAATTGCGCGAACGCAGGTGCATAAAATTTGACATCCTTATAGTTTATGTGTAGGAGAAATGTGTGTTTGTGATAAATTTTATAAAGTACATTAAATCAATAAATAAAACATTACCCACACTACCATGCATTTGACACACACTAACAAATATATTGATGATAACGATAAAAGATTACAGATGACGCATTAAAAAGTTTGGAAACAAAGTAGTTGGTCTTGAGAAATGAAGATGGCGTTCCTATCAACAAGATATTAAAATTTATTATGGTTGAATTTCGACCAATGGGCCACCACTAGTGTTAAAAAAGTACATGACTCATAGCGAATTATATTAATTACAGAAGTATAGAGTCAACGCATATGGTTTTACACTAAAAAACTTACTGTCACTTTTTTGGGTCGATAAAAAACACTGAGCAGAGGCGGTCCTTATAAGTATATAGTGGTAACCATTTTTGACAAGAAAGAGGATATATTTGCAGTGCAAGTACCACGGATGTGAAAGAGAGATCCGCAAATTGTTTTTTATTAGCACTTACAACAAATATCACTCCCGTGCTTAAAAGGAATCTAATGACTTGTCGTCTACTAAAATATGTCAAGCCTATTAGGTAACACATGACAAAGGTAATAAACATGCAAACACACTCTCGTATATTTACTAGAAATAAGACGTAAATTAAAATACATCTTTGTTCATATTTTGAATGTATAGGCTTACATAAGGTTGTAAAGCATCTTCCATCTAAATACTTAAATTTTGCTAATCCCGGTGAACTTGTTCCACCTGTTCATTTGTATGGGAACATTTAAGATATTATGTGTACTAATTTTTAACAGTTTTTTATATAAAAAATATAGAGTTGTATGTTTTTTGTTTGATATTGGAAGGCAAACAAGCAGACGGATTTCCTGATGTTAAGAAATTGACGCAACCTAGAGACACCAAAGGTGGTAATGGTCTGTTGCCAACTTGAGGCCGGGATATTAGGCCTCAAGCAAAAGTTAGTTTACCGGCTACCTTACCCTCCGAACCGGAGCACGTCAGAGGCAAACATTGGACGTTATGGCGGCAGGAATAGGTAAGGCGGCGGTATCAATCCGGGCGAGCCACTGCGAAACTCTGCCACCTGGTGGGATGTCAGGCTGTTCGTGACGGTTAGCCTATGCTCGCCTTTTACGAGCTGCCAGGCAGGGAGGCAGATGGTCTATTCTGCTAAGGAGCCCGGACCAACTCGGGGAGGTAACATGCATCATACTGAACACTATTACTAAACTCACTACGAAAAACAGTAATATAACGCGAAATAATCTTACCGGAAAGTTATTAGGCAATAAACGTAACTAATTCCGGTTTCTACCCCTATTTTATGCTTGTTAATGTTTACTATATAAGTTTTATGAACACCGTTAGTTCCTTATAGTTATTCAAGTAAAGCTTTACTAAAATATTTAAAAACGTAGCCATAAGTTATTGAACTACTAATTAAAACTTCTTGTTATTTCTTGACTTTGAATTATCTATTTATTAATACGTGATGCTTTGAACCTCTTGTTTCGAAAATTGCGCGGACGCAGGAGCATAAATTTTGGCACACTTATAGTTTGTGTGTAGGAGAAGTGCAGAACGTTAATATTTTTCAAAATTATAAAGCTTTTAAAGTACAGTAAATCATTAAATAAAACATTACCCACACTAAAATGCATTTGATATTCACAAACAAATCTATTGATGATAGCGATAAAAGATCACAGATGGCGCACTTACTATTCATAAAGTTTAGTAGTTGTTCTTGAGAAATAAAGATGGCGTTCTTATCAACAAGATATTAAAATTTATTATGGTCGAATTTCGACCAACGGGCAACCACTAGTATAGTTAAAAATACCAATATGAAAATCACACCAAAATTTTAAATCACTTTGCTAATGCAAGGTGTATTTGACACACACAAACAAATATATTGATGAATCGAAAGATCGCAGATGGCGCCCAAACTAGATTCATAAAGTTTGGAAACAAAGTTGTTGGTTATGATAAATGTAGATAGCGATCTTATCAAAAATTTATTTAAATTTATTATGGTCGAATATCGACCAATGGTCGACCATTAGGTAACCATAATAATTAGGAGTGTAATAACTGGAAAAAATAAAGAAAATCTAAATTTTAATCTACTTTCATTTATAAAATAGTATTAAAATCGCATCAGATGGATAAAATAGGTCAAATGAAGATATGCTTCAGCGAAGAGCACGCTAAAAGCACGTTAATTCCAGCAGCATATAAGTTCATTACACAGGCCTTGAATGTATTTGCTGATATAAATACGAAAACATTTCACTACAGCAGATGTTTAACAGTAGGGGAGCCCAAACGAGGATTTTTTCAGTAACTCAGGCGCGTCAGGTTAAGATATGGGAAATACACTGTATCATTGTTAAGAACCGCCATTATGTATTAAATCTCTATATAGAGGCCTACATGGATGGTTGTCTGTTTTATTTTTTAAGCTTAAAAATATACTAGAGCCTTTCAGATGAAAGTATGGTAAGTTTAAACTTTCTGACGATTTGAACAAGATGTACGGGAGTAAGAGGATCAGAAACTTACGAAAACCAAGTTATCTATGTTTATAATCAATTACGGCAAACTGTCAGATTGACAATACTGTCATCGGAGACGTATTAGGCATATATTCAATTAATTTTTGATAAGCTCGCCTAGGAACAAGTGATTGTAATTGCTCTTTTAGCTTCTAGACTCTCAACACACTGCTAAAAAAGAAAAACTTCACATGACCTTTTTACTCTCCACTATTTAAAATACAAAGTCCAAAAGGTCCCCATGATGCTGGAGTTAGTACGTATTTAGCATCGCGGGCTCCCTTACTATAAAGTATTTTTTGTCGCATTCTCTTTTTTTTTTGAATGACTATTGTGTTGCCAACCTCGCGGTTTTTACAACTTCACCGGGCTTTATTCTCTTTAGCTGAGCTTACTTTTATATGCCTCAACGAAAATGAACATTTATGAAATTGTCACCTTAACACTATTTCTTCGCTTTGGTCGAGTTCGTATAAAGTAATTTGAATGGCGTTAGAAAATAGACTTTTAATTTTTCTTGTGTAATTTTTAAAGAGAAACTTTTCTTTAGACGTATGTGAGTTTTTGCCGTAAACTGTTTTTACGTTCATTAACCTTTAGTTACTATGCACTAAAACTACAGTATGGTATCACCGACTTTCATGCTGCGTTCTTCGTGAATTTCGTATCACCGGTTTCTATATTTTCAACTCAAACTGTTTTTCTGTCATTTTACACGAAAAAATGTGACATAAAGAAGACACAATATTTTTCTTCATCTTTCGATCAGTGTATTTTGGGAGTTTGATT
>NJDD01004406.1:363063-403854 GCA_002245505.1 Calephelis nemesis | reverse complement strand
CAGATTCGAAATTCAAATGTAATATTTTTTTATTTTTAAGTGTAACAGTATTTATGGCCAGACTAAGTATATATATATTGAAAACTAAAGCCTAGCAATTATTCTGACGGCAGAATGTTAATGGACATATGCAGAAAGTCTTTCGAGCTTAGCGTCAAACGCAGATTGAGTTACGAGGCCTTAGAGACACTGTTTTGTACTGTACTGAACTTTGTACTGTCTTTCGTTCTGTTATAGAAAATATTGCATCACTGATGAAATGTCAATCTACGACAGGGCGATAGATGTCTGTTCCATGCAAACGTATAGTTTTTCGAAACGAAGCGACAGATGCAGAGTGATTTATCAGGCCTTAGAGATACTGTTTTATACTATATGTTAATCTTTTGTTCTGTTATAACAGTTGCGTCAATGATGACACTTTACAACAGCAGGTATATGCATATCTTTCGAGCGTATCGTTAGGCAATACGATACGAGAATGTCAATCTTTCATACGATCTAAACATCAGCAGCTTTATCGACTACTGAATTCGACAGAGTGACAGATTATAACAATATGTCGGACTTTGCAAACGTTGAAATATAAATTAAATATTATAAACTATGCAAATATATGAAATCACTCACATCGCGTCTGACGCAGCTCTGGAACGACGTTCCAGACATTTGCATAATGCATTAATCTGTCGCTTTGACGTAGCATTACGGACACTTCTGACGCCATCTTCCAAAGTCCGCGGTTCCTTTGACTCATTTCTTTTAAAAAACCCTCTAGTTTCCAATTTCTTTAAACTATCCAAATTTGAAGAGACATATAAAAATACTAGCTTCTACTTACAGCTTCGATCACGTGATAGTATATATTTTTTACCGTGGCGTTACCTGTGTGGTTAATGTTTCTACAGGAACATTTTTATGATTAAAAACTGTCCTATGTGTAATCCAAGTTACACTCTATGTGTGTGCCAAATTTCATGAAAATCGGTTCGGCACTTTTTGTGTGAAGGAGTAACAAGCAAACACACAAACTTTGGCATTTATAATATTAATTGTTGTAGACTGTGTGTAATTCTGACACATAAATTATATTCTTTTGAAATTTTATCTATAGCGATTCAGTAGTTTTTGCGTAAAGGAGTTACATTCTGACAAACTTTCGCATTTATAATATTAGTAGGATGTCTCTTTGAATTTTGAGAATTTACAGAAATAAAAAAATAATATCAGAAGGAAGGGAATCTTTTCTTGTATAAATAAGACGATTTAATCTCCTCTTTGATCCGAGGTAAGCGTATTCACCTAACGACGCCTGCAAAACTCTGGTTCGATCCCCAGCAAAGATAACTTGTTTGTTTTCAAATTTAAAACATAGTTCAAAGGTAACAAGCTTAAAGCTTAACCCAGCGAGCAGCTAAGTAAATATTTTAGTTGTTCAATGATTGAAACAGGTCTTGGACAAATATTTGTCAAAGCTTGCTTTTATTTTAAAAGCCTTTGTGTAACTTGCGATCTTTGTGAGTTTGCCGCTTCTGTTAAATCTTGCTCATGAATCTAACTTCCTATTTCGGGATAATTACAAAAGTTATTTAATTATGTTCACCTGTGAAGAACGTTGTGTGTGTGTTGAACGTTGATGCTTGGGGTTCAGGTTTTAATCCTTTTTTTATGATATTGGAAGGCAAACAAGTAGACGGATTTCTTGATGGTGAGAAATTCCCGCCGCCTAGAGACACCAAAAGTGGTAATGGTGCGTTGCCAACCTGAAGCCGGGATGTTAGGCCTCGAGCAAAAGTAAGTTTACCGGCTACCTTACCCTCCAAACTGGAACACGTCACGACGTTATGGCGGCAGGACTATTTAAGGCGGTGGTACCAATCCGGGTAAGTCACTGCAAAACTCTATCACCCAGTCAGATGTCACGGTGTTAGTGACGGTAAGCCTATGCTTGCCTTTTACGAGCTGCCTGGCAGGAACGCAGATGGTCTATTCTGCAAAGGAGCCCGGACCAACACGGGGAAATAATGAACAAAGATCCTGTTAAGATCATCAATAATGAACAAATCGTTCATATTATAAACTGGCCGATCCCGCGAACTTTGTACCGCTTGACATTAACAGCTACTACTAGTTTGTATGGGTTCAATCATTATTTTTTGATGTTTTTTTCTTTTCATAAGAACCTTCTGATGACAATAACTAACAACAAAAAACATAGTAATTACCAATTGGAACATCCGTTCATAGTATAAAACAAAGTCACTTCCACTTTCCCTTTTCATTTCCCTTTTTATGCTTAACTCTTTAAAAGTAAACAACGGATTTTAATGCGGTTTTTCTATAAATGAAGTGATTAAAGAGGAAGGTTTATATGTATATTTTATACCTGCGCGAAGCAGGGGCCGCTAGTTGCAACATAAAATAGCCTTCCATGCAATATGAAATCGGTACAGTATTATCCCTGTCTTGGTCCAGGTCATTGTTGTAGAATATCCATCTTCTGTCCTGCCTGGTAGCTCCCAAGGGGCGAGAACGGTAAAATGGGTCATTACCAAAAATACCACTGGTGGTAGATCACTTTGTAATAATTTTCCCTGGTCGGGATCATGCCTTTCCTATTTTTGCCGCCAAAATGACAATGTCATATTCCGTTCCGCAGGGTAGGGGATAGGGTAGCCGGTAGACTTTAGTGTAAGCACCTTCAACATTTATCATGTCTATAGGCTGCAATTATATCTTATCAGGGAAGCCACATGCTTGCTTGCTGTCTTTTTCCCTAGACAAATAACAACCTGAAAGTGGTTCTAGAAACTGAAAGCAAACTCTATAAAACAATATTTTTGTTAAAGTGAATATAATATAGTCAAAATATTTAAAGTCAAAGTTGCGGGGGGTCGGGAAGCGGCTAGTGACCGCGACTTGTGGCGCTCTTTGGGGGAGGCCTATGTCCAGCAGTGGACGTCCTCCGGCTGATGATGATGATGATGATGATGATGATGATGAAATATGATATAACTATAAGAGTGAATCCGCTAGAAACAGTTAGTATATAAAATGTCACAAAATTAACCTACAAGTTACGTAATACGGATAATAGGGTATTAAGGCACCATGTGTCGGTATTAACAAAATACAACATATATAATATGTTTTAAGCACCCACTGACCTAATGAAGCCTTACATAAGAATTTATTTAAGTGTAGTTTTTCATTCAACTAAAATACATACTCTTATGTATACTAACATTATAAGTTTGTAAGTTTGTATGTTCGTCAAAAGAGTGACGTTATGGAGCAATTTGTATGGAGATAGGAAGCTGGAGAGGCTACTCTTTATCCTGGATAGGTCTATAGCAAGAGCTGATGTTATGACGGCAGAAATAATTTTTGTTGAGTTATTTATTGTCAGGAAAAAGTGGCAAAGAAAAGCCTGGAAAACTTAGGGAAAATAGAAAAAATGGTACTTCAATTTTTTATATACAAACTATTTGTAGATATTAATGTCAAACAATACAAAGTTCACTGGACCGGCTAGTAAAAATTAAAGTTTGTTAACTTTTCTTTCGATCACAATAACTTTTTTTTAAAATTTATAAGAAAACCTGGTCCAATAAGCGTAAATCTATTTTGCATTTAAAGCCTTGGGGCTGCAACCCAGCACCGCCATCACTGCTGTATTCTCTATTATATTCTAAACTAGCTGTCCCGGCGTACTGAACGGGAGGCAGTATGGGAAGCAATAAAGTATTATTTTTCCCATTTTTTCTGCAATTTTCCCGGTTGTTTTCTTTGTAAGAATCTTTACCTGATAATAACTAATACAATAAAAAAAGAACAAGCCTAATCGGTTTAGTCTTTCGGAACTTATGCGCTTACCAACACACTTTGCGATTCTTTTTTATGTAATGTATACGAAGCACTGTCAATCTAATTATAAATCCGATGGGTGGGAACATCACGATGCGCACACATATATATAGTATGTATGAATACTTTGTATAAGTACTTTGGTTATAAACTGCGCGACTTGGTGAAAAGTTTTACTGAGATGAAAACTCATCGTAGCTCTTAAGGCGATCAATACATCCCGATCTGAGTTAGAATGTTAACGTTAGATATACTTGATACTACGGTTTTGAGAAACGTGACGTCATTGCCTCTTACCAAGTTGCTTTAAGAACCAAACAATCAAGCAATGAGCAAGAATCTACTAGGTGGTAGAGTTTCGCAGCGACTTCCCCGGATTGGTACTACCGCCTTACCTATTCCTGCCGCTATAACGTCATGACGTATTCCAGTTAGGGGGGTAAGGTAGCCGGTAAACTTACTTTTGCTCGAGGCCTAACATCCCGGCCTCAGGTTGGCAACGCACCATTACCATCTTTGGTGTCTCTAGGCGGCGTGAATTTCTTACCATCAGGAAATTCGTCTGCTTGTTTGCCTTCCTATAACATAAAAAAAAGAACGATGACGTCCCTTTTTGTCCTGGAAATACTGGTCTCAATTATGGACCAAACATTATCTTCTCTCTATTTCCTCTGTGGTCTAGGAAACGGTGTTGGAGTTGACTTCATGAAGACCATAGTTCAACCCAGGATGGATAACCCAAAATGTATTAGCAATAGGTTTGCCACTTATACATCTTGATTTTTGAGACGGGTTACGGAATTAAACTTGTAAAAATTCACGCTAACATATGTCCAAATAAAGCATTGAAAAATACAATTTTTTGTGCTTTAATTCGATTTGCATTAAAAAAATAGTAAATAATAAATCGCAGAGAAAATTGTGACCAAAATTTTGTAAAAAGTTTCACAACTCATGGTCACCCTTGCAGATAGATAACATTATTTTGAAATACCTACTGTGTTTCATTTTTTCTTCATACTTTTTTTCTAGCTTAAGGCAAAAATGATCGAAATGTGTTCCTTGTCGACTGATACAGAGTTCTGTAAACGTACACGCTCGGTTCATTGATACCAATCCTTTTGATAGCATGCCTGATGAATATGATAACAGTATTTTTTGGGACAATTAAGTAAAGATTTAAGGTCAAATATTTTATAGATATTTGTTAATCAAATAATAAGTACTCTCCTTTAACAAGTCCCTCGTCTAAAAAACAACCTGTATAATTATTGTAGGAGTGAGTATCTTCGCCTAATCATGGCTATTATGGTTGTACCTTTGCCTACCTCTTCGGAGGGATTTTTTTTCCATTATCGCGTTTTGTATTAAATAACAACGTGACAATATAGTAAGCTCTTTTGATCAACATAAAGCCTATCACAGAAATGTATTGAATTTGAAAAGTGTTCCTAGATCCTAGAAATCTAAGATCTGAATTATAAATGGCATAAATATTTCTGTTCTGTTGATGAAATGTTTTTATGATTATAAAAATATTTTACTATGTGCCTAACTGTTTGCAAATGATAAAACCACACACCATAATGCCGTTGTTTATTTTATCGCAATCATAAAATTCATTCATAGAGATTTTTTGTAAACATGCAAATGAAGACAATGCTAAAAAATCTCATTTTTAAATTTTAAAATTAATTCACTTTTGATTTTGAGTTTTAAGATAACTAGGTTGAGATAAAGCTAACGAATTTGTTGAAAAATTCAAAACATTACATTTTGCATAGTATGAGTAGGACTACGTAGTAAGTACCTCCGGCTACAAGACCTTTTGAGGGATATAGGTTCAAGATACTTAATTTGCAACAGAAACATTCATTCATTAAACAGATTGACGAACGTCGTTGCGAATTCGGATCTTAGACTAAAAGAAACGAACGCTGAATACAACGAAATAAAATTTATTACGTAATAAAGTGTATTCATGTGTCTTGTTTAGTCATGGCGGTGGATTTGACCGACGAATTTGTTTTATGTTGCCATTTTGTTGTTGCATTGATTTACGAGAACATATTCGATATTTGCTTTTTCGTACTTTTTATAGCATGATATCGTTTTTCGTCGATATTAATTGACAATATTGCTGTATTTTGCATCCTGTATTTATTTTTAATTGATTTTAACAAGCTTTCATGTTAATAACAAAACATTTTATAAGACTGTCTCAGCGTACCACTCCACCTTTGCCTCGAAATTTTATCATAAAATTTTAAATGTTGAAATAAAACGAAAAAATATTTATTTGCGGGATACGTGTGTTAAAAAGTTTTTACAAAATTATTTATGCATTTCAATAAACGACATTGTAGTGTGCAAATATTTTAATATTTATAATGAATACTCTTTAATTTAAGTGATTGTATTGAGGATTATTTTAAATTCATAACAATTTAAATTGTGAATCACAAACAACCTTAAAATGTAAACAAATTGAACCCTATCTGCCGTCAACTAATGTTTTATTAATTATTCTTCTATAATGTATGCAAATGCAAAAACATTTAGTTAAATATAGCTGCGTCAAAATACCCAATACGAACAAACTCAACAGATGTCCATTTTTAAATTTTCTAATGTTTCTCTATACTTTCGTTTTTCTGCACTCATAAGAAACTTCTTCTGAACGATCTCTCTAAATGTTCACAATAACTGGCTGCCTTCATCAGGTACTAACCACGAGCCTTGCGGTTCGTCGGAATTAGGCGTGTACGCTATCCCCTCTTCCAATGAGGAGGTCTCTCTACTCGGATAAGTTACTAAACTACATACCTACAAATTGTTAGGTAGTTTAGTAACTTACCCGAGTAGAGAGCCATTAAGATGGTGTCCACACTGTCATTTTCCAAAGGGTTGACACAGGACACTTGACACAGGAGTCAGGACGGGACTCTCTTGACTTTTTATTATCTCTTTTGTTGATAGGGTTGTCTCTTAACACCATGATTTGTTTCTTAACCAGATCACAGTTGTCTTAGTCATTAATATTTTTGGCGATGCTGTTTCCGTCTCCATCAAAGCCAAATGGCAAAACATCGTGATCATTTTTGTGGCAGATCAGCAAACAACCGATCCCTTGATGGTAAAACACCGTGGCCTAGACACCAAAGATGTTATAGGTGCACTGACCTATGACCGAGATGTCACACCTTACCCTCCAACCCATATCACTAACCATCAGGATTGCCAGTATAATTTGTCTCAACAGACACACGTCTCTGCTTTGTCAACGTTTCTCAACTAGTGACATTGATTGATAAATATTATCGCACAGAGCTGTCACTGCTACGAATTGATAGGTACGGTATGCAAAATTTCCTGAGATGTGGGTTACGTACTTATTGTGTACCTTATCGAGTTTGTCAGTTTTACCTTAAGGGAATTCTATCTAATAAGGTTTCTATGGATAAATATACGAAAATTACTTAAGTTTTGAGGAATTTACCTAATAGTATATGTTTGTTGGTCAGAATATATGTCTAAACTTTCGATAACAGGCTTTAGGTATAGGAAAAAGTGGGTTACGAGTTGGGACTTATAATATATATCCCATTTTTTCCCCTCATTTGCAAATCAGGATTTGAAACAATATATTTAAGAAACAATTTGTTAATTACACTTGTACTTTCCACAATATAATTTTTATTATAATATTTAATTATATTTTAGCCAACCGGTTTTACTATTCAAGCATCATCAGGGCTAAAATATAATGTATGGAAAGTACTAGTGTAGTTAATAAATTATATCTAGAATGGAATTCCACCAAACACCGACGATAGGAAGTATAGAAAGTATATTCAAATTTAGTCATCTTTTTTTCCAATTTACAATTTGGAAATATTATTGACATAGCTATAGTATTTTTTTAACTTGACACTTTATCTTTCTATGTATGCTTAGATTTTCAAAACTATGCAAAGGATTGTAATGCGGTTTTTTAATAGATACACTGATTTAGACTGTTGTTTTTTGCAAAGATACCGATGGATTCAAAAAAAAGAATCTGTGCTAACAAAGCTTTAACAATATTCAAGGAAAGATAATAAAAACATTTTATGGTGGGTTATCCATTTCATACATTGTATAACGAATAAGAGGAGTTTTTTTCTTCAGGATATTTACATTACGCCTAAACAAATTCTTTTGTATACTTACAGGAAAATGTTATGCTTTTTAACACGAGTACCATTATTTTCAGAAACGACGTGAATATGAGGACGTGTTTGTTATATTTTGATCCACTCACCACTACCCTAAAATGAATATGTTGGAAAAATAAGATTGCCATTAACTAAATTATTTTTATGAAAAAAATTACCACATATATTCTATAACACCGTAAAAATATAATAAAAACAAAATTCCGTAGTAGGTGTTTATATTAAAAGATACGTAATGTTTATTGTCAAATATTTTGAAAATTATGACTTACAAAGTAGCATTCTTAGGGCCACTTGCACATTCCCGGGTTACATTTGACACTGAGTTAAACTGTCAAATATAAGGTGATTTAACCCGAGTTAGACGTTAACTCAATGTTAAAGATTTAAACCAGGAACGTGCAAGTGGCCCTTAGGGACTTTGATAGTTATATACTCTAAACAATAGCTTATAATTTACACTAAGTTTTCGCCTTGATGACTTTATTAGAACTAATTAAAAAACTGTTTTATCATTTTTTTCTGACTACTAAAGACACTCGACGGATTTAAACACACATTATTATTTACTATAAATATTCATAATCCCCGATGTTGGACCTGAGCGTTACTTTAAAAAAGTAAATATCCACTCAAATATAACATTTTACAGGATATTATTATCATTGTGTTGGCTTGAATAAATATTCCTAGACAAGCAACACAAATTGAATCTAGCCCTGAAGTAAGCAAACTACATGCTTTTGTTGTGGGTGTTAGTCAAGGATTTTAATACATGGAAATATTATATGCAGGAAATGCAGACATTAAAATGTTCATAACACGAATGTCTGACATTATCGGGAATCGAACCCTAGCCTTACACTTGCTAAGTGGAGGCACCAACGAGGCGATCAAATAGAATTGAAGGGTGTTTTAGTAGACTTGTACATTAGGCATAAAATCCTGGCCACAGAACAGCGACGCTCGTATAAAATCTTTGTTGTCTGTAGACAATCATTGGCTCTTACCATCAAGACAGCCGTGTAATTTCGTCTTCATGCACAAAAAGTTCTATGCAAAATGTTTTAGCAATTTTTCTATATTGAAAATCACTTTACTAAACCACACTTTCCAAATTGAGGCCGTGCATCAGCTGGGATATTTTCATACTTTACGGGTGTACCCTTTTATCAGGACTTAAATAGATTATATCTATAAAGTCCCGAACTCTTCACTCCGCTCATAATGGAGCTGCCTAATACTTATTTATTATGCCGCTTGAAAACTGGCGACGTCAAATCTGTTATTTCTAAATAATAAGTTCTTTATTGACTATTTGTATAAGACAAAGATATTTTCATTCTATACTTAATCAATGCCACTTTTCGTTGTAATTTTATAACTCAAGAACGGGCTCACATATCTCAAACTAAATGTTTAGGCTTTATTCGGACTATTTAGAAGCGAGAGTTGGGTATGTCAGAAAGATCATGAAAGTAGGATAAATGCGGTCGAAATGAGAGCACTACGGAAAATCTGTGGCGTAACGCTCGCTGACCGCATTCGTAACAGTGAGATCCGAGAAAGAGTAGGATTGAAAGAAAGTGTTGGTGTTAAAATACGAAAGGGCATGCTCCGCTGGTTCGGTCATGTGGAAAAAATGACAGATGAAAGATTGACAAAGCAGATATACAATGCGAATGTGGATGGATGTAGGTACCCTGGGAGACCAAGACTGACATTTCACGATCAGATCAATCGGATATTATCCGAGGGTGGTGTCAAGAGTCTCCGAAACCGGCGTGTTTGTTTGAAAAAGGGTAATGAATGTGAAGGAAGCAAGACAGGTTTGTCAGGATCGTGAAGTCTGGCACTCGATACTCTCTGCCTACCGCGTAAGGGCTTGGCGTGAAGATATGTATGTATGTTTGTATTTAGTAGATGGTGAAGTTTGCATGAAATCGGTCGAGTAGTTCTTAATTTATCACATTTTTGTAACGTTTAATCGTTTTGTTAATGGGTATTTTTCTGTCAAATTAAAACTTTTTTTTATGAAATCCCCATCTGAAATTCTTTTCAGTTTTTTTTTGTTTCGTTGTGTTATGTTGTTCATGCGGTCATATACGTAGCAAAGCACGTACCGGGCCGCTAGTTTTCTTATAAAAATAACGTTGTTCGGTTGGATATATGCCCGGTTGGTGATAGGTTGTGCCTCTGTCTACTTCCACGGGTATATGGGCGTGAAGATACTAAGATTTTGATATACCAAGGATGTTGTTGATGCTCTATATCAGGGATGTTACCAATATTTAGATTCGGTTCTACAGATGTGGGTTATGATTAATAAACAAACCACACCCAACAGATCGCCTCTCCTCTGTGGTCTAGATCGCCTCTGTGGTCTAGCGGTCCGGGTGTTGGACTTGACTGCATGAGGTCCCGGGTTCGAATCCCGAATCGGGCAACAAAATGAAAATTGGGTTTTCCCAATTTTCTAATTAAAAAATATGTTGCTCGGGATTGGAAAAGTGCCCGGTTGGCGATAGGCTTGCCAGCTATCACATTGTGGGACTCAGTGTCTTCGGCTAGTCGTGGGTGCCCTGGTTGTGCTTCTGCCTACCTCTTCGGGGGTATGGGCGTAAAGATACACCCAACAGATGTTATCGTCATGACTATGAATGTTGTTTTTTGTTTTTTTTTTCTCATATAAACCTTTTGAGAAAAAATAATGAACAAAATTGTACCATTTCTAATTACGTAGGTAAATATCGACACAAAAATTGAAAAAAAGATCGTGAGTATCCCGTACAAATATTTAAAAATGTTAATAATGCGTGAAGATTTCAGTTTAAAATTGTACCATCTGTTACAGTTGTCCAACTTCGTAATAGATTCATTTCATACATATAGATAGGAAATATTTTTACTACCAATTTTTCTAACTAGTTGAACTTCGTTCACTTGGCACTGGATATTTTCTGCCTAAATTGCAGGTGTACTTGGTTTAGAAGATATGTACATATGTATATGAAGGATGACCTGTACTTTTAAATGTTTCTTTGCAATCGGGATTTCTAGCTTTTGGTCACATTATACTGAGTAGATGACTTTAAAAAATTGGGAAAATCTGTAAAATAATCTAATAAATCTACGACAAAAATGTGAATGTGAATACGCATATGAATATCTATACTTACACACATATTATATTGGCAAACATATAACCCTCCTTTGCGTTGTGCATGCAAGCAAAAATAGATTGCAAAACAAATGTAAAACTATTTAGCACTGACAAAGTTAAAATAGAAGAGGGTTCTAATAAAACCTGAAAAAATTTTAATTTAGCTTAGCGTCTGAAATATTCTCGCCCAACTGAAATTCCTGGACGAAGTATTTCTTAGGTTTACTTGGTTTCTATTCAGTTTCAAGCGATTGAAAAACAAGCAGACACATTTTCTAAAGGAAAAGCGTGTTAGCTATAATACCAATTCATTAAGGGAAAAAAAGGTAAGTGTGCGATTCACACATGATAGAAGTGGAACTTCAGTAAATCGACAAAAGAAGGAGATGAATATACATAATCCTACAAATTTTCCCCGTCTTGGTCCGGGCTTCTTTGTAGAATAGACCATCTGCCTACCTGTGCCAGGCAAGTCGTAAAAGGCGAGCATAGGCTTGCCGTCACTAGGACCGTGACAACCTACTAGGTGGTAGAGTTTCGCAGTGACTCACCCGGATTGGTACCACCGCCTTGCCTATTCCTACTGCCATAACGTCATGACGTGTTCCGGTTTGGAGGGTAAGGTAAACTTACTTTTGCTCGAGGCCTAACACCTTGACATCAGGTTGCCAACGCAGTATTACCACCTTTGGTGTCTCTAGGCGGTGAGAATTTCTTAATATTAGGAAATCCGTCTGCTTGTTTGCCTTCCAATGTTATAAAAAAAAACATTTCTTTACATTTTGTGTCTCTCACCTGTCGTTTTTTCCGTTGCATCCGGTTTGGGATCACAACGATTCTAAAGAAGTTTCACTGCAAAAACTTAATTTTTGAAGCATAAAAAGCACACGACATGTAAGGAGACGGCTATGGTCCTTAGTTAGACACCATATATATATTACAGGTTCGTTGCTCTCATACGCCAGAATATAAGACCTAATGCGTAATTCTACCGACTACCTTACCCTCCAGAACATTGTCTTTGTTGCGGAAAGAATATTTCAAAAGGTCATTACCCAGGCGAGTTTTTCACAGTTCTTTAGTTATCGCCTCTGTGGTCGAGCGGTCCGGGTGTTGGACTTGACTGCATGAGGTCTCGGGTTCGAATCCCGGGTCGGCCAACAAAAAGAATATTGGATTCTTCCAATTTTCTAATAAAAAAAATGTTGGTCAGGATTGGAAACGTGCCCGGTTGGCGATAGGCTTGCCACCTATCACATTATGGGTTTTAGTATCTTCGGCTAGTCGTGGGTGCCCTGGTTGTGCCTCTGCCTACCTCTTCGGGGATATGGGCGTGAAGATACTTTAGTAATTATGTGGCACAAGTCGCAACTATACTCCCTAGGCGAGATTTTCACAGCAGTCTAGTTATTAGTTTTATTTCGCAACTATGCTCCTAGGCAAGTTTTTTTTTTCGGAGTTTAGTTAGTGGTTTTGTCTCGCTACTTATAAGCTGACAGGTAGAGAGCCAAATATTCTACACGGACTAGCACACGGAGAAACAGGAATTAAACCTGCAACTTCTTAAATTTTCTTAGTTGGTTACATCTGGCTTGATAAATTAGTGTCCGGAATTTAGGCTAATGACTTAACCTAAATACACATCTGAGACTGTTGTTTTTTGAATAATATTGTTAAGCGACTATTTTTGGTCTGACTATAACTAAAATGCAAAGTAACGCTGACTTTACCCTAAACACGCATAGTTAATTACCATAATGATCATAAAACTAATTGCCCGAGACATTTGGATTATGCTTAAGTATTAATTATTTTTAACTAGCAACCCGCCCCAGCTTTGCACGGGTATAAAATATACACATGAACCTTTCTCTTCAATCGCTTTATCAATTGAAAAAAAACCGCATCAAAATCCGTTTCGTAGTTTTAAAGATTTAAGCATAACAAAGGACAGAGGAAGCGACTTTGTTTTATATATTTGAGAAAGAGTCATTTGTGTATTTAAGATGAAGATTATATTCGATCCATTCTCTAAAACAGATTAGGACAATGAGAAGCCATATTTAACTGCTAGAATAGCCAATGGGTTATTATTAATCTAAAGATTTGCTATGTAACACATTTGTTGATATGTAAATACTTATTCCAGTGTTAATCGCCTTCGTGTTAGCGTTAACTACACGAGGCAGTCAAACCCAGGAACTGGGGTCAAATAATTTTAAATGTCTTTTCAATTTTCTCTTATTAAAAAACTAAAATTAAAAATGTTCAAAATAACCAGCTAAAACTTACATTTAATATAGCTAAGAACTATCTCAACCACGTCAGCTTTCAAACAAAAAAATTGCATAGCGATCAGTCAATCCGTTCGAAATTTATGACGTAACAGACGGATAGATACACACATACACACACACACACACACACGCACGCGCGCGCGCACATACACACACACACACATACACACACACACGTCAAACTTGTAATTGCTTTTTTTTCCGTCGGAGTTTAATAAAACAACCTTGTCTAGTATTAAATAAGAGGCCGGTTGGCGATAGTTTGCCACCTACCACATTGTGGTGCCCTGGTTGTCTGCTTACCTCTTCGGGGATACGGGCGTGAGGGTACTTTTTTACTTTGGAGTTTTAAAATAAGTCACTTTTGTTATGTTTTAAAAGTGTTTTCATTCGATCTTCGTTACTAGCGCGCCTGTGGAAATCCAAAGGAAAAGATTAACTGATCCAATTTCCGATCCATCTCGAAGGGAACTTACGTAGTTATTTCAATGTATCTGACATAGCGAGGGACGTTTTAGTTTTTTTGTTTGGTGGTAACTGAGATCAGCGACTTCGTACACACGATGATGTAACTTTGTGTTTAGTGATGGAAATGAAAAATTTTCTTGCAGCAAATGTATCCAAAATTTTGAACCGGATTATATTATAACAATTTTCACGGCATTAATTTTTTATAAATTATTGCATTAAGTACAAATAAACTATGTAAATGCTGTTTAAAAATATCGTCACGAATTTCATCTTACATTTCATTACATGGATTTTTCCTTCAGTTTTCCCCCTACAAACCTTTGGACCAACGATAATGTACGGCATGAAAAAAAACATTATTTTTGCATAAAATACTTTCAAATTAATTTAAAATTTTACGTTACTTCAAATCAACTCCCGGACCACGGAATGAGAGGGGGTTGCAATATGCATATTAGAAAAGGTACTACGAGATTTTGTTTATGTTGCTTTTGAAATAGAAAACGTTTGAATGCTATATGTTAAGCAAAATCCTTGTACTGAAGGCCGCAAACCAAGCGTCTTTTGAAACTTTGTTAAAAGGACTTTGTTATTAGCAAAGAGAGGTTACGGAAAGATGTGGCCTTCCGTATACCTTCCACAACTATGCAGACGGTGAACAATGAAGTTTGGCGCGGTCAAAGTTTGTAATTAGTAGTGTAGAAGTAAAATATTTTTAACCTGATTCCTAAAAAAGAGTTTCTCGATTCGACTTTTTTTCTCAAAATAATAATGCATTGAAAATATAATTCCGACACTCTTCGTATCGCTTCTTAGTATGTTTTGTGTGTTTTTATATAATGCGGAAATGAAAGGTGTTTCAAGTTTAACGTGTCTTTGTTTGTGCGTCCATGTGGCATTATAATTTTTGAAATGATGGACGGATTTTGATATGGATTTTTTCCTTTAAAAGCTTACTCTATATGATACATACTATATGAACCTATACAATAATACCTATGTATTGTCAAGGATTATTAAATAGTTTTAACTGTAAGATTTTACGTGGATGAACTTTTTATAATTTACAGCAAAACCTAAAATAAAACAGGTTTTGTAGGTTATTAGGTGCATAGACAAAATTATTTAGGACTAACTGTTACCTTCCCCTACGCCCTCTTTTTCACAGGAATCCGTTGTGTGATAGGGATTAAAAGTAGCCTATATGTTAATCTAGGTCACAAATTTGTTCCAAATTTCAGACAAACCGTTTAGCCATTCGAGCGTGAGAGAGTAACAAACATCCGTATGGATGTATATGCATACTCACAAAATTTCGCATTGATAATATTTGAATTCCAGGAAAAAAGAAAATGTGGTATTTCCAATTTTCTAATATAAAAATGTTGCTAAAGATTGGATATGTGCCCGGTTGGCGATAGGCTTGCCACCTATCACATTGTGGGACCTAGTATCTTCGGCTAGTTGTGGGTGACCTGGTCGTACCTCTGCCTACTTCTTCGAGGATATAGGCTTGAAGATATTTTAGTAGGATGGCTTAAAACAATAAAAGTAACTTCATCACTTTCAAATGTTTTAGTTATTTTCATTTGATTTTCGTCAGTAACAAGAGGATCCAAAGAAAAGATTCCCCCAATTTCCGATCCATCTCAAAGGTAGGTTACATAGCTTTTTGTAGAGACTCTTACTTTTATTCGGGAGCATCCTGTTGTTGTCACCTTTGAACTACTTTGGAAATTCGTTTGAATTTTATTGTAAAATGTACAATATTTTGAACAAAATACGATTCCCTTACAATATTACACTTTTACAGTTTATAAATATTTCAATAATAAAACAGAAAAAATGGTACAATCCCTTGAGACGTGAGATATTTTGCATATTAATTAATCTTACGTTTTAATGCAAACGTAAGGTTAATTGCAACAGTTTTTCTCTTTTTTCGTATTTTTAGAAAAAAAAATCTACTTTCATATTGGTTTCGGTGTTTTTGGTTTATACCCACTAGTCATGTATATTATGCCACTTATTGACATCAGTCAAGAAAAAATACTTTTTTTTATTAAAGAATAAAAGATTATAATATGTAATGATTAGGTAGTGTTGAACCTCGGAGAAAACAGCGGGGTGTCACATATTTGACATGTCTCACTCTCTCTGTCTTTCTATGTGTGTGCGTGTGTGTGTGTGTGTGTGTGTGTGTGTGTGTGTGTATGTGTGGGTGTTTTTTGTGCTTTTATGGTACCATAGAACTTAAACGAGTAAACCCATACGGATTTTTAGCTGACAAGGATCATTTTTAACCTTACATTAATAACTAAGTTTTTGGACAACAGGAAGTTCCACAAAAAAAAGATTAGGTACTTCAATTTTTGGTACATAGGTAACTAATATGACTCTTTCAATATCTGGGACACTCGGGACAGAGGGCGTGTGTACCTTGCTTTTATTTCAGAACATCCTTTTGGCGTCACCTTTCAATTTCTTGGAAAATTGTCTGAAATTTCATTTCAATTCAATTCAATTGGAATGTTTTACTTATTACTTACTATTATTCATAACTTTACTGCAGTTTTATCAGAGATACAAAGTATGATTCAAAGGAGGATATTTGCTGTTTTGATGTTAGAATTACTACATTTTAGACATCAGAATTACTACATTTTTTTAATGAGTGGAAATCCTCATGGATACCCGCCGCTTTCGGGGGAAGTGGCGAGTAATGCCAGACTCCTACGTCAGGTGATACTATAAAAAACGTCTCGGTGACCATCCCCTGTGCGTATCGGGTGACTGTCACTGTCATCCTTACACCTGCTCCCAGGCTTATCCACTCAGAAGTCTCCACCTTCTGATGCCCTCACTTTGACGACAACAGTCTGGGGTCACACCATGCTATGCTGCCTCACGTCCCGGGCTGCTTTTTAAGCCAACTGACACCCCGATCAATTGACTTACAGTCCCAACCCCCGTTTAGTCGCCTCTTACGACAGGTAGAGGATAACTTATCCCTATTCGTCGCCCGGTACTACAGGGCCTTGGACACCATGTACCTAATTTGAGAACAGTTTTTGATTCTTTTGATTTAATTTAGTATAAAACTGTTGATTGTGATCACCTTTCAATGTTCAACTTTTTCGTACATTTGTAAAAAGCGATGTTGTTAAAACTTAAAATATAATTTATTTTTTTCTAGAAGTTTTAATAACTAAAAATAATATGCTTATGATATTTAAGAAAGTGTTAGTTAACGATACTTTAATTTGAAATAAATAAATATTCGTATCATTAACTTTAATGAAGAAATGCAGGCAGTTTATCTCAAAATGTTGGCGGGCTTAGTAGGCCTAGGCTGTAAAATACTCACATAGGGCAAAGTATGATTTTTTTAATAAGTACCTAAATATAGCCTTAGCCTTATGGTACCTAATGGTAATTTACCTAATGGTACCAACAAGTGGCTGGTATTCTTTATCCTTTTACGTAATTGAGTTAACTACCTATCATATATTGAAACCGGAACACGACAACAAAATTTATTGTTTTCTAGTTGAACTCCCAGACGTTGTCCTGTCTTAACTACAAACTTAATCGTTCGGTTGTTGAACTTGACTTCATGAGGCACCGGATTCGATCTTCGAGGTAACAAAAATAAAATGTGTTTTATCAATTTTCAAATAAAAACAACGACTGGAATCGGAAGTGCGGCCAAGTCTCATTAGGTTTGACACTAATCACATTGCCGGATCTATACGTGTACTCGGCTAGTCGTGGGTGTTCTGGTTGCAACTTTGCCTACTTTTTCGGAGATATGGGCAAGGACTTACTTTACCTTTTCAATTTTTTTTTAATGTTCCCCAAAACTTATTTTTTTTCTAAAACAACGAAAAAATAGCAAAATTCGTCTATCCATTCAGGCGTGCATAAAAACAAATGTTTGTATTGTAAGAATACTGGCTAACTCGGCAGACATTATTCTGCTACTTTTTTAATATGATTATGATTATAAAAAACTTGGGATGAATCACCCTTGTCACTTAGGGGTATGAAAAATAGATGTTGGCCGATTCTCAGACCTACTCAATATGCTCAAAAAATTTAATAAGAATCTGTCAAGCCGTTTCGGAGAAGTTCAATCACGCACAATTTGACACGAGTTTTTTATATTCTGTTTTTATAATGTTCCCCAAAACTTTTATTTTTTCTAACACAACAAAAAAAAGGTGTGTGTGCTGATTCACATACGATTGAAGTGAAACTTCAGTAAATCGTCATAAGAATGAGATGAATATATATTTGTGTCTCTTACCTGTCGCTTTTCCGTTGCACCCATTTTGAAATCACAATTCTAAAGAAGTTTTACTTCAAAAAATAGCAAAATTGGTCCAACCTTTCAAGCGTGACGCCAAAACAAATGTTTGTGTTATAGGAATATATATTAGTCCATTTACACATACACGATTCAATTGTAGTCACTCGTCAAAAGTTGTGAACCATTTTATGCAAATGTAAAGTTATTTCAGTAATATATCCATAAATGTATTATTCATTGAGAGCCTGAAGTCGGTCTGCCTCTGATTGCAATGTATGCATAATATTTTAACATACGACTAACAAATTCACTAATTAAGCAAGGCAGTTCACTAATTAAGCAAACAAAGCGGTTCTTCTCTTAAAGACATTTTTTTATATTTTTGTATGTTACACAATAAAAATAATAAAAGTGAAAGAAAATTTAAAAGTAAATACTTATTGATAAATCAAATTGTAGAGGATTGATGCCTGAAGTAGGTTCCGAAAAAAAAAACCCGTATACATGTCTCCAGAGCTCGCTCCGCACATATACCTATATGTCGGCGCAACCACATTAGTTCCACTGAAAAACTAGAATAATTAAGTTAAATAATTTGATGATGTCCAGAAAATTAGTTTATAAACCGTCAGTTGATTACTTTGAGTTTATTGCGATGTGAAATTAAGGTCATCATTGTTATTTCAATGCTTAGCCTAACGACTTGTAAACACCTGCACCTGCACGTGCGCCGAGCCCCATAAATACGGCTGCACTGTAGGCGATAAGGCATTCACGATTCACACGCCGATTGCCGCACAGTACGGACCTCTCTGGGGCGTCGTTACGCTGCCAGTTTAATAAATGGAGTTTAAAAGTACTTGTGAAGTTTGTTTGAGAAGACCCAAAATGAGTCATCACCATGCAAATAACAAACAGCAATGCTGACGTCACACTTTTTAAAAATACTACGGAGGTCCCTCATCCGTGATATATAATACACATTAAACATAACATAACATAATATGGCTGCATACTTGCATGCATGGTTAGATCTTTAAAATTACGCATCAGATTTTGACACTTTTTTTAATAGATAGCGTGTTTCAAGCTTAAGTTTCATATTAACTAGTAGTCGCTCATTGGTGGAAATTCGACCATAACACATTTTAATATCTTGTTGATAAAAACGCCATCTTCATTTCTCAAGACCAACTACTTTGTTTGCATACTTTTTAGTGCGCCATCTGTGATCTTTTATCGTTATCATCAATATATTTGCAAGGTAGTATGGGTAATGTTTTATTTATTGATTTAATGAACTTTATAAATATTATTATTGAAAAATATTAGCGTTCTGCACTTCTCCTACATATAAACTATAAGTATGCCAAATTATATGCTCCTGCGTCTGCCCAATATTATTAAAAAGGGGTTCAAAGTTTTGGCATCATGTATTAGTAAATAGATAAAAATGTAAAAGTTTGTCCACTGAGCTGAGACAGGCTATTAATTAAACATTAAACAAAAATTAAAATTCAAATAACCAACATTAAGATTAAAGTGTTAAAGTGAAGAGGTTAAAAACCCCCTCTATTTTAAAAAAGAAATGCTTGTAAAATTTGTTACTAAAATTTAATATACATAAGTTAAATTTGGCTCTCAATTGCATTTGCAAATTGTATATTTTTTTTACAGTTTTTTATTTATTGTTTTCACAGTTATGTCGATATCTCCATTGAGATATTAAATAAAAAATTATCCTAGTTTTACGTTGCACCAAATTATAAATATTTTTGTATTAAAATAAGTTAAAATAGATAGATCCCGACAAAATCTACATTCAATGTAGCTAGAACAATTTTAAGTATTTTATACAAAACATCTGTATAGAAAGTGGTTCATCCTTTTTATAGCTATTACGCCACACACATACACACACGTCAAAATTGTTACGCGATGTTGCGTCGAGGGTAAAATGGCTTTTAAATTCTCCACGATATACTCTTCAATCGAGATGGCGTGCAGCTGTGACCTTCCGAAAAACTGGAACAAGTTTGACAAGATTTATACATTTTGTTCAGGATATTAAATCGGATATTGAACTGGACTTGGACATCTTCATTTTGTGTATTAATTTATTTGAGGACTAGTATTATATATTTGATATTTTCCTTCGTTGGTGCTTAGTTAAACCTCTAAATATTCATATTTATAAAATATGTTTAGGCTATTAACAAAATAATACATTATAAGTGATAGTGTTTACAGAACAAGTGTTTTTTTTTATTTAAAAAAATATGACTAAGAGGTTTTGCAGCTTCTTCTGTATAATATTTTTTTTAAATCAAACTATCTGAATAAACCAAAAAAGCAAATTTTATACTTCCAATGTGAATATCAGTTTTAAATATCAGTGCACATAAATCCATACTAGTTATTATTAGCCTAATCTATTCATATTATAAATGCGAACGACTGTCTTTTTGTCTGTCTGTTACGATTTTATAACTAAACTACTACTAAACTTATTCTAGTGAAACTTTATATTAATGTATAGTTAAAGATCTCGGTACAAATATTGGCTATTTTTTTATAATTAATTTCATAAAGATGAATATATTTTAGATGGGATGAATTATATGAGACGAGATGGATTACATTTCACATGATGCATGAGTGATAAAAAATGTATGACGTTTTAGGCAGACGAGTCGAAATATAATACCGGTCCAAAAAAACGGGCAAAATATATTACCCAAATATATATCTAATATCTTTATTGTATAAAAAACATTATCATTAAACTTTAGCCTAAAGATAATACAGTACAATCTGCGAGCTTATTTCAAGCACTAGAAATTTCTACCCGTTGACCCGTAAAAAGGAAGAACAGAAACAAATATAATCGTAGACTAAGTGTGGATACACGTTACTTAGCAGCCAGTAAAACAAAAATCACGAAGAACACGGTATGAAATTTGGCGGTAACATATTGTGTTTTTTTGTGACTTAACTTGAAGTCAGTGAACGTAGCAGAGAATTGGGACGGCTAATTTCTCTCATACATCGATTAAGAAGTTTCACTTCAACAATGTAGAAGACTAGATGGGCAAGACTTCGCCATTATGCTGTAGTTAGAGTCTTGGTTCGGCTTAGCGGTTTAGCTGTTTGCCTGCGACTTCGTTAACGAAGAATAGTTACGAATTTCACATAAAATTTAATTTCCTAGCGTAGTGCTTTGAGGTTGATTTTTATTGAAAATAAATTAGCTTTTGTTTGAATTCGGATCTTTTGCATGTAGCATATCAAATTTCTTAAAAATTAGAATTGAAGTTAAAAATCCGCTAGTACTGTGTTGAAGCGCCGCTGTGGTCTACCGGTTCAGTTGTTGGACTTGACTGCATGAGGTCCCGGGCTAGAATCCCGGGTTGGGCAACAAAAAGAAATATGGGTTTCTCCAATTTTCTAATAAAAAAAAAATTGGCGATAGGCTTGCCACCTATCACATTGTGGGACTTAGTGTCTTCGGCTAGTCGTGGGTGCCCTGGTTGTGCCTCTGCTTACCTCTTCCGGGATAGGGGCGTGAAGATACCGTTCAAATTTAGGTTTAGCGGTTTAGCCGTCAAAGAGCAACCGACAGACGATTGATTGATGCCCTATAAAAAAGTATCTTCACGCCAATATTCCTGAAGAGTTAGACAGAGGCACAATCAGGTCACCCACGAGTAGCCGAAGACACTAAGTCCCACAATGTGATAAGTGGCAAGTCTATCGCCAACCGGGCACACATCCAATACCGAGCAACATTTTTTTAATTAGAAAATTGGAAAAACCAAATATTTTTTGTGTCGCCCGATCTGGAAATCAAACCTGGGACCTCATGCAGTCAAGTCCAACATCGAACCACCAGACCACAGAAGTGATTCCCAATTAATAATGTAAATGCTAACATTAGTTTGTTTTTTAGACTTCCACACGAAAACTACTTATCCAATCGTCATGAAACTTTGCACACATATTCTTGGGGGTATTAAAAGTAACATTAAAGATAAATTTTGTAACTGGAAATCGCATATTGATTTACTTTGCAATAAAATCCATAGGTTTGTATATGTGTTGAGAAGAATAAGAGAAGTGTCAGGATTAAAGGCATCTCTGTTAGCATATCACGGGTATGTTTCTTCCGTTTTCCAGTATGGTATTCCTATTTGGGGGAATTCTGTAGAATTAACTAGACTCTTTAGAGTTCAAAAGAAGTGTATACGCGCGATATGTAATGTCAATCAATTACATTCATGCAAGCTACTTTTTAAGTCACTTAAAATATTACCTTTGCCGTGTTTACATATATTAGCTGTATGTGTATTTGTAAAAAAATATCATCATTTGTTTCATACGAATGCTAAAGTCATAGGTTTATCTCATTTTAGAAATAGTGAGAAACTACATGTGCCTTACCAAAAAATCAACATTTACAAAAATAATGTGTATTGCATGTCAATTCGTATATACAACAAAATTCCTGATAATCTTAAATCACTTCCATTAAGCAGATTTCGAAAAAAAGGTATTCAACTTACTTTTAGGGAAAAAATATTATAGTGTCAAAGAGTTTCTTGCAGATAAGAATAAATAATATAGTATTTCTAATATAATTAATAATTGCAGAATGTCGGGTACGCAGGAGTTTGTTTCGCCGTTTCTTCTCCTGTCTGCCTAGGTTTGGAAACGGTGGTAGTTTACGGTAGACAGGGATAAATTAATTTACATTCTAAAAATTGTTGTATTAATAAATAATCTTATAATAAATACAAAATACAGTGTGCTGTAGATTGTAACTAAATAATTAAAATTAGTAATTTGATTAAAACCTATTAAATATTTGCACACCACAAGTTGGTAGAATATGTTGAAACGCTTAAATAATTTTGTAACATCTTTGTAACACTCATATTCCGCAAATAAATATTTTTCTTTCTTTCTTTCTTTCTTAGATACGTTTTTAATAGCTCAAACCCGAGTAAAGCCGCAGACAAAAGGTAGTACTTAATAAATCATACAATTTTATGCATTACTAGCTGTCCCGGCGAACTTCGTTTTACCCGTTCAGTTTGTATGGGAAAGAGTAAAATGTTGATTTTCTTAGTTTTCTCGCAAGTTTTTTCCTTTTTCTTATCTTTTAAACCTTCTCTGGACTTGAAAATATAATTCAAAACCAAAATTAGCGAAATCGGTTTAGCCATTCTCGAGTTTTAGCGAGACTAACCAACAGCAATTGATTTATATATATTTATATAAGTCGGATTATGGTCAAATTTATACGGGAACACCTCAAAATCATGACTTTCGCCCAAAAAATACACACACACTTATCTTCAAGCTAAGTCCCTTACGGCTAAGGCAGAGAGTATTGAGTGCCAAACCTCACGGTCATGTTCTATTAATTTTAAAGAAAGAAAAAATTTCGCCCCAGACAGATTTGAACCTGTAACCTTTTGTAAAACCTGTTTTTTTCTTAAAATAAAAATATCTCAGGGTCATGGCCGACCAGCTTTGCTTTCACCACACTCAAAAACTTTTGACCACCTTCGGCTAACCCCCCAGCGATTTGATCGTGGAATTTCAACCTAGGTCTCCCCGGATATCTACATTCGCATTATATATCTGCTTTGTCAATCTTTTATCTGTCATTCTTTCTACCCAAAAGTTTTTTTTATAACATTGGAAGGCAAGCAAGCAGACGGATTTCCTGATGGCAAGAAATTCCCGCCGCCAAGAGACACCAAAGCTGGAAATGGTGCGTTGCAAACCTGAGGCCGGGATGTTAGGCCTCGAGCAAAAGTAAGTTTACCGGCTACCTTGCCCTCCGAACCGGAACACGTCATGACGTTATGGCGACAGGAATAGGTAAGGCGGTGGTGCCAATCCGGGTGAGTCGCTGCGAAACTCTACCACCTAGTAAGATGTCACGGTTTTAGTGACGGTGAGCCTATGCTCGCCTTTTACGAGCTGCCTGGCACAGGAAGGCAGATGGTCTATTCTACAAATGGAGCCCGGACCAGCACGAGGGAATTATCAGAACCTGTTCGTTATTACACGAGTAGCTAACTGTAGAACAAACATACAAAAAAATAAAGAAAACATATAAAGTAAGTAGGTTAAGAATTCAACCTTCTCCTTTTGGAGTTGGTTAAAAACTAACTTATTTACATGCAAGTGTTTCAAATTAACATAAATTCATTTTATGACATAAATTCAACCATTTATGTCTCCCTTAAATCTGTTGAATGAGTCATAAACCAGAAGCCCTTATTTTGTTGCATCTGATAAGACCGTTATAGGTATTGTCTGTTTGTTTAATCAAGCTTAATGTCTCTGGTTTGGTTTAGTGGATTTAGGGTGTTTTATACGATTGAGGGGGTTTTATACGATTAGGGGGTTTTGTAAGCTTTGCACAAAAACAAATTATGGAAATTGCATGTATTGTTGGAGTTTACAATGGAGTTTGTTGTATTTATTTACAAAGTAAATGAATATCTTCACCCCTTTATCCCCAAAGAGGTAGGCAGAGTTACAACGAACCCAGTTATTAGCCAGAAGTAAATACTCCTAAAATGTGGTAGGTGGCAAACCCATTGCCAACAGATTATTTAACCAAGCCGGAGCAATGTTGATTTTAACAGATTTAATAAACTTTTTTATGAATGTCAATCGTTTTTTGCGTAATTTCTGAACCGAATTCATTTTTTTTTATTTCAAAGAGCGTACTTTCGAAGTGGGTCCATTGGTACAAAGTCTGGATTTTTAACCAATCCAAAAATAGATAAAAATACTTGATTTTTGTGTACATAGATAATTTACTTATTGAGATTGAAGATTGCATTTTTATTGCGCCTAAATGATTTGAGTCGTTAAAAAATACATGCATATGATATTTTTACCTCCTTTTTTGAAGTTCAACATCATAAGAATACAATTTAAGAAGAAATAAAGAATGAAACAAAAAGTTAGTATCTTCACACCCAAATCCCCGAAGGCATAGGCAGAAGCACAATCAAGGCACCCACGACTAGCCGAAGACACTAACTCCCACATTGTGATAGGTGGCAAGCCTATCGCAAACATATCCAATCCCGACTAACATTTTTTTAATCAGAAAATCGGAAAAACCACTTTTCTAAATTTCCTTTTTGTTGCCCGACCCGGAAATCGAACCCTGGACCTCATGAAGTAAACTCCAATACCTGGACCGTTAGATCATAGATTTCGATTAGAATAGAATAGAATGGATATAATTTACTAAAATTACCACATAATAAAACATACAAAGATACATACTCATAAACATCACTTGCACCCAGGTAATAAATACCTTAAATGTTTCTCGTTTCATATTGAATGCTATAGACATTAGACAGGTGCAACAAATATAGATGAAATATTGACTTCAATAAAATATAAAATGTTAAAGCACTTTCAAACTACACCTAAGGTTTGCCGGAAGATGCTATTTATTTTAGAGAAAGGAAACAATTCCCTCGAGAAAAGAGATTCTCATTTTTAATTCAACAAACGGGAATAAGCTATCTTCTGTATTTCAATTACTTGTACATATTTACGACAATTTAAAACGGGAGGAACATTTATTAACAAAAATGGTAGGAAAAATGCAACTGTTTCATTCCTCGCCTCTGTGGTCTAGCAGTTCAGTTGTTGGACTTTACTTCATGAGGTCCTGAGATCGATTTCCGGGTCGGGCAACAAAAAGGAAATGTGGAAATGTGGTTTTTCCAATTTTCTGCTTAAAAAAATGTTAGTCGGGATTGGATATGTGCTGGTTCGCGATGGGCTAGTCGTGGGTGCCATGATTGTGCCTATGCCTACCTCTTCGGGGATATGGGCGTGAAGATACTTTTTTCATTTCAATTCATGGGGTGAAATTCTGGGTTAACTTTAGTAATAAGTTATACTTTCTAACGTTAAGCGATTTAAGGTAGATTAAAAGCTAACCCAGGGTTGAATACTTAATTCAGGAACGTGCAAGTAGCATTTAACAATGTTATAGTTTTCACTTTTAACTCTGGACATATATTAAGAGGGGTGTTCTAAATTTGACGTGATTATGTATGTGCATGTGTTTGTCTGTGGTATCATACCTTTAAACTAACGGACCGAATTCGATGCGATTTTTTCGTGGTTCTTAACTACGTTACATGAAGGTTTGTCGAGGGTATTGAACATTTTTGATTTTAGGATTATTATTATATAGTTACAATAAACGCAATTTTGATCCGATATTGTAATGACTAAGATGAAGTTTGTTTTTAAAAACTGCTTGAAAGTTTTGCTGTTTTAGTCAAGCTTTATTACTAGCAGTGTAAAATAAAATGTTGCTAAATTTAACAATTTAAACACACGCCTCCAAAAAATATATCAATTTCATTCATAAATCATCTAAATAAATGAAATAAAAATTATAATTTATAACTCAACACTACTTAGTAAGTCTTAATATTTTATGACCAACCAAACCAAAAATTGAAGCTTTCAAACAAAAACAATCTTCTTTTATACTCATAACTGTATAAATTAAAAATATGATAACTGATTAATCTTTAAACCCACAATCAAAAACACGTGAACATGTAAACGTGTTAAATATTATATTAAAAATTTGTGGACTCATAACGGTGAAGATGCTTAAAATATAGATATCCCAAAAAGTTTGCTATTAATATTTTCAGAATTTTTAAACAATATGGCTTAGAATCTTTTATAAAAGTAAACTTCATAGTTCAAAGAACATTGTAATATTTACTTTCATTGTATTTTTGATATCAAATTATCGTATATAAAGAATCTAAAAGTTTTTTTCTGAGAGAACGCATCAAAATATTTTTGCGTACCAAAAAAGAGGGCTGTTTAAGGGATAGCGCCCATTTAGACGGTGCGCATCGCAGCGCAATCCACTAGACACAATAATCCACCTAGATTGCTCGTATAAATTTTGTATGGAGCAACGCCCACTGTGCCGGGGCGCATCAGCGTGGATTTTTCCGCAGCGGATTTCTGCGAGGCACCCTATGCGGCTACAGAGAACAAAGATCACGATACCACTATATAGAATAGAGCACTAATGGCATTTTAATGCTAAAGTTTCGTATGACAACTACTAGAGGCGCCACTTTCCATACTTTACGATTTTAACGTCGAGGCGACTCTCTTTTTTTATGATATTGGAAGGCAAACAAGCAGACGGATTTCCTGATATTAAGAAATGGTGTAATAGAAACGTTATGGCGGCAGGAATAGGTGAGGCGGTGGTACCAATCCGGGCGAGACGCTGCGAAACTCTACCACCTAGTCAGATGTCACGGTGTTAGTGACGGTGAGCCTATGCTCGCCTTTTACGAGCTGTCTGGCAAGGAAGGCAGATGATCTATTCTACAAAGAAGCCCGGACCAACACGGGGAAAGATTCTCTATTTTGTTTTTCAACTCTATGGCACTGAGTACCAGATATCCGCCGATGCGATGCGGCCCGGCCCGCCTCAGTGTGCTTTGCAATGCAATGTGCCCTGACCCAACACGCTCTGCCCCGTCAGCAGTGGGCGCTATCCTTAAATAAGCAGTTTTATTTCAAACTTGTTTAATATACCTGTCTTCGCATGTTACAACTTATATGGATAGTTCACATAGCATACTATTCTAGCGTAACTTTTAACATAGGTTACTCACTGATTGGAATGCTTATCAAAAACAATTTAGCACATATTCAGTGTCACACGTTTTGTGTCTCATAGCGGTTGTATTAAATTCCTAACATATAACGCATATTCACAATATGGACAAAGGAGAGTTATTAATGAAAACGCTAGAATTAGATGGTTGTGTTTTTATTAATGCTTCGAGGTGCTGGAAACAACTAAATCTGGCATATCAATGTGCATCCTGAATTTGCTTTCAAAACACTGGGTCGAAAATTAGTTATCGACATTATATCGTGAAATCTGACCTTGCTTATTTGGGGATCTTTTTTTGTGATATTGGAAGGCAAACAAGCAGACGGATTTCCTGATGAAAAGAAATTCACGCCGCCTAGAGACACCGAAGATAGTAATGGTGCGCTGCCAACCTGAGTCCGGGATGTGAGGCCTCGAGCAAAAGTAAGTTTACCGGCTACCTTACCCTCCAAACCGGAACATGTCATTGCGGCAGGATTATGTAAGGCGGTGGTTAATCGGTGCGAAACTCTACCACCTAGACAGACGTCACGATGTTAGTGAAGGTAGGCCTATGCTCGCCTTTTATGAGCTGCCTGGCAAGAAGACAGATGGTCTATTTTGCAAAAGAGTTCGGACCAACACGGGGAATCAAATGAACTCATGTATTTCTAAAAGATTGACTACGCCTCTGAGGTCAAGCGGTCCGGCGTCGGACTTTTTGAGGCCCTGGGTTTGATTTCCGGGTCGGGCAACAAAAAAAAATAGAAAATGTGTTTCCAATTTTCTATAAAAAATAACGTTCACATCAACAACCGATCACATATCCAATACCGGGTGGTATTGGATATGTGATCGGTTGGCGATCGGTAGGCTTGCCACCTATCACATTGTGGGACTTAGTGTCTTCGGCTAGTCGTGAGTGCTTTGGTTCTACCTCTGCCTACCTCTTCGGGGATATGGGCTTGAATATATTTTTTTCGACTACGAAATTTCAAGGCTCTTGGTGTTGCAATTGCTAATAGGCATAAAGATAAGATACCAAGTATCTTTTCTTTTATCAAAAAACAGATACGGAACCTACGCGGGGATTATGCACCAGTGGGATTTTTCTAGAACAACTGAAAATTACCGAATAATTAAAATACAATAACATAGACAATTCAGTTTATTTGTTCACGTATTATAGGTAGGTATGTATACACATATCATGTGAAGAAACGTAATTCTATTTATAACTTTTAGCGTCGGCACTTGGTGGAATTTCATACACATTCACTCTGTATTTAAAATAATTTTAAATAATTAATACTTTTCCACTATGCATTGTTTAAAGTACACGTTTTGTTTAAAAGTTCAAGTATTATTTAAGAGAGTGCATATAAAATGTTTTTTTTTTAATTTTTTATTTTCTTAAGAGCGAGAGCTCTTATTTTGTACCAAATTTAAGTTAACGCATCGTGATTTAAAGAAGGTTTAAAATCAACTAATAATCAACAAATTCAAATTTCTGTCAAAAAGTAATTTTAAAAACTTGGTGCTAAATATTTATCTTAAAACGTAACTTCTTCCTTTATTTCTTTAGGTTTTCGCATTCACGTTAGTATTCTGCCATTCATGCCATTAGTCAAGTAGATTTTTGCATCAAATTTTATATTAATTCTGATCAATTATAATTAGTTATCAGTCGTAAGTCGTCAGGAAGTCATGTCAGGCTCTTGGGTAAAGCGGTGGCCTCATTACACAAGCTCTTGTAGGGAGATTTAGCGGCAACGAGGAAATACACGATACGCTAATTTCTCCACGATTATTTCATTTGTGCACTTTCATTGAACAAAATTGTACAAAATGCCACCAAAATTGACTAATTTCACTCAACATCAACACGAAATTCAATAATTATGAAAAAACTTCGACCATCTTTTCCCTCGATGGCGCCAAAACTCAAAACATAACTTAAACATCCATTTCCATTAAACATCAGCCATAGACAATAGACCTCTCAAAGACAATTCATGTCAAAGGTTATTTTGTTAAAAGCCTGTTCTAAATACGAATGGAATATAGACGCTTCTTTTGGAGACTCCATTTCGTTTCGATCCTAAATCAGTAATATAATATTATTAAGTCCACGAGCTTACCTGAACCTTTTTCAATCTTTTTTCATTTATGTGTGAGGCCCGACAAAAAGGTTCTATTCATGTCAGTTTAGGATGTGGTCTTGACATTTTTTATCAGATCAGAATTTGAAATGGTAGAACCAACACTGAATAAGTTATCCCTTGTATACATTTATTCGACTGTATAGCTTTTTATGTGAGGAAATAGCGAACTACCTCTATGGTTGTAGATGCGACGCTGTCCTGAGGCCAGCTTAGGCTTAGGTGGATATCACACTGCAGTGTTTGCCGCGCTGTGCTGCCCGGAGGTGCAACAATGAGGATATAACCTTGAAATAGCACCCCACGAAGATGTTAGAATGTCATGCAATAAATTACAAGATTTTTCAGTACAAATTTAAATTTCCCATAGCAAAAACAGAGTCGCGAGTGGTGTAGTGTAATATTCGCCTTATTCCCTATCTATTCTCCGAATCAGAACGTGATATTTTTAAAGCGAGAGGACTAGGTAAAGCGATGGATGACCTCTTCAAACTTTGCTTGACTCTTACGAACTGCCTGACAGAAAGTAGACGGTCTATTCTATAAGAGATCTGGTTCAACACGGAGAATAACATTATCATGTGGAATTTGTAGGCAAATATTGGTTTTTCGATTGAAATCTTTGATAGGCGAGGTCGGTAAGTTTTATGACCAACTTACTGTCAAAAATGTTAATATGACAACATAGTGCTTTTAAAGTACCTATATTTAATCAATAAATAAAATATTACCCACACTAGCATGCATTTGACAAACACAAACGAATATATTGACGATAACGATAAAAGATCATAGATGGCGCACTAAAAAGTTTGGAAACAAAGTAGTTGGTCTTGAAAAATAAAGATGGCGTGCTTATCAACAACATATTAAGATGTATTATGGTCTAATTTCGACCAATGGGCGACCACTAGTATATTTAAATAGCTGTCCCAGCATACTTCGTTCCACCCATTCAGTTTGTATATGGGAAAAAGTAAAGTATTGTTTTTCCCATCTCCCTGCATCTTTACCGGTTTTTCTCTTCATAAGAAACTTTTTCTTACAATAACTAACTCAACAAAAAAGATTTATTCTAATCGATTAAGTCGTTCTAAAGTTATGCACTTAGCAACACATTTAGCAATTCATTTTTATGTTATACTAGCTGTTCCGGCGAACTTCGTTCCATCCACCTTCGTTTGTATGGGAAAATTTTAAATGTTGGATTTCCTAGTTTCCTCCCAGTTTTTCCTTATTTCTTAGATCTTAAACCTTTCCTGGACTTCTACAAATAATTCAAAACCAAAAGGAGTCAAATCGGTCCAGCCGTTCTCGAGTTTCAGCGAGACTAACGAACAGCAATTGATTTTTATATATATATAGACTAGCGGCCCGCCCCGGCCTCGCACTATGTTGTAATAACTTACCATTGTTGTGTTCGAATTTCTAAATACAGAATATATTTTGTTCGAGCTAATGCACTCAACTAATAGGGGTTCAACATGGATCAAACCATTGGTTGTAAATATTGGTGTCCATCCGCAGATTTCTTCTAGATTTTGATTTGGTTTAAACAAAGTTTCCACTAAGGTCACCTTTGTGGAAGGAGTGATTGGAGCGTGATTACAACCGTCTGGTTGATGCTTAATAATCTTGTACATATCAATACGTAATGGCATACTAAATATGTTTGTTATGTATGCAAGTGTATGTGTTTGTGTATGCACGTTTAATGGTTTATTATAATTATTTATTTATTTTTGTCCTTTTTATGCATACCGTTTTCAATAATTGGTAATAATTATATATTCTTACTCAATTTATTTTGCACTATTAATCTACCATTTACTTAATCATCGCCTTTTTGAAAGAGCTGGAAAAAATCTCTTTACTAGAGATAAGCTGACTTTTTGAATAAATCTTTTAGTTTTAAAATTTATGTTCTTTGCTAACAATAAGTGATTAAACAAACATAAACATAAATATAAATTATTTATACTTAGCTAATGATTGCATTTTAATTTGTGATTATTATTCTTAGAAAAATGCTATATGAGCAGGCTTGTACAGAAACGTCAAGAGTATTGTCTACTTTTGGTTTTTTAAAAAAAAATTATTTATCATTATGTATTACTTGTTCTATACTTGATAATTGGTAGCGTAAACCGTATTATGGAAATTGAAACTCAGCAGTTTTCGTAATCCGTATAAGGTTGATTTGGCTTACAAAAATGCTTTTCATACATTTTTATTAACATATCGTTGAAATCCCTAATCTAAACGATTTTCATTTATCACTTGGCTGATTTTCGCCATTAGGCTTTTTAAATGTACACAATTGCTACATAATTATTTTGGAAAGATAGCTAGTTGTTTTATTGAACTGGTGATAGGGTGCTGTGCAGCAACTTTCCTGGGTAGAAATCTACCACCTTACACATTTCTGTCGCCATAATGACTAGGAAGAATCAATGGTAGTCTTGCACAATAGGTCTAAGAACCAAGTCTCAGGACAGCAATGCAACTATAGTATGTATGATGTCTACAGGCTCTGTTTGTTTCAACCGTCAGGGGTCTACCCGTGTGCAAGTGTAAGTTTTTAACCTAAAAATTAGGATAGTTTTTGTTAGTTTATAATTAATACATATATATCTTTACGCTAAGTCTCTTCCGGGACAGACAGAGAGTCTCGAGTACAAAATCTTACAATCCTTGCAGACCTTTCAAAGCCACCTTCCTATTAATTTTCAGAAAATTGGTTAAGCTATTCTTAACTTATAAATAGTATAACAAGCATGTTTTTCTTTTAGATAGATATACAGATTTCAAGTGACAATGATAAATAGTGTCAAATATGAAACACTGGGTAATGATTAGCATTTAAAAGTTTTAAAAAAATACGAAAATATTGGAAATCCACTTCACTGAACTGTGATTTTTAGTTCGCTAAGTGATATATCACCGTAGCATTTGTAAAAGGCTATAAATCTCGCACAAACTTCAAGTAGCTTAAACATTTAATAGGTTAAACGTTAAGATTTTGAACATAAAATGAAGTCTTAGTAATTATAAAGTTCACCGAAACTGGGCCGACGCTGAATGGACAGTTAAACTATCTTTGCAAGTTAGTGTATCACTTGGGAGTTCGTATTTTATCATAGTAATTAATTTAAATTGGATTTGCATATACCTATATAACTTCAATTAGATAACTGAAATTTCAAAACCATTATCAGAATTAGAAAAATCTTTATTAATATGGACCATATAAATGGCAAGTACTACTATTTAAATTATTCGTTTCGGCCTTACACTTTTTACAATTTATACTTTTAAATTGGCTGACCTAATCTAAATTTAAGCAAAATGATTAATTATGTAATGACAGCCCTATATAGATATCTTTAAAATGCATTCGGATTTCCGACGCTTGACGAATATAGTCAAAGCGCATAATTTAAATAGTACTAATTGTGCACTACATTTTTATAAACTACCACCAGATCGGAATCGCGGTCACACCCTGAGAAGATCCGGCGATAGAAACTGAGCGGGCTTGTCTTTTATCAATATTAATAGTAAGATTATAAATTAGATAAAAAATATGAATTACAATCTAATTTTAACTAAACAAAAGTGTAATAAGGTACAATAAATCACATTACAAATTGCAGACCGAGATTGAAACTTCTATCCGCAAGCCTTCGTCTTCCAAAATACTCTGCAACATTTTAATAGTGTTTTTGACATAATTTTGCTATGAGACACTTTTTGAACTTATGTAAAGGAAGATATCTAATAACACTTGATAGTTTATTGTAGACACGTGTACATTGACCCAAAAAGGATACACTACTTTTATTGAGACGTGAATCATATCTCATAATTTTAGCCAAAAACGGCATTAAGACCCATCAACTTGAAACATACCGTAAGTTGAGTTAGTGCTGTACAGCAACTTGTCCGGGTAAAGATCTTACATATTTCTGTAAAATTTTGTTTAGTTCCAGTCCGGAAGGTAGGTTTGCATTAGCTTATTCAAGAAACAGTTTTGATTTCATCTAAAACACGACTTAATAAAATTAAAAAATAATGCATGTTCAAAATTTTGCAGTGTATAGAAATATTTTTAAGTTAAAAATATATTTAGTTGTAAAAATTAAGACGTGTGTTTAATCAAACACCACCAACTAATAACACTACCCTGTACCTTGTGTGGTCAGTGAACCAGCTACACGTGGATGACGTAGTGTTGTGTTATTCATAATCCAATTTAAGACAGAGTTTAATAAAACACATGTTTAATGAATGTTTAACTTTTTTGTGTTAATTCGTAGTTTAACAAGACTTGTTACATCACAAAGTGTTTTTTATAAAAAAAGTATTTGCTACAATTCTTTTCATTGTCAGCTTTGTACTATCTTTGTCTCCAAATAGAAAATATATTCAGATAGTAACTTAGTAATCTTCAATAGTATCTACATACTTCAACACGTGCCTAAATCCGCTTTTCTTTTACTGAATTCTGGGAAATTCTTCTTAGTGCGATTTATCTGATTTGAATATCAGTCTCTGTATTTTATCTTCCTTCGAAAAATAAAGAACAAAATATAGAAGTAAAATCGCTTGAATGACTAATGGTGACGATGGGTAATATATGAATAAATGCCTATGAGTAAGTGTCATTTTACCGGCTTGATTTCTTAATTTAGATCTATACACGGGGAAATTTTTGTTAAAACAAAAAGTATTTTCACGGCCATATCCCCGAAGAGGTAGGCAGAGGCACAACCAGGATACTCACGACTAGCCGAAAATACTAAATCCCACAAATGATAGTGGACAAGTCTATCGCTTACCCGGTACATATAATCCCGGGTAAAATAGTATTTATTAAAAAATCGAAAAAACACATTTTTTTGTTGCCTGATCCAGGATTCGAACCCGGGATCACTTGAAGTCAAATCCAACACCTGGACCGTTAGACCACATAAAAAAAAGTTTAAAACACAATTTCTTAATTTCTGATTTAATTGAAGCAAACAGGTTTACAAATAAGCAGACCATCTCCAAACCACAGTTTCATATAACAAATCAGTGATACCACCGCATCCATTTAAAATCGACGAACCATGTCGTCATGGCTGTGAGAACTCATCTACGAGCACGTATATTGCCCATGATACCGCATCCATTTTACCGCATTAGTACACCGCAATGTGGACCACAGCTTAAAATGTTAAATCGTCGTTAATGTTTACTATACCGCGAATGTAATTATTAATAACTATGTGATGCGATCACTCCTGAATAGATAGATCGATTTCCCTCATCCTTTTTGTTTGTTGTGCTAGTTTTAACATTTTGGCATTCGATACTCTCTGCCTATGTTTAAGGAACTTGGCGTGAAGATATGTGTGTATGTTAGTATTGGAATAAATATCAAAGGAAAATGGGGATTCATTTTCATATAAAAAGACTAGCTAAACAGACAGATGTTGTCCTGTTCTAATTATGTTTTTTTTTGCCATTGAACCACCTCCTGTCCAACCAACAAAGCAAAAAAAAAAAACAAAATTAGTCCATCCACTCAGGCTTGAAGAGATGGCCAAGAAAAACAGGGTTTAATTTGTATATTATAATAAAAAATACTTTTCGCTAGTATCCTCAAAACCCGTTGGTAGAGTACAAGATTATGCGTAGATACTTTGGTCCCACAATGGCAAACCTATCGCCAACTGACATTTATCTAATCCCGAGGAACATTTTTATTTGTAGATAAAAACAACATTTTGACTTGTCTAAGTCGGGAATCAAACCCTGGGTTCTTGTAGCAAACGCCGACACCGGATTAAATAATACAGCTTTCAATATCATTCATTTGTTTTTTTGCAAGTTTTAATTTGTACAATAAAATACATATAACTTTGCCATAATACAAATTTAGTGCTATTCGAAAATTGTAAGATTGTATAATACATGTATTAATCAACGTATTTTTCATAAATAAAAAAAATTTATTGATAATTACACTAAGGAAATGCTTATTTAACCATAAAGTTATTTTATTATTTTTAGTCCTAAAAGGCAGCGAAAAATAAATGTGAAATACATGTAAAAACGGACACTTGTGAAACATATATAGTAAGAACTACTAAAATACTTGTATTTTTTCAATAAAATACACGTATTTTAGTAGTTTTCAACGCTACTGAGGATGTTAACCCTTCTGAGGATGTTTTTACTTTTGTAAAATAACGATAGTCTGGCTGTTCACGGATCTCGTTCTAAAATACAAGCCGAGGGAGAAAGCTAGTGATTAATGTGAACGACTAACAATCCTGTAAGCCTGAATAAATACGCACATGGATGCGAAGCTTATCAAAACAACGTTACTCAGTCGCTCTGCCATTGTTAAAATAACCTACATTTTTTATATTCACAACGCAAAATTTTCCTTTTTTCTAGAATATTGTGATGTTTTTATCATTAAGGTGATGAAATTATTTATAGCGTGAAGGGCCTTTTCGCTTTTGTTTTGTTATGATATTTTTTCAACATTTATAAATACAATATATCTTTATATATACTAGTGGTTGCCCATTGGTCGAAATTCTACCATAATATATTTTAATATGTTGTTGATAAGAATGCCATTCATTTCTCACGACCGACTACTTTGTCTCCAAACTTTTCAGTGCGCCATCTGTGATCTAAATAAATAAATAAATATCTCTATACAAGTCACACAAATTGAATCTAATGCAAATTACATGCTTGTGTTTTGGGTGTTAGTCAACGATACTTATACACAGAAATACTTAAATACATACCAGAATAAATTTATGGTTACCATATAGTTATAGCTATAAGTAATATTATGTCTGATCTCTTAAAGTTATCATATAATTATAGTTATACATAATATTATAAATCTGTAGAAGGGTGAATTCTGTACATTGAAAATATTGAAAAAATAAATAGCAGGGGTGTTACTTGATCGATACCTAACCCAAATATGTGATTAAAAATTTTTTTGTCTGTCTGTTTGTCTGTATGTTCAGGCATCACGTGAAACTGACTGTTCGATTTCGATGAAACTTAGTATAATTATACCTTATTATCCTGGGCATAAAATGGAATACTTTTTATCCTGAAAAAATACGTAGAAAAAAAATCTTATCACTCGAATACCGACGTCCGCGCGGACGGAGTCGCGGGCGGAAGCTGGTCATCAATATATTTGTTTGTGTGTATCAAGTGCATGATAGAGTGGGTAATGTCTTATTTAATGTACTTTATAAGCATTATTATTGAAAAATATTAGCGTTTTACACTTCTCCAACACATGAACTATAAATGTGCTAAATTTTATGCTTCTGCGTCCCCTAAATTTTCGTAAAAAGGGGTCCAAAATTTTGCCATCACGTATTAATATACAGATATGTTAAATCTCAAGTAGAAAACCAAATCAAATAGACAATTTAAATAAAACACAACTTCTCTCATTTCAAAATGTTAAAAGCTACACTGTTACAAATCTTGTGCACGTGAACTGTCAGATGTAAAGTAAAATATTTTTCTACGACTCATATACTTTTATTAAAATTTATGAAACGTGATCTGATTTTTTCAAACAACCATATGTGTTTCTTATGTTGATTTGAAATGAATACAAAAATGTGTAAATGCTGAAATAAGTTATTTTGCCAAATATTGTTATTTTTATATTAATTCCAAATAATTACAGTTTCGAACGTAATCTTTTTTTACGCCTTATCTATACGATACCAAAACTTAATATATTACTATATTAATACGATGCCAAAACTTTGGACCCCTTTTTACGAAAATTGCGCAAACGGAGGAGTATGAAATTTGGCACACTTATAGTTTATGTGTAGGAGAAGTGCAGAACGCTAATATAAAAAAATAAAAAAATGTTTTACAATAATAAAGCTTATAAAGTACATTGAATCAATAAATAAAATATTACCCACGCCACCATGCATTTGACACACACAAACAAATATATTGATGATAATGATAAAAGATCACAGATGGCGCGCTAAGAAGTTTGGAAACAAATTAGTTGGACTTGAGAAATGTAGACGGCGTTCTTATCAACAAGATATTTAAATTTATTATGGTATAAACTACGGCAAGTTTTTCCTAGTGTTGGTCTGGGTCTTCTGCTTAGGATAGACCCCTTGCCGTTTTGCCTGTTAACATAGTGGTGGCAGATGATAGCAAAGACATCCCCACTACGTTACAATATCGACGCACCTACGACATCTATGGTGTCTTAAGCCGTGTGCTTGTTCGCTGTCTAATGCCATAAAATAAAAAAAAAACATAGGTGAAATACTGAGGAAAATTAATTTTACATATTTTACGAATTCATAAAATCATGTCATATTATAATAATTGACATTTTGCCTTAAGGAATAAAATATGAAACATGGAAATTTTCTTGATGCTACTTAAACTGGAAAAAGGACTAAATACACTCCAGGACTTTTAAAATTAATTTAAATAGTTTAATTACTTGCTTTCCTAGTTTATATTCCATTTTTTTTATTTAAAATGGAAAACATTGTTATAGATTATAATTTCAAACTCAAACGATATTATATTTATTTAGATAATAAACAAATAAATATCCCTGGACAAGTAACACAATTAAATCTAACCCTAAAGTAAGTAAATAATATTCTTGTGTTATGGTTGGCAATCAACAATTGCAATACATAGATATACTTACATAGACATCAGAATAAATTTAATAAATACCCAGAGCCGGAAATGCAGAGATCTTAACATTCATCACACAAATGCCTGACCCCATTGAGAATCGAATCCGAGCCTCACGGTTGCTCGGTGTTTTCGCTAGCCATTTAACACATAAAGCAGTCAATGTTTTAACCTTTTATCTTTGTGTTGCAATATATTGCGTTTCGATTTTTGTTATCTAACATTATCTTGACATTATCTAACAATGCAATGATAATCCAAATATAAACATTTTCGTTGAACTATTCAAACACAAATTATTATATTGTTCTCATATAGTAGCTATTTGAAGATTTAGAATTTTTCTGCTAAATGAAATTTATAAAACAACATTTCGCCAATCTATTTGATTAAATGTTATTTTGACTAAAAAACAAACATTGTTCTGTGTAATTACCGACACGGCCTAGTTTACGTCTTCATTAGTTTGACATAATTTGTGCTTGAAACCTTAGGTTATTATATTAATGAATCAATTGAAATTATAAGATATCGCTATAGTAAATAGAAGTCACACTAGATTAGTAAATAATATGATAAGAATCATGGGCACCGTTCGTGTTCGTATGAGTGTTTTACATTGTAGGCTGTTTTTTTGAAATTATTCTCTATTTTTCATTTGTGCTACATCTCACAACATAATTTACAAAAAAGTAAAAAAAAAGTATCTTCGCGGCCATATAAAAGAAGAGATTTCTTTATCCAAGAAGAGCAGAGATCTTTCATGGGCCAATGTATACGTTTCTACAATAAACTTCCCGAACACATTAAAGACTTACCATTTAATAAATTGAAAATATGTATTAAAATGAATTATAAGCTTTCAAATTTTTTTAGAAGACAGAAACGCTTGGGATTAATTGGTCCTCATACCAATCTCTACAAATTATTTGTAAATGTAATAAAGTTTTGTAAATTAGACTTATAAGAAAAAAGACAAGCCCGCTGAGTTTCTTTCGCCGGATCTTCTCAGTGAGTGGCCGCGTTCTGATCCTGTGGTAGTTCTTAGAATTATATAGACGCGTTACATAAATCTTTGTATAGATCTACGTAATTAAAGCTACTTTGAGTTTTGAATTTATGAATTTTGAGATAGGCAGAGACACAACCAGGGTACCTACGACTAGCCGAAGACACTAAGTCACACAATGTGATACCGGGGTCTAAGATATTTTTATAAGAAAACTTAAAATATACATTATCTAATTTTTTCGAACCCGGGACCTCAAGAAGTCAAGCCCGACGCCGGACCGCTAGACCACAGAAGAAGTGAATCTAACTGGTTACCCGTTATATGGAGGCATGGTTTATCTGAGTAAATTT
This sequence comes from Calephelis nemesis, assembly GCA_002245505.1. Classification (NCBI taxonomy): domain Eukaryota; kingdom Metazoa; phylum Arthropoda; class Insecta; order Lepidoptera; family Riodinidae; genus Calephelis; species Calephelis nemesis. The sequence continues at coordinate 363,564 of NJDD01004406.1, read as the reverse complement.
TATCAGAAATAGTTCAAACATTTCAACGTGGGTGATAATGAGTCATGTCATTAGGTTGGTAGTATTTTTATAGGGAGGCAAATAAGCACAATTATAATGATAATTCTGATATTAAGTAGGTATTATACGTCGTCCAAAAGCACAAACGATGTTGAAAGAATCCATAAGTTTGTATCTAAAATCTCTCGTGTAAGTAAATTACTGGTCAACTTACCTTTTCAAACAAAAAAGAAAACACGCCAGAAAAAGTCAGGCCATATTATGAAAATAGACAAAATAGCAGTACAGTCTTAAATTACTTTAAATTGACATAAAATGGTTAAATTTAACCACAACCTACCCGTAAATAAAAACCAATATTAAATATAGCGCGACTAAATAGGAAAGACGGTGCGTAGTTAAAGGATTGGACTAAACATAAGTCGAAAACCCTTTAAACACTTAATTATACTTAGTCTGGCCATAAATACTGTTACACTTAAAAATAAAAAAATATTACAT
>NJDD01004406.1:310058-362968 GCA_002245505.1 Calephelis nemesis | reverse complement strand
AAAATTGGGTGGAAATCTAATGACACAATTCCAAAGAATCCAATATCCAGCACAAGCCGTTTATTGTGCAAATGTTCAAAGTTGCTAACACACCTGAATTCCAATTGAGTTTACGGCGTACGTTGTTTCATGTCGCTTTTTGTTGCTCTTTCGGTTTGTCCTGCGTGTGCAACATTCTAACAATGCAATGAATATCAAATGGAATGCAACATGGTAATAAAATTTCAATATGTTTTGTTTAAATTTGGAAAACATTTTTGAATAGGATTGGAAAGCGAATAAAATTAAGGATATTTGCGATTATTGGGTATCGTTTATATACACCATAGACGGTATTGTTGCGTTGCAAAACCTGATTACGTTCCGGTTCAGAGGGTAGTGTAGCCGGTAGACTTGCACAATAAACACCCCGACCACCAAACAACAACACACCTACAACATCTATGGTGTCTGTAGGCTGCTGTTATATCTTACTATCAGGGAAGACGTGTTTTGCTACATTTTGCCATAAAAAAGTTTTAAATAGCTTATAATATATGACAAACTTTTACCCGTGACTTTGCTAGCGGTTTAGTAATTAAAAATTATATTATTTCACGCCTCTGTGGTCTAGCGGTTAAGTCCAATACTTGAAGGTGTTGGACTTGACTGTATGAGATAGGCTTGCAACCTTTCACAATGTGGGACTTAGTGTCTTCGGCTAGTCGTGGGTGCCCTGGCAGTGCCTCTGCCTACCCTTTCGGAGATATGGACTTGAAGATACTTTACTTAAAATATAAGCTTTTTTTAAATTCAAAGCCGAAGGTTTTTTTTTACATTATTAAAATTATTTGACCAATCGTTATCAAATTTTAAACACATATTCCTGGAGGTATTAAAAGTGAACAAGATGCTTTTTAATGACGAAAACGCGAGTACAGTCGCTGGTAAAAGATAGTATAGCACGAAAATCTTTTGACGCCATATAATTCGAAACTGAATAAATTGGCACGTCTGTGTGTCTCTTGGTATATGTCTTTATTGTAGTGTATGCCGTTGAGTTTAATTTGGCTGTGACTTATCTAGACTTATGTAATGCAAATTTAATCAAAGTGAGTCTGTTCCACCACAGACAGAATTTATAAGCTTTGTTCGGTTTTGAAACTGTGGCAGTTAAAGTATACGGTTTTAAATCCTGGTTGCCAGCTTTGTTTCGCTCATTCATCTCTTAAGTTGGTTTGATGTAGTAGTTAACAAAAGATAGGATAAAACTTTACTTTTTTTTATGACATTGAAACCAGCAGACGGATTTCCTGATGGTAAGAAATTCACGCCGCCTAGAGATACCAAAGGTGGTAATGGTGTGTTGCCAACCAGAGGCCGGGATGATAGGCCTCGAGCAAAAGTAAGTTTACGGGCTACCTTACCCTTACCTTACGGGACGTTTTCTTATTTTTATTTACCGGCTAGGCTTAGTTTTCTTTGAAATGGCTAGTATGGCTAGCCGCAAGGTTTTTACAAGTTCACCGAACTATTACTAAGATGTTATCCTGTCAATATAAATATTGAATCTATGAAGCTATTGAGTTCGAGCGAAGTGTATAGAAGGGATAGAGTAAACAATCACAGCGCATGCTGCGGCAGAAATGTCTAACTAAAAGGGTTAGTGAAATTTGATAATCAAACGTTGTTTTGAAAATGGGTCATTATTTTTTATTATTTATTATTATTAAGGGTCGATTACAGTTTCACATCTATACATGATATAAGCACAAGAGATCTTATTGTAATAGTTAAATGTAGAAACCACTTATAAATCGGCCACAATATGCACCGTTAAAAAAACAATCGAGAATCAAAATTAAAATGATAACAATTTCTCAAGACATAAACAAAAACATAAATACATATAAGACATAAATTGATGTAACGATAATTTATAAAACATGTTATTTTTATCGCTATGTTGATCTATACAGCTTTCATTTTAAAAACAATAATACATAAAAATAATACATGTTCTATTTATCGCTATAATGGTTTTATCGCATAATTTTTTTAATGAATGCTGTGTACATAAAAAAATTATGAATACAAATAAACAATAATTAGTGACATTGACACTGAGCTGGCGTTAGTTGAATTCAGTTTTTATAATTATTAAAAAATAAATAAAATAAAGATGAACACAGTCAAAACTTATCAAAACAAATCAAGTATATTAATGATATAATAATTCTAGAAAGAAAATGCAATAGTTTTAATGCAATAACAATTTATCAGGACAATCAAATTATTTTTATTGCTATGTTTTTATATTTAAAAATTAAAGTGAAAAGTCAATATGATCGAGACGTAATATTCTATCTACTTGAGATTACATGGAAAAAACTCGCAACAGTTAAGTTTTTTCAGTATTGCTTTAAACTGAGGGTATTTCAGGAAGTGGATATCAATATCAAAATGTTTAGATAGATAATTACAGATTAATACCATCTTTGATATTGGTGTCTGTTTACCCAACTTAGTCCGACATCTGGGTTTATAAAACAAGGGACAGTGAAGTCGAGGAACTTTGCGAGGAACACTGAGCAATATTTTACCTATAATATCTGGACAATCAATTCCACTATTAGTTATCCTGTGTAACATCATGAGCGTCAGAGATTGCATCTTGTTCTGTTTCAAGCGAATAGGGTAGGACTCTGTATTACAATCATTTTTCGTCCGAAAAAACTTACCTCTAAGTAACCGTTTTTGTACTCTTTCAATTCTATCGATATGTATTTTGATACATAGGTGCACAAACAACACTACAATATTCAAGCTTGGTCTGTTAAAATCTTAAAAACACCAGACTATATAAATTGTGACGTAGACTGTCAATTTTGTGGTTTTCCTAAAGCAACCTGAAAAATAGATCAAAGTATCAAACGGGTAGATGTTGTCAAAAGTGGTATTGGGCATAACCATAAATTACAACGGTAACTAAAAAATATTACAGAATATTTACTAATTATGGTATTTTTATTATTGATGATCAATCCCAATAACGTTTACAATGTGGCACTATTGTCGTGCATTTTTCGAATATCACTACTAATAATAATATTCCTAACAAAAATGTAACTTCATTTTCAAATACTACTGGCTTTCTCTGCTTTACCAAACTCTCCTTTTGAATTGGAGCGAGTCCTTCTCTAATTTACAGAACTATATTTCTAAATTATAATGAATTTCTCTCTAATTTACCGACATCTCTATCTTACTTAGAGTGAGTTCTTCTCTCATTTATAGACCTCTATTTCTGAATTGATTCTTTCTCTTTTCTTTCCCTCCCTAATTAACCGCCCTCTCTTTTTGAGAGTCTTGTGATATCAATTAACAAAGTCAAAAGAAAACAGAGACCGGTAAATGCGAAAATTGACAAACAGGTCCCTATTAGGAGTCTAATCTTTAAAAGTCGTCAAATCTCACTAAATGAGCTTGAGTAACGAAGTCACCGCTTTATTCAAGATCTTGACATGACTTTTTATGTAATGACTTGTGACTGAAAATTAAAGAAGAAGAAATTAAGAAAGTGTACAGTGTAGTACTACTGTATAAGTTCAAAAACATGTATGATCCTATTAAATTAAAATGGTTGCGAGAAACACAAAAAAAATGTTGAAGCAATCATCATCATTAGGCGGTACGTTCATGTCTCTAGGGAAATTTGTTATTTATTAGCTAATGCAGCCAGATATGCCGTCATATCGGGCCGTGTGTTTTAAGTAAACATCTTTCGTATTACAGTTAAAGATTTTTCTAAAGCTATATGTTATCCTTGTAATGTCAAATTAATATATTAAAAAACGAGTCGTTTTTGTTACAGATGGTAGTATTTTGCTAGGCAACGGAAATACATCATTTGTGTAAATTTCAGCTTTCTAGCTATCACGGTTTGTAAGATAAATCCTGGAGACAGACAGACAGATAGCGGAGGCTTAGTAATAGGGTTTACGTTTTTCCCTTTGCGTAACGAACCCTAAAAAAGCGTACAAAGTTAAAGTACATCTAGCACTCATAATGAACTACAATATAAATCGGCATTATATATTACAAAATACATACGGCTATATGTATTACAAAACACCGCAGCCATATTCATATACTATGTTGCTAACTTAATACGGTAGGTAAATTATATACATATGTTCCCCATTGTAAAGATATAATTTACTATTTTCCTTTCAGATAGGAAGCCCCAGAGAGTTGATTAATTCAATAATTGTAGAGGGAGTAATTTGGGAAATACGTTTTCCTTATAGCAGTGAAAATGTGTGTTTAATTTAACACTACAATATCTTAATATGAAATTGGAAAACATCTTTGTGAATATTGAATTATTATAAACTAGATTACCCGGCGGATGTTGTCATGTCTTAAGAATGTTGAATTAAAATGAGCTCATTTTTGAAAGAACCTGCGGACGACTATCTAACTATATAAAAGAAAAAGTGTCTTCACGCCCATATCCCCACATTGGTAGGCAAAGGCACAACTAGACACCCACGACTACCCGAAGACACTAAGTCCCGCTATGTGGAAGGTAACAAGCCTGTCTCCAACCAAGCACATGTCCAATCCCAGCAACGTTATTTTAATTAGAAAAATAAAAATATACACTTTTAATTTTTTTTGTTGTCCGACCCAGGGAACAACATACAAAATATAAAAAAATGCGAAATGGGTCCGAGGAAAATAGAGTTTGAATCAGTTAACGATATTTCAACTAAGGACTCAGTACTGGTCTATGTTCTTCAAATAAAGAGAACAACGTACAAAAAATCAACCGAAGATAGTGTCCAGAGTCTTTAAAACCAGAGTGTTTGTATGAAAAGAAAAGGCTCATGACTTTTGCCCATCGATTATTTGTAAAGAATAGTAACAGAGGATATAACGTGAAATTTTATGATTGGTTAAATTAGAAAAAAACTGTCAAAATTTTATTTCTGCATCATATTTTAAACTTGACAGCAATGTTCCAACTGGTACAACGTCGTCGTTAAAATATTTGAATATTATTTTAAATTTAAAGTTTTAAATGTTGAAATATTTTTTGCTGTGGGTTTTATTAAACTCAGTGCTTATATTATCCGCATCAACAAATAAATAATCTGCTTAAAACGTTTATTTCTAGATTAAAAAGTGTACTAAGCACTTATATGATAGGTTTAACTTTTAAGCTGCCTTAATATGAACAAACAAATGTAAAATTGCGTATTAGAATATTTTTTATAAAAATGGAAATATATCTGATTTCAAAATTCATACGCACATCTTACTTGTGATCTTACTGCAAGGAGAATTTTTCAAACATAAATTATGAAACAACAATTATTTATTCTCACTACATAGTATAAAACAAAGTCGCTTTCTCCGTCCCTATGTCCCTTTGTATGCTTAAATCTTTAAAACTACGCAACGGATTTAGATGCGGTTTTTTCAATAGATAAAGTGATTATCTTCCTCATAAATAAAACTTTTACACCTTTGCGAAGAGGCGGGCTGCCCGTTACATAATATATGTGTTTGTTATTTTTAGTTGTATAACAGTTTTAATTTAGTTATACTGTTTCGCCTTTGTTGCACTTAGTTAGATTTTGGCTAAGAAGACTAATTCTCACAACGTGATGGTAGCAAACCTATTGCCAACCGGGCACATATCCAATCCCCGAGGAACGTTTAACAACCTCATGAGGTCCCGACAATAACTTGGCCTTAAACGGATATTTATCCGGTACGCGGTAGGTTTGCCACCAATCACATTGTGGGACTTGTTGTCGTCGGCTAGTCATAGGATGTACCCTACTGCTTAGCTTTCCGGGGATGCGGGCATGAATATACTTTTTTTTAACTTAACTTTCCTGTGATATAAAAATACAATTTTAATATACCAAAACAATTTGGTTTTCCAATTTCCTAATAAAAAAAAATATTGCTCGGGATTGGGTATGTGTTTAGTTGGCGATGTGCTTGCCATCTATCAGAATGCCCTGTGGCAATCGCAGTGGGTGCCCTGGTTGTGCCTCTGCGGACCTCCTCGGGGATATGTGCTTGAAGATATTTTTGAATATACCCAAAACACATACCTACAAGTATGAGTTTATCATTAAAAACGGGATCGAATCTGAGCCTCAATATTCCTTGTTGTTGTTTCCCACGCAGACCGTTTCAGAACTGGCTTAAATTTAAATGTGTTTCAAGAATTAATTTTATATTATTTAACCAGGCCATATTTTATTAACATGAACTGAAGAAATACACCGATTTCTAAGAAGTTTTAATTAAAGTAACTACACTTTTCGAGTTCCATTTTATGGGCGGTTATATTTTAATTTATCTGGCATATCATAATTTGCAAAGGCGTACTAGTGTTTCTTCTTAATGTATTTGCAGGGAAAGTTGTTTGTGTTTTTGATAGAAGTGTATGGTTGGGGTTTTTTAATCAGCTTTACAAGGAGTTTTCTCTTTGACTGATTTTTTTGTTTTTTTTTTACACCAAAACTCCTTTTTTTATTACCGGTTTAGGCTTTTTCAGAAATTATTAGCTGTTCCCGCGCTCAGTTCAGGTTGTATGGGATAAATTAAAATTTTGATTTTCCCAATTTCCACACAATCGAAAAGGATTAAAAGTATTCTATGTCCTTCTCCTGGTTCTAAACTACCTCCCCACCGATTTTCAGTCAAATCGGTTCAGCTGTTCTTGAGTTATAAATAGTGTAACTAACAACACTTTATTTTATATAGATATAAGTTTGATTTCAATATTATTATTTTTAGTTTTTGGTACTAGCGTCAGCATCGACCAATAGTCAAGTTACCCGATTTAAGGAAATTTGCTTTTAAGTAATTTAAAATCCTACTAATATTATAAAAAAATAAATAAGAAGACATTTCTTAATTTTTTTATTACTATAAATAAATTAATAATTCCTGGACAAGTTACACAAATTGAACATAACCCTAAAGTAAGCAAATTGTATGCTTGTGTTATGGGTGTTAGCCGACGATATCAATACGTAGAAATACTTAAATAGACATAAATAGATAAATGCAAAAGTTTGTAAGTTTGTTTGTTTGCTTGTTACTCCTTAACGCAAAAACTGCGAAACCGATTTCCATGAAATTGGGTACACACATAGAGGAATACTTATATTAACAGATAAGATAGTTTAATCCCAAAAAATGCGCCTGTGGTACCGTTGACCACGCAGGCAACAGCTTGTGAGTCAAATGTCAAAGTTATGTCAAAGTATTGAGTCAAAGCAGTAACCTCATTACTCAAGCTTATTTAATGATATTTGGCGGCAACGAGGAAAACCAAGATACACGAATTTCTTTTTGATTATTTCAATTGTGCACATACACTGTACAAACTTGTAAAAAGGCTACCAAAATTTACTAATTTTACTTAACATAAACACGAAATTCTGTAATGATAACGATAAAACTATTTCCTAGCAAACGCCAAAAACTTCGTTCTTAATAAAAGTTGATTCTGATGAAACGCAAAATGTCACGGCAAAGGAATAGAATATATTTAATAGGAATAGCAATTTACGGGTATTTATTGCAGCTGCATTAATATTTTTTTTGTTTGAAAGTTGACAAGGTATCTAAGCACCTTTATCTTTCAAACAATAAAATCCATATCATACATCCATCTGTTTCTAATTTAAGATGGTATACACACATACTTCCAGAGAGGGCAGGGTAGGTAGACATAGGGTAGATAGATAGACATCACACTTATAAAATCCCTCTTTTCCGTCGTGGGCTGTTAATGATGGCTGTAAGTGATAATGAGGCTTAAGCATCATCCAGACGGTTGTAATCAAGCCCCAGTCACGCTTTTCACAAAGGCGACCTTAGTTGAAACTGTTTAAAACAAATTAAAATTTGATCGCCTCTGTGGTCTAGCGGTCCGGGTGTTGGACTTGACTGCATGAGGTCCCGGGTTCGAATCCCGGGTCGGCCAACAAAAAGATTTTTCCAATTTTCTTGCGGTCTTGCGGACCTGGACCAACATAGGATTTAAGAATAATACTCTTTAGATCAGCATTGTCATTTTACTTATTTATAGCGTTGCTCGCCATTTTATGTTCTGTAGTTCCGGGGCGCATATCCGGTTAACTTATACATGTGCTCTAAAATTCGATAGTGTCCACCACCACCAGTAACATCTGTGGTATAAGCGCCGGTTGTGTTTTACCATCAGAAGAGAAGGGAGATTTATGTGCTGTTGTAAAATACATACCAATACTTTTTAAGTCGACCCTTAGTTCAGTTCTGTTATCTTTTATTATTAGCTTTTGAATGTAATAGAGTAAGATAAGTAAGAGAGAATATAAGTAGCCCTAAAATCCCTGGACAAATAACACAAATTGATACGTAAGGTACGCAAATTATATGCATGTGTTATGGGGGTTAGAAAACGATAATGTATATAGAAATAAGTAAGTATCTTCACGCCCATATCCCCGAAGAGGTAGGCAGAGGTACAACCAGGGCACCCACGACTAGCCGAAGACACTAAATCCCACAATGTGATAGGTGGCAAGCCTATCGCCAACCGGGCACATTTCCAATCCCGACCAACATTTTTGTTATTAGAAAATTGGAAAAATCCAATTTTCTTTTTGTTGGCCAACCCGGGATTCAAACCCGGGACCTCATACAGTTAAGTCCAACACCCGGACCGCTAGACCACAGATGCGATTAAATAGAAATAGTAGAAATAAGTACTTAAATAGATACTAGAATGAATTTAATGAACACTCAAGCCCGAAAATGACATGTCTGGGCAACGCACAAACGCCTGTCCCTATCGGGAATCAAACCCGAGACAAAAGGAGTTAGACGTGTACGCTAACCACTCGACCAACTAAGTGGTCAAGAGATAATCTGCTTGTACCTCTTCCTTACTGTTCCGATATGCTGGTGTGAAGATACGTACTTAAATTCAAGGGGTTAACAATAGGATGGCAGTGATTATCAGACCGGATAAACCTGTAAAGTAGCTAAGTAAAGTATGGATGGAAGCCACTGGAAAAATATCGAGTAATGCTCATTCACACGTATGATTATAGCACACTGGTTTTTAATTTTTTACCTTCATGTTAGACATATAGGGTATTGTATAAGTAGATATTGTACTTAAGGCCCCATACTCAATCAGCCAGAAGAGCGCTCTAAAGTAAACGTCTTAAGCGACAAATCACTATTGACACTATAAAAGTAATTTGAAAAAAAGTATAAAAACTGAAACATCTTTTAGGTATAGTACTTATCTATGTTTATGTTAAATCTGGTGTCGATATTTTCACAATTGAAGTAGATAGAAAGCAAAAGTTTTCAAAAAAGGGTTAACTTTTTGATTTTTTCTATCGAGCAAAGTGAAATGAATCGTGTTTTGGAAACACTAGTCTAGTAAAGCATAATCATGTTAATCTTATGTATTTTTGTCAGCAAGATCCATGATTGCTTTGTATGAAAAAAATAGTAAACTGCTGACGTATTTAGCGTATATGGCCCCTTAAGAGTGCGTTCAAGTAAAATGGAACGTAATTGGGGTGGGATTACGATACGTACGAGAACGTTACACCGCATTACACATTTTTTACAAAATGCATTATAATGTATGAATTTTAAAAATCTAAGAAATATGTGTTTTATATTTTAGTATATTAAACATGAGAAAACCATGCAAAACTGGCAGAATGTAATTCGATATTTATTTGTGTTTGTGTTAAGAAAAGAGAATTCAATTTTTTGACGTTAAAATAAAATAATATTTAAGCGTAGTAAACCTGCAAAAATCTACTTCAACTAGTCCATTGGGTACTACGTAAGGATTTGATAATACTTTTTCGATATATAGCAAATGATTTCAAAATGGTCACACATACATTTTTTCAACATTTAAGTAGTAGTTTTACAATTATACTTAATAGTGAATAAATAGTCGCATCATAATAAAACCAATAAGGGGCTCCATCGGAATCATGACCTTTCGTTTAAAAAAGAAGCATCACAATTGGTTGGCTATTAGCCGCATAATCGCGTAACAAAATAACACAAACGCTAGTAAATAATAAATACTTTAAATATGCACCTTATCTGGTAGAGTCCACGTTGCATTGTCCATATATGTCCGCTAGTGTAAAAAGATTTTAAATAAAATATTATTTCCCGTGATCGTCTGGATCTTCTGTGTAGAATAGACCACGTGCCTTCATGTGTTAGTAGCGAAATAGGGTTAACAGTTTATTACCAACAAGACCACTGGTGGTAAAATGCTTTGGCGCAATATGCCCGGTTAAGAATCCATCGCCTTACCTACTCCTATTGCCACTATGACAGTCATTTTTTCATTTGGAGGATAGAGTAGCCACTATCACAATAATTGGCCTAGCACCTCGATTGTAGTGTAGTGACGCACCTATGACATTTATGGGGTCCACAATTTTGTCTGAACAAAAAGTCTAAAAGCAATAAAGCAATTGTTAATTGAAATAGTTTATAAAAAAATCTTTTTTCTAAAATGGCATTTGACGCCGTCACGATTCTTTAATTTAAATGTCACAACTAAAAATTATTTTTCGAGACAAATCTTCTTTTTCAATTATTGAAAATAGAAAACGATTGACCAAAATTATAATTTTTAATAACCCCCAACATAACCTACATGTTATGTAGCTAAGAACCATCTCCATCAGAAGAGTTTTAAAAAAACAAACACTAAATCGGCGTCAAAACAACTGTTCAAAAGTTACTACAGACATACACATACACACACAGACGTGTACACACACACGCGCTTACATACGGCATGTTAAACTTATGATACTCCTATATACGCGTCAAATGTTTAATTTCAAAAATTAAAAATGTTTTAGCCACAAAACTGTAGTAGTAGTAAGCAGGACTGTCTCTGTCGGTAGACTGGAAATTGAAAATGGTCGATAGTATGTCAAGTCGATCGAAGATCTAAAGAAAATAAGAAGGTACGCTGCATATAAGAGATAAATACAAATTTGCGTACGTAACCATTGCTTGCGGTTGGAAAAATCTTTGTTATTACTCAATAAATTCCTTGTTCAATGATTAAAGAACTTGCTTTATCTCGTAACAAAAACATTGTAGAAAAACCGCTAAGTCAAAGCCTTCGATATAACAAAGTTATGGTTAGTCCCGCAACCTTGGACGTTTAATCTTAGATCCTAAACACATATTTGCTGGGTTTTTACACTTTTTCTGCCTGTCGACCCTTTTTCGGCAATAATAATAAAATTATACGGAGGTAACTTTGTGACGTCAGCCATCAAACGTTACTTGAATAATTTGATGGGGAGTTTTTCGGGACCATCTTTATTTAATGGGGTTTTATAGTTATTTTACTGTGTCATATTTTAGAGGATTAAAACGTTACACCATTGGTCTAGAGGCTAGCTTGTATGACTTACGTTACCATTTATGAGGCTCCACGGTAAGTTGCAAAAGCTAAGAAAATGCAAAATTGTCACGATATATAAAACATATTTTTATTTACGCAATTAATTTTATTTGACAAACGATAGCGTTATAAAGAGCTAATTATTTCAAACTAGTGGTCGCCCATTGGTCGAAATTCGACCATAAGTTGTTGTCGATAAGAACGCCATCTTCATTTATAAAGACCAATTACTTTGATTCCAAACCTTTTAGTGCGCCGCCCACGATCTTTTATCGTTATCATCAATATATTTGTTTGTGTGTGTCAAATGCATGATATTTTGGGCAATGTTTTATTTATTGATTAAATGTACTTTATAAGCATTACTATTGAAAAACATTAGCGTTCCGCACTTCTCCTACACGTAAACTATAAGTGTGCCAAATTTTGTGCTCTTGCGTCCGCGCTATTTTTGTAAAAAGGGGTCCAAAATTTCGGCATCACGTATAAATATATAGATTCATAGAAGATTGTTAATTTGAAATGTTTTTAATCCCCATTTGTTCAACATCCGATAAGTGGATTTGGAGTAAAACTTCATAGTTTTCTTGTTTACTTATGTACTGCAGTCGTTTTTAGTTTTCGATTTTTTTAAATCTATTCTAGTAAAATAAGTCTGAAAAAAGTATCTTCACGTCCATATCCCCGAAGAAGTAGGCAGAGAGGCCAGGGTACCCACGACACACGAAGACACTTAGTTCCACAATAAGATAGGTGACAAGCCTATCGCCAACCGGCCATGTATCCAATCCCAATTTTTTAATTAGAGAATTAGAAATACATTATTTTCTCTTTGTTGCCCGACCCGGGATTCGATCTTGGGACTTCATGGAGTCAAGTCCAAGAACTGAACCGCTAGACCACAGAGGCGATAATAACAAGACTGAAGAACGTGTTAGTCACGAGAACTACTGTTTCAAATTAAAAAAAAACTGAAAAGAGTGAGTCACGCTCATTGTACGTCTGAGCGCAAACGAGATTTGCGCGCCGAAAAATCACATGATGTTCCTTGGAAACAACGTTCGTGAAAGTTAGAACATTTTATATTTAACCCAATATTTTTTTTTTTTAAAAAGGTAAAAGGTATTGGATTTTTTAAAAAGATATTTAATAATATCGCATTTTTTGAACGTTGATCTACTGTGGGTATTCTAATATCCAGAACGTACGACGATGCAAAATATTTTGGTACTACACTACCCACGAACGTTCAAGTTGATAGAGTATTTCTTCCATAATCTTCAAGTGCAATGCTAGAGCTGGTGAAACCGCGGGTAACGCCTAGTTATATTATAGTGGTATAGTACAAGTTTCATTGTAAACTGTATTTTGAAGTAAAACAAACCTTATTGACCTAGTTTCTTGCGCGAACCGTATTTTGCTGGATTTTTACCTTTCCGTGATTCTGAACTTTGCTCTGGACTATTTTTAAAGAGGTTTTATAAAGGTTGAATAAGCAATCGGTATGCTTTAAGTTAGCATTTAAAAAAAACATTAATGGAATTAAAAAGAAATTGTGAAAAAAAAATTTGAGGTGTGGGATACCGTGTTGGTCTGGGCTCCTTTGCAGAATAGATCATCTGCCTTCCTGTTAGGCAGCTCGTAAAAGGGGAGCATAGGCTTACCGTCACTACCACCGTGACATCGGACTAGGTGGTAGACTTTCGCAGCTACTCACCCGGATTGGTACCACCGCCTTACATATTCCTGCCGCCATAGCGTCTTGTCGTGTTCCGCTTTGGAGGGTAAGGTAGCCGGTAAATTTACTTTTGCTTGAGGCCTAACATCCCGGCCTCAGGTTGGCAACGCACCATCACCACCTTTGGCGTCTCTAGGTGGCTTGAATTTTTTACAATCAGGAAATCCGTCTGCTTGTTTGCCTTCCAATATTATAAAAAAAACATCTTTATTATCAACTAAGTAAATAATAAAAAGCTTAGAAATACATTTTGTCTATAGACACCTAAGACGGTAATGGTGGGTTTTGAATCTGGACTTGAGATTTAAGGCTTCTTGTATAAGTTTACTGCTTACTTTATCACCAAAAACTAAAACAAGACAGTGGCGATCATCGGTATCATACAAACTTTCAGCCTCCCTTTGTAGTCCTTTAGGTTAGTTTATGAAAATTAACCCTTTTTTTTGTTGGACATTTTTTTCAACCGTTTCTTTGTTTGAAGTCGAGGTTTGAACCATATTTAAATAAAAAAAATCGGTCCAACGTTGAGCCGTGACAGCTTACAGATTAACACAAAGACAGACTTTCGAATTTTTAATATTACTCGCTGTTTTGCCCTTACTTCACCAGCGTTGAATATTTATAATTACCGTACAAATCTTCATCCCTTTCATCCTTCGACGGTTGGTATTTACAGAAAAAATCTGTTTTTGAAGTCGTATTTTCAGCTATATGCGTATTAAATTTCAGTAAAGCGGTTTAGCCGTGAAAGAATAACAGACATTTATAATATTATAAGATGATGTATGGATACTTATATTCAATTTGAATACAGTTAAAGACAGACAGACAGACATAATAATAATAATAAATCATCGTTATTTCACATAAACCTACAAGAGGCACTTGTGACGGGTCTACATAATAATAAACCTACCACCGGATCGCAACGCGACCGCACACTGAGAAGATCCGACAAGAAACTCAGCGGGCTTGTCTTTTTTTTCTTACTTTAAAATATATTTACAATAATATATGTAATGATACATTATACATTATAAGAGATTGGCATGAGTAGCAATTAATCCCAAGCAGTCTTATCTGCTAAATATTCAGCAATGTTATAATAACCCTTTTGATTTAATTTACATTTAACACATTTCTTAAATTTATTAATTGGAATTTCTTTCATATAATTGGGAAGTTTATTGTAGAACTGTATACATAGGCCCATGAAAGAATTGCTTACTCTGTGGAGAGGAGACACATGCACAGCAAGATTATTTTTGTTCCTAGTATTGACACAGTGTATATCACAATTTCTTTAATATGAACTTGAATTACTATGAACACACATAGTGCATTTTTTTACAAAATTCTACCCTCTAAACATTGTACTGATTTATGAGAAAAACTATTGTTCGCGAATAAAGTAGCGGTTAAACATCTAGTTTGAATGTAACATATGTAAATTTTGCGTATAAAACGTTCAACTTTGACTAAGCAATAAAACATACAGTTTATGGTTTACTGTAATTTACGGACTTTCGTTTATTTCATTATCGGGACCTTAATGCTTCATTTAGTTAAACATTATGTATTTTGTAACCTTCAGTAAATACCGTGGTGAAATACGGATCGTAAAAGTTAATACTACCTTTAATTATTCATGGATAAGTTTTAATTTTGTCGTAAACGTGTTGTCAATATATAAAAAAATATCTTCACGCCCATATCCCCGAAAAGGTAGACAGAGGATCAGGGCCATCACGACTAGTCAAAGACACGAAGTCCCACAGTGTGATAAGTAGCAAGCCTACCTCTGCCTACCTTTTCAGGGATATGAGCGATAAATACGCGGAAGTAGCTGGCAACATTTAGCATTTAATAAACCTTTCCATTTTTTCAATCTTAAGGTCAATCCAAATGAAATCGAAATTTTATTTACCCTGGCAACCCTAAGTTTAAATAATCCTACAATTTTCTATTAGTAGGCTTTTGTGTGGCTACGTGCGGCTAATTGTTAATTGTAATACATTTACTGAGGCAAGCCGTTAAAACCAATTACGATAATGATGGTAGTTCGTGCCGTTCTATCTCATGAATATTTTAACGTAAAACGACTTGCTGACGCTGCGACCAAATATTACTTCAACAGACATTAAGTCCGGTACTAGATTGTTACGGAAAATGCTGCTAAATATATCTTGTACACCAAAACTAGCAACCTTTCCCGGCTTCGCATGAGCTAACAAGCTATGTGAATATGTGGTAATCTTCCTCTTGAATCACTCTTTCTATTTAAAAGAACGCATTAAAAGCTGTTGCATATTTTTAAACATCTAAGCATGCATAGAGGCAGACAGTGGAAAGCGACTTCATTGTACACTATCTAGTGATGCCTGATAAATCTCTATTTCCCCTGATCCTCCTATCATCCATAAACGGATTAACCAAGTTTGCTTATTCTTTTTTGTAGTGGCAAATATGATCAAATCTAAAATAAAATAAAAAAAGTTTAGTGGAACCAAAAAAAAATTAAGAAGATAAATACAGACAGACAGACAAGGATTGAATGAAAATATAAATTTTATATAACTGTCACTTGATTGCTAATTGACAGCTAATAGATATAATATATTAAAGTGAATTTCATTTGGTAACAGATTTATGCGGAAAAAATATTCTAGAAATGAGAGTTTGTTTGGATAAGCTCCTTTTAAAATGATTATATTAAAAAAAAACAACATGATTTATAAATTTTCTATGCAATTTAAAGCTTTTAATATAGTTATCAAAATTTATGTGATGAATAACGTGACGTCACATTCGAGTACACTTTAAATATAAAGCTTTTATTTTAGTTGCGAAATCTCAGTAGATTTTAGAATAGCTGAGTGATTATTTACCAATTTTTCTATTATTACGGGGATATTCCATTGTACACAAATATAAAAATTAGTCATGTGCCTCTATCACGCACCAGTTTTAAAAGGAGCATTAGTCAAAAGTTTGATGGCGCTTGTTTCTGAAAACAATGCAACTATTTTTATTTAATTTAAGAAATTTGATAGAACGTTTTAAAAACCGAGTAGACCTGACTTGGTTTATATACAAGTAAGATATAGATTTATATCTCAAATCTGTGTCAAAGAAATAAAAGATATCTTTATATGGAAGAGAAGAGAAAGAAATATTAGATATTCTTCAAAGCTACAATGAAAGGAAATATATTCTAAAGAAAATGTTTCAATACGTTTTTCATATTGTTATTCTCTCCAATCATGTGCAATGTCTTGTCGCTTATAGTTTCAAGTCTATGCCAAATTTAAAAACATAAATGCACAAATTGTATATTATTCCCGAGTCCGTGTTGGTCTCCTGTGAAGAACAAAGTTTTCCTGCCAGGCAGTTCGTAAGAGGCGAGAAATAAAAAACTGAGTCATTATCAACAACACTACTGGTGGTAGAGTACCGTGTTGCAACTTGTTCGAGGTGTTAACAAACATCTTTTTAATGATAATGGAAAGCAAACAAGCAAATAGATTTCCAGATGGTAAGAAATTCACGTCGCGTACAGACACCAAAGGTGTTAATTGTTTGTTGGTAATCTGAAGCCGGGTTTTCCAGCTGCCTTATCATATGAACCAGAACAAGTCAACGACAAGCACTGACATTATGGCTGCAGGAATAGGTAAGGCGGTGGTAACAATCCGGATGAGTCACTGCGAAACCTTTTACGAGTTGTCTGGCAGGAAGTCTGATGGTCTATTAGGCAGTGGAGCCCGGACCAATATAGGGGACAACATTAAAAAACAAGATATCTGAGATGTAATCCGAGCAATTAATCGCGAACAAACCCGCGATTAGCAGCTAGTTTAAGCATGTACATTTATAAAACAACCAATATAAAAAATATATAAATTAATACTACTGCTACTATCAACAACGAAAGAAACAAGAAAATTAATGATTACAATTTTCAAAATGACGGGGCTTCATTAAAAACGAAATTCCTTTATTAAATTTCTCTTAGAATTATAAACAGTCCGAGGTAGACCCTGTAATAATCATAACATTTCTTTGAGCAATATCTTCAATGTGACCTCGAAATAAGGATTAACGACGGAGCGAGAAAATTAAACCTTATTCAAAAGTTCAGCCACTTATTCTAGAGATTAAGGTAAATATTTTTTATCTTACCTAGCCAAAAGCAGCTTTAAGGAGAAACAAGAACGTAGACATTTTCTTTATCAGTTTTGCTCAACACGAGGATTATGTAAGGAAAATTATCATAAAAAGGATACCTTATGAAAATTTATTTAAAATAAATTTATAGTTAAACGTTAAAAATAAAACTTAATGTTAATGGTTGGGGCGGCTAAGAGGGGTTTTGTACAGTAACTCGAGCACGTCAGAAAATCATACGGAAAACCTTGTGCCCTGTAATGTAACCCTATGATGCATGAGCTATTAATATACAAGCGTGTGTTCAAGACAGCTCTTTACATTAATCAAAACAAATCGAATCTCAAAAGACTTGAGCACGTCAGATTAAAATAAGGTAAGTTAATTACAGAACAGCGCATATTTTAAAAATCTGTTAACTTTAGTGTTATTTATAGAACAAGTTGTAAAAGTTTTTTTTGGATGAAGGAAATTCTTCTGACGTGCTTGAGTATATGTGACTGATTCTTTTACTTACACATATTTAGAATAAAATAATATAATCTTAACAAAAACTTTTTTAAATTAGAACCCTAACATTCACCCTAACAATCCTATAGGTCCCAGGTAACGCTTTAGTCACTGCACATTTAGCATCTTGGACTCCTCTACTATAAAAAAGTAGGATACTTATTTCATGATCATAAGATTTCTTCGAAAAATATATTCCCTGTAAATATGTTCACTGAAAAAGGATTAACGAAGGGGCAAGAAAATTAAACCTTATTCAGAAGGTGTTCTAGATATTAAGGTGAATATTTAATCTTGCTTAAATAAAAGCGTGGGAATATTTTTTCAATCGTATTCAGATAGCTTCGACTACTATTCAAGATATTCAAATAAATTTTATTTGAAACAAGATATAAAGAATACACTAAAATATGAACACTTTTAAAAAAACACAAATAAAAAAAAACACTTAAAATAAACCGGGTTCTTTCACTGGGTCGGGCAAGAATGAAACCAGAAAATGTCTTTTTTTAATTTGTAATATAAATAACGTTGCTTCGGATTGGATATGTGCCCCGCTGATGATGGGCTTGAAATTTATCACATTGTGGGACTAAGTGTTTTTGGTTAGTAGTTGGTTGCCCAGTATGTGGCTCTGCCTACCTATTCGGGGATGTGGACGTTGAGGTATTTTTTCTTTTTTTTAAATAATCACATTTTAAACTTTTTTCTAAACGCAAAGTTAGGTAAAGCGAATTTAAATAACATTTTAATGTAACCTCGGCATAAGAATTGACGAGAAAGCAATCCCACAAATTAAGTTAAATCTATATATTAATACGTGACGCCAAAACTTTGGACCCCTTTTATACGAAAATTGCGCTAACGCAGGAGCATAAAATTTGGCACACTTATTGTTTATGTGTAGGAGAAGTGCGGAATGCTAATATTTTTCAATAATAATGCTTATGAAGTACATTAAATCAATAAATAAAACATTATCCACACTACCATGCATTTGACACACACAAACAAATATATTGATGATAACTTTAAAATATCACAGATGGCGCACTAACTATTTATAAAGTTTAGTGGTTGGTCTTGAGAAATGAAGTCGTAGTTCTTATCAACAAAATATTTAAATTTGTTATGGTCGAATTTCGACCAATGGGCGACCTCAAGTATTCTTTATCTTGCCAATTTTACACCAGTTTTCAAGTGAAAACAAGAAAACACGTACATTTCTTTACCAGTTGCGCCAGACACTGAGACAAATGAAGGGATATCTGTTTCGCCTACAACCACATCTTACAGGAACAATACTTTATAGTAAGATTTACTAGTTACTAAAGAATCCGCTTTCAACACTTATTTGATAGTCCGCCTTGAGTAGCCGAATGCTGGACTTATAGTGGCACCAGGTTCGATCCCCTATTCGGGAAACAAAAAAGTGTGTATTTTCAATTTTCTAATAAAATAACGTTGCTCGGGATTGGATATGTGCCTGGTTGGCGATAGGATTGCGACCAATTACATTGTGGGACTTAGTGTTTTCGGCTAGCCGTGGGTGCCCTAGCTGTGATTCTGTCTAGCTCTTCTGGGATATCGGTGTGAAGATACTTTTTATATAATACTAGCGGCCCGCCCCGGCTTCCTTGCTCTTCAATCACTTTATCTATTTAAAAAAACACCATCAAAATCCGTTGCGTAGTTTTAAAGATTTAAGCATATAAAGGGACATAGGGACAGAGGAAGACACTTTGTTAATACTATGTAGTCATTTGAAAATTAATTCACATAGTACGGGCAGTTTGAAATTCACCAGAGCAGCTTTTTATAAATCTGTAACTAGTTAGAGGTGTAAAATATAAACCAACAAGCAGTATATTTGCTACAAAGCTACTGCAGAGATTTATATGCGGACAGCTGAAAGCGAGAAATAGATTAGTTTGGACCATTCGCAGCGCAGGTAGAGCAGTCCTTTGTGAATAATATCTTTATGTTTCTGATTAGAATTGCAAACGGAGGAAAATAAAAACATGCCGTTTAAGGTTTTTCTGACATTTCATCAAAGGACTTTGATCCTTTAGATGTTTGTCTGATGATTATTGTTTGGGAGACTTGACAAAGTTACAAAGACGAAACACATGTTTTTGTTGAATTTCCTTAACAAACATTTTCTGTACCGAATCTGTGAGTAAATAATTTTAAAAAAATATTTGAAATTACCTATTTTTTTTTCGAGTTTTGCTGGTTGTAGAGGTCGACTTGAGTTGTGTTTGAGTACAGTTCGGTGGTATTAGTCGAAATGACATTATATAAATAATAGTAAGTATACATAATTTTTTTGTAGTAAACACTTGTAATTATCCACTATACACTTTATTATATACTTTTCGTTACTCTATAGCCAACCGGTTTCACTTTTTACAGCATAATCAGGGCTTTAAAACTAAAATAATAAAATAAAGTATATAGTGGATAAGTACAAGTGCTTACAAGAAAAAAATTGTGTATACAATGGAATTCAACCAAGTGCCGACGGTAACAAGTACAGATTCTATAAATAATAGTCTCGACTTTTCCAAGGTCTCCAATTTATGATAAGCATGTGAAAATCGACTTGTACTGAAAACAAAATACTTATATCAAACAATCATATTTAATAATATAGTAGAGATAAATAAATTCGACAAAAACAACATAACTTACTTCTTTTACATAAGAGTCTTCAAAACCGGTGTGTTTGTATGAAAATGGACATGAATGTGGAAAAAGCTAGGCAGTTCTGCAAGGATCATACTATGTAGCACTCGATACTCTCTGCCTGCCCTTTGATTGACTTAGAGTGAATATATGTATGTATGTATTATTAAGGCTTCTTCACAACCGAAATTCGACGACAAACCAATTATTAAGATAATGATCCAAACCATATTTTTTATGATATTGGAAAGCAAACAAGCAGACGGATTTCCTGATAATAAGTAATTCGCATAGAGACACCAAAGGTGGTAACGGTGCGTTGCCAAACTGAGGCCGAGTTGTTAGACCTCGAGCAAGAGTAAGTTTACCGTAACACGTCATGACGTTATGGCGGCAGGAATAAGTAAGGCGGTGGTACCAATCTGGGTGAGTCGCTGCGAAACTCTACCACCTAGTCAGATGGCACGGTGTTAGTAAGTCACTAACACCGTGCCTATGTATATATTATTAGGATAATGATCCAAACCATATAATATTTATGCGGTAATAATAACATTGCACAAAGCGTTAATTAAGGTGTCCTTGCATTAATTAAATCATACATAATCTGTACGCAAACAATTCGCATTTAACCACAAATAGCTTTTGTCGATTTGTAATGAAAGCTTAGCGTAATATAATATGGATGTATAATGTATTTGAGATTATAACCTTTGATTAACTAACTACTAGCAGCCCGTCTCAGCTTCATATATTTCTTGTGTTCGTGTGTTTGTCACTGAACTCCTTCTAGACGACTGGACTGATGTTGATGAAACTTTTTGTGTGTGTTCAAGGGAATTCGAGAATGGTTTAGATTTACAATTTGGTATCCTGGGAAATGTTTTTTTAATTATTTTTTTAATAATAAGTTGATTTTGAAATGTTTCAAATCGGATCCGACAGACTGTGCTACAGTCAAAGTATTGACGTCAAGCTATACGAAGTTTGCTGGGTCAGCTAGTATACATATAAACCCTCTTATTGGATCACTCTATTAAAATAGCTTCAAAATCCGTTGCGTATTTATACGGCTAATATTGATAATCTATCTTAGACAAAAGACAGGACTGCCTACTTTAGATTAGTAACTAGGCAACCACAGTTTTTAATGAAAATCAAAAATATCTTGGCAATTTTGATAAAATTAAACTTTATTAGGCCCATCTCTATCTATGGATATGTTATTAATAATAAATAAAATAAAAATGTTATTAATATTAGTCGTTAAAGATCTAAGCCTACATAGGGACAGAAAGCGGAAAGCGACTTTGTTGTATGTATGTAATAATAGTAAAACACATTAATTAATGTCATACTTGAAGATGCAAAGGACTATTTAGGCATTTAGTGATTAGCCAAAAATATGTTAATTTTCCCCGTGTTGGTCTGGGCTTCTGCATAATAGACCATCTCCCTTCCTGCTAGGCAGATCGTAAAAAGCGAGCATAGGCTTATCGTCACTAGTACCGTGACATCCTTCTAGGTGGTAGAGTTTCGCAGCGACTCGCAGGATTGGTACCACCGCCTTAAATATTCCTGCCGCCATAACTTCAATGCTTGCCGTTGACGTGTTCCGGTTGGAGGATAAGGGGTTGAAATTGGGATTCGAAAGTTTGTATAGAGGACCTAAATTTTTAAACTTTATTTTGGGCTACTTATTAAATATTAATAGATACGTATGTAAGCGTTTCCGTAAATTCTACCCCTAAAGGGGTAAAATAGGGGTTGAAAGTTTGTATGAAAGTCCACTATTGATTAAAATAAATATATACGTTTAAAAACAGGAATATTTATAAATGTAACTTTTATTTCAACTTCGGTTCATTGAAAATATTAACAACGCGTGGACCAAAGCCGCGGGTAACAGCTACGGGTAAGTTAGAGATATGTTTGATGAATACAATGTTATACGGATCCTGGACCTATCAAAAATTCCAGACCCTATTACTTGTAATAGTATAAAGTTACAATGGCACGCCTGAGCGACAGGGCCCAAAGTTTCGGTATTAGTGCTCTGTGACCCAATTACATAATATCATATGACGTAGAGGATGTGTGGATATCGTGCTAATTAGAATTTACTTCATAAATAATAACCTTGTTAAATCTAAGCTATAATTTATTTATAGCTTGTTAACTCGTTTGTAATTAGTAGCAAATCACTTCCGTGGTTTGGGCTATATATACCTATATATATTATATATATATATATATATATGTATATAATTTAATAACATTGGAAGGCAAACAAGCGGACGGATTTCCTGATGATAAGAAATTCCCGCCACCTAGAGACACCAAAGGTGGTAATGGTGCGTTGCCAACCAGAGGCCGGGATGTTAGGCCTCAAGCAAAAGTAAGTTAACCGGCTACCTTACTCTCCGAACCGGAACACGTCATGACGTTATGGCGGCAGGAATAGGTAGGTGAGTCGCTGCGAAACTCTACCACCTAGTCAGATGTCACGGTGTTAGTGACGGCAAGCCTATGCTCGCCTTTTACGAGCTGCCTGGCACAGGAAGGTAGATGGTCTATTCTACAAAGGATTCTATATGAGGTCCATCCACTTTCAGGTTCAGTAGATTAAAACATTGAACCAAATAGGTAAGTATTGAACGTTAAACTAAAACAGTCGTCTTATCTTTATATTTTTAAAGAAAAAACACTTGTACTGTTTTACTTATCACTTATAATTCATTACTTTGTAATTAATAGCCTACCGGTTTCGCTTATACAGCATTATCAAAAATATTGTTTAGTAGTTTAAGTTTTAGCCCTGATGATGCTGATGATGATGGAACGTTTTAGACATGTCAGATTAGTCCGGACATGTCAAGTTTTGCTGTTTTTAATCAACATTTTCCGAATGATAGATTAAAGTTCTGTAGAAATTTCGTATACAGACTAAATTGACAGTACTAAAAGTGTTTCGTCTTTTTGTATAATTTACGCTAAAAGAAGATAGCGATGTTGCTGATTTTTTTATTTTCTTCACTAACAAAGAAACATCATTTCCACGCATGTATGAAGTATGAAGTCGCGGACACCAGCTAGTTACTAAAAGTTCTTAAAAAACGACACGTATTGTTATAATGACAAAGTTCTATAACTTGGAATTAGATATAGAGCGAACAATTTACTCGGGTCTGCGTATTGATCCCTGTAGTGATTAAACGTCGCTTGAACTTGACGTAAATCAGCGTGAAGATTTCACGTGTGACACATGTTGTTAAGGTTTTTCCAAGGGCTATTGAAATATATAGGTAATCTGTACCAAGTAACTTCAGTCAGTCCGTCAGAAGCATGGACATCATCAGCCGTGACCGTTCAAGTCTTGTGTTGATATTCAATGTGCCTCTTAATATCCGGTGATCCCTAAAGGTTTTTAGTCTATTGATCACAGAGACATCATTGAATATGTGGCATCTGGTAGACAAAATGAAGTCTATCTCATTTTTGTCGACCCATCCGGGCTAATCCAGGTCCGTTTAGGATGTGGCTTTTTTCTGAAGAAGAAATTCATCATAAAGAGTCCTTTCTTCTCCAAAAATTCAGCCAAACCGTTTGCCCCTCGGATCACGCCTGCCAAATTGACCCACTTTCAGCTTATCACTCTCTTTCCTGCCCAGCTTTGCGTTGAAGTCGCTCATCACTACCGTGTAGTGCGTTTTGAAGGTATGGAAGGCTTTCGAGATGTACTCGTACATCGCCTCCACCTCGTAGTCCGAGTGCGCCGTAGTCGCCTTAAAAGCAAGGAAACAAAGCATTGACAAAAGCTACTTTGGGTTTACAACAGGTAAAAGTTCTTTACATGTGGTTTGATTTAATTTTGATTTCCTTTAGGTATTATATTATACGAAACTAATGACCAAAGTTAATATTGTTCCATCCCGAAGTCCTTTTAAGACTTAGTTGTTCTCCCACTATAATAGTTACTAAAGCTTAACAACATACAAGTTAGTTTCCAAGTTAAGGAAATCCGTTTGGATTCATTAATTACTGGTTTATCTGTATTCTGAATTTATTTATTTAATATAACGTATAGTTATCGTAGTTTATTATTATGTCTATTATGACTTTCTTAACATTACTACTAAAATTAAAAAAGCTATAACCCTCGAAAACACATGTAGCTAAGAACCATTTCGAAGAAAAAACACCTTTCCAAGAAAAAAGCATCGAATTTGATTCATTCATTCAAAAGTTTTGACGACACAACCTGGCATAAACATACATTGTGTATGTTTATCTTTGTCTGATTGTGTCAACAAGTTATATTTATAACTCTTTTTATTCCATCGGGGTTTAATGATATGATTTAATAAAATAAATAAATAATGATTAGAAGAAAGTATTTATAAAAACAAAGTAACCAATATAGGTATTGTTAAACATATGTTATGTACAAAAGAGGATTGTGGTTTTATGAAACGACGGTAAAAGTGAAACTAGATCTATACTTATAAACTATAGACGGCGTCATATTTGCCTCAGCTGCTCTGACGTCACCGTCACGTGACATGCGACACACAGACCAAAAAATTTGAAACGATGTAATAAAAGTTTCACTTTAAAAAATAAACGTTTCTTAACAAATGACCCAAATTTATATAACTCTTAAGTAAGCAAACGGTACTCATAAGTAAATACTTACATTTAGATACTGTATAAATTTAATAAATACTCAGAAATACAGATATCTACGTTCAAAAAATATATTCATACAAGTGTCTGCCCCTGTCATACCCGTAACTATAATATCTGTAATATAACACATACCATTATAAATAATGCCAACAAATTAATGAAATAGTCTAAATTATTTTATATTAATATGAGTATGTGGTTGAAAATACTGCTCAAAAACTGCTGAACCAAATGCCCTAAAATTTATGTATTTACAGCTATATACACATCGAACATATTATGCTGTACCTAATAGAAAAAATTAAAATCAGACTACTTTGTAGAAAGTTATTTAAAAAGTTCAGTTACTTCGTCGGTTAAAAATTCCGCTTCATTCTGTAACAGTTATATCATATCAGTTTTCAAACAAACGAATCCTCATCGAAATCAGTCTATTCATTTGGGAGCTGTGATGCCACAGACAAATACATATAGAAACGTCAAACTTAAAACTTTTCCATGTGCAGTTGATGGGAAAAGTTTTCACTTAAGACATATATACATACGTACATTATACTTCCTAAATCGCAGGATCGATTTAATATTTCCTGTCACTATTTCGCATACACAATTGGATAATGAGTCCCACAGGGATTAATATTACCTCCTTCTGGTTGGAAGGTTTCGTAAATTGGTCCACTTTGCATTTATTTCAGTTATAAGTGAATAAAATGGCGGCTGGGTTATTGGGTTAGCGTGAAAGGCAGCCGTTATTGACTTTTAATTTTCATTTACTTGAACTATTACTTATTATTTGACGCCCAGAAGAATCTTACGAGTTTATGTTGTACCTTTATTGCATTCATATATATATATATATATAGCATAATTTTTGAAAGCGGTCCAGTAGTTTCGGAGCCTATTAATTTTAAACAAACAAACAAAAAATTAAACCTTTCCTCTTTATAATATTAGTATAGACAAACTGTTAGACAGACAGTCGAAAATTAAAAAAAAACAATTTCCGTATAAAACATTACATTTATATGCATGTTATAAAAAGTGGTTATTTTATTGTTACAAAAAGATACCCCAATTTTACTTATTCGTGTATATTTTATAGATGAAAGTTTGTATGAAATCATGTTGAAGTTGACCAAAGCTGCTTTTAAAAGTAACTATTCTGCACTCACAAAACCACGGACAAGCAGCTAATGATATAAATTATTAATATTACACATTATTCTTTCATAACTAATGCCGGCTCCTATATTCAAGGAACGAGTCGTTTTGCTCACAAAAGGTTGTTTTTTACGAACAGTAAAATTCTAACTACGATCGTTCGTTATTGATAGTTAACTCAAAACATTTTGTGTGATTTAATTGATTTTTTGATATGCATGTAGTTAAACACACAGGTTCAAACATAGTTAACTGCTTTCACAAAAATCAACCCAAAAAAACTATTCTAGGGAATTAAATTTCGTAATTAAAAAAAAACGTTACTCGGAAGTTTAAAAAAATATACTTTTTTAAACTTCATATTAATATTTACGCTAACGAAGTCGCCGGTAAACAGCTAGTTCAGTCCGGATAAAATGGCGTCTAGGTTATTGGGTTAGCGTGGAAAGCGACCGTTATTGTTGCCTCATATTTTTCTCGTGTTGCTCGAGGCGTCTGCTGGGATTTGAACTTATGTCATCCCACTATTGAGGTCACTTCCACAAATACCCATTATGATTTTAAATTTTCTAAAGTACTAGATGAAATATTATTTCATGAATAATATTTGTGTTATATCATTTTTTTAATCGCCTCTGTGGGCTAGCGGTCCGGAGAAAGACTTGACTTCGTGAGGTCCCGGGATCGATCCCTGGGGAAACACACGACTTACCGAAGATACTAAGTCCCACAATACGATAGGTGGCAAACCTATCGCCAACCGGGCACACATCCAATTCCGGGCAATATTTTTTATAAGAAAATTGAAAATACGTATTTTCTATTTTTTTGTTAGCCGACCGGGAGATTGAATCCGGGACCTCAAAAAGTCGTGCCCGACGCTGGACCGCTAGACCACAGAGATGATACCTATACATTAAAAAAATATGTTAAAACTCCCCTATGGTACACAAAACGTATCGAAAATAAGTAATGGTCAACAAAATGATTAAAGAAGAAAAAACTAACTAAGAATATTAATAAAAAAACAATTAAAATTATCACTGCAAAAGTAATTGTTGCATTGCCTTTCCTTTGATTTTGATTATGTAATTGGATCAATACTAATTGATCAGATGTTAAGATGATCAGATGTTAAGTGAAATTTGTCCTGCTGTTGGTCCGGGCCCCTTTGCAGAATATACCATCTGCCTTCCTGCCAGGCAGCTCGTAAAAGGCGAACATAGGCTTATCGTCACTAACACCATAACATCTCACTAGGTGAGTAAGCTAGCCGATAAACTTATTTTTGCTCAAGACCTAACATCCCGGTTTCAGGTCGGCAACGCACTGTTACCACCTTTGATGACTCTAGCCGGCGTGAATTTTTTACCAACAGGAAATCCGTCTGCCTGTTGGCCTTCCAATATCATAAAAATAAAAAAACAAATGGTAACTAACAACCATCTTTATTAAAAAAAACATAATTAAAATACTTTTTTGTCGGAGCTTTAACACCACATCTATATAAATGTATATCACACATCATAAAACACTTTTTCCGTTGAGGTTAAATCAGAGTAAAACTGAACATTAATTTAAAAACTCGAAGCTAATATGAACCACATAAAGAGTAAAATGGAACATTGTAGAACATTGGTGAAACAAATTGAGCTGTCACTAAAATGTTTCCACCTCATAGAAAACTGCAGGGGAAAGTTAATTTCACAAGTTATATGTTGGCAACACAGTCCAAGTAAACTTTGATGTAATTGGAAGCTGAACGTTCAAGTGGTTTAATGAAACTTCCTTTCTACAAGGTACCACTTTGCTTTTATAAAAAGTAAGAGAAAATCTATTTTGTATTACATTTTCAATCGCCTCTTTGGTTGAGAGGTTAGCGTATACCCATGTCACCGATCATCGTAGAAGCTTAGGTTTGATTTCCAACAGGGGCAGTCATATGTTTGAGTACATATGTTTCTGTTTTTAGGTCAGGGTGTCTGTGTATTTAAGCCGTTGATAATTATAACAGGGGTTGTAGACGGTTGCGAACATTTGTTGTAAATATTGTTTTTTTATGATAATGGTAGGCAAACAAGCAGACGAATTTCCTGATGGTAAGAAATTCACGCAGTCTAGAGACACTAAAGGTGGTAATGTGCGTTGCCAACCTGAGGCCGGGATGTTAGGCTTCGAGCAAAAGTAAGTTTACCGACTACGTAATCTTCCGAACCGAAACACGTCAATGGCAACCACTGACGTTATTGCGGTAGGAATAGGTTTCGCGGTGGTACCAATCCGGCCGATTCGCTGCGAAACTCTACCACCTAGTAACACTCCTACACCTAGTAAACACTTAGTAGTACCTACTCCTTTGTAAAAGTTCTTACTCACATAATATGTATTTATCCATGGATTATATCCATGGATAAGTTACACAAATTGAATCTAACCCCAAAGTAAGCAAATTATATGCTTGTGTTATGGGAACTAGTCAACGATTATAATACATAGAAATACTCAAATATAAATATTTAATAAACACCCAGACCCGGAAATGCAGACATCTAAATGTTCATCACACAAATGCCTGCCCCCGTCAGAAATCGAACCCGAGCCTCGCGGTTGATCGGTGTAGTTAGGCGAGTACGCTAGCCACTCGACCAACGAGGCGGTCAAAATGCTGTATTTGTTCATCTTTTTTATTTTCTGGATATGAATTCAATCAGTATAGATTATTGTGTAAGTGTTTATCAGAACAATTGAAATCCGATAAGTCCAGCAATCAATTTCAATAAATCTCATTACTGCAATTTACTCGCTAGCAAAAGAGAAAACAACTGGAAGATGTTTAAAATGTCTATCTGTCTTATTTCAAGCTATCTTCCTTCAATTAGTTGATTTAAAAAGTCTGTTCTTTCTATCCTTTTGTTCGCAAGAATTTTATTTCCAATTTCCAAACGTAAGCTCGGCGCCAGTATTCTTTAGAGATATTTTGTTTTTATTGGGTTTTTATAGCATTTTTAATGGGATAGTTGGTAAGAAACACATACATACTAGAGATGATAGTGGGGCTTTGCCAGTCTAATGTTGAGATGTTCAGTCTATCTTCGCCCCTGAAATTTGAAAGTGGAATTTGATTATGGCGAGTACTAATGTTTTCGAGACAGGATTAGAAAATTAAATGAATAAAAAACGTATCGCTTCTGTGGTATTGCGGTCCAGGTGTTGGACATGACTTCATGTGGTCTTGGGTTCAATTCCCGGGTCGGACAGTAAAAAGAAAATGTGTTTTTTTTTCAATTTTCTAATAAAAAAAGTTGCTCGGGATTGGATGTATGCCCGGTTGGCGATAGGCTTGCCACCTATCTAATTGTGGTACTTAGTGTCTTCTGTTAGTCGTGGGTTGTGCCTCTGCCTACCGCCTCGGAGATATAAGCGTGAGGATATTTATAACTACTTTTTACTTAAAAAAAAGGTATGTTCACGCCCGTATCTCTGAAGTATTTCTACAGGTATAACTAGAATACCCACCACTAGACAAAGCCGCTAAGTCCTATGATGCGATAAGTGGTAGCTCTTTCGCCAACTGGGCACATATCTTTTCCCGGTCAACGTTGTTTTTATTATAAAGTTAAAAAAATCTTTTTGTTGCCTGGTCCGGGGTGGAACCCGGGACCTCATGAAGTCAAGTCTTACACCAGACTGCTAGAATACTGAGGCAACATAAATAGAAAATTTATAAATAGAACGTACATAGCATAGGCAAGTCGACTCTACTACCTATCCATAATCACACTGAGCCTTTACCATGAGTTTACGCCTTGTCAAGTTTACTATACTCTACCATCTCTGTTAATTGTTTAATTAGCGCCTCTATTAGTAACAAGAGAAACACTTTTTTAGATTTTGACACGTAACTTACCAAACGTAATCTATACCAACTCATGGTAAAAGCTTTGTTAGTGACTTTTGAACATAAGCTTAACTTAAGTGGCGAACTTATCATGGATTTTTTAAAGTAGCCCGAGGACAATCGAAATTTTTACCTTTACATTAAAGAGCTTTTAACAGTTTATTCTAAAATGTATATAACGACTATCGTTATTAAATACTTTGTAAAGCCTTGTCTTAGCAAAAAGTTTTACATAACATAATTTTATTCAAAGATCTTTTTTTCACAAAGCTTGTACTTTTTCTTAAAGCCCACTCTTTTTCTTCTGATTCTAGTTGTTAATGAAGCGCTTTTTACAGTTAGAAGTATGTTTGTAACTCTTTGAGTTTTGCCACTTGTTTCTTAACATAAAATCGTTAGCTTCTTTTGATCTGCGTGCAACAAAAAAAATTACTAGCTATTGCTTGCGTGGACTCATAGGAACACTGTTTCAGGATGAAAACTATTATATGTGTTAATCTAAGCTACCTTCAATGTGTGAAAATTTATTCTGAAGGTTTTGCGTGAAGGAGTATCAAACTAACAGACAAAACTTTCGCATTATCCTATTAATATAATAATATTAATAGGATAGGATACTATAATTAAAAAAGTTGGGAGGTGTCACGGGACACCTCTTAACAAAAATCTTTGTACAAAAAACATGTACACACTCAACAAAAATAATCGTCGCGACACCACACAGTTCAATCCGAAATAGAAATGAAAATATCTGGCTTGCTTTCTATAAGAGAGTGAGAGGGAGACAGACAGAGAAACATGCGCACAGCTTACAGCAAAAAGTGTCGTTGCAACTTTTCGTTAGAATTTTTTCCGCCTAGCCCCCTTTCACGACTGACAAGGAACTTCGTTCCAAAAATGTTAAATAAACCCCTATAAAACCTATAGGTCAGTACAAGTCAGATTTAAAATAAAATTCCTTATCGAAATCCGTTCATTCATTCAAAAGTTATGATGTGACAAACAGACCCACACATACACATACGTGCGGACACCTTGTTATAAATGACTTAATTACTAAAATTAATTAACTGATTAACTTCATAGTATAAGCTACAAAGCGGATCGAGTTGATGTTTGATATACAGATGGCATATGACAAAAATGTTGAGGCATACGTCAACACCACCAAATATAAACCTTCGTTTCGATGTAAACTTAAAATTTGTAAGTGTCTATTTAACCCTTGGTTGTACTTTTGCGCCATCATCTTCTGGCACGTGCTACAGCGGCACGATACAAAAGCGACCGTTTCTAATCGAATAGACTTTTCTCACTTTCACTTTCGTTAAAGTTTCGTTGTTCGAGGGGCTCGCGTTCATCCTTAACTACATTGACCAATCGTGAGTCTCTGGTTCAATTTCTGACGGAGTTTTTGTGTGACGAACATTATTATATGTATATAGGTATTTATATGTTTAAGTATCGTTGACTAGCACCCACAAGCATAAGTAATTGGCTTACTATGGCGTTAGTTCAATTTGTGTGATTTGTCCATGGATATTTATTTATTACTTTGATCTCGAATAAATAAGTTTCGAATTAATTACCTATTAATAGCTTTTATTTAACGTAAGGTAATTATTGTATTTTTAAAACTTTTTCATACAAAATAATATTTTGTATGAAAAAAAAACTTAACGATATTATCGTTAAGTTCTTTATTATAAAACAAACAAATAAATAAACACACATCTCTCCTATTGGTTTTAGACAACCGGGGCCTAGAGATACCATAGATGTTACAAGTGCGACGCTTTCCTGTTAGTGGAACGTTAGACCTAAAATACAAGTAAATCTATCGCCTACTCTAATGTCATTTTTGCAGTAAGAATAGGTAAAGCGGAGAATAATTATACTTCGGCAAGTTGCTATACGTACGTTACTTCCTGTAGTCTTGTTAGTAACCTATACTTACTTCGGTTGACCTTTCAGACTGGAAGGTAGATGTAAAGGAACCTGGACCAATAAAGAAAGATGTAATTATATTCACAAAGAAGTATTTAAGCAAAATTTCTGTTCGAAACATTTAATTATTCCTTTCACCTTTTAAATTTAAATTACTCTGAGAGACAGGATTGTGATCACCGAGTTGCGAAATAAAAATCTAAGGTGCTTTTGTATAATTATTTTATAGAAACTCTCATAAACGTCTTCTTACTTATTCAAACAAAAAAAGTTGTTATTTTGTTTCTCTTAACATTTGTCACTCATTGGTACAAGTTGTTAACAGTTTACTTGTATATGAGGGTCAGTTTATAATTTTATTTAAATACATCTATTTTAGTATTAAATTAATAAAATCTTTAAGTTTTAAATAACTCACTATGTATAAAAATCATGTTAATTAAAAATTAATATTAAAATTATTTCTTATGATGTTATTATTTATTGTTATTTTATAATACAGTAATCATCTTTATTTGTTCTATTATGGCAGTTTTGATCAATGGCTAAATTACGCAAGGCTGGGATGTCAAGTTTAAGATAGTGTTGTCAAATTCAAAGCAAAAATCAATCGCCTACCGGATATTTATCCAATCCCGAGCAACGCTTTATTTATTAGCGAATTGAAAAAAATGCATTTCGAGTATACATACAAATCCAGGAATCGAACTCAAGACCTTTGTATAATCAACACGACTACCGGACTAACAAATTTCTTGTTTGTTATTAATACGTATCATAATATAATCAGACACCAACATACACAAGTTTAGCAAATGCTGATGTGTTAATACTTCTATGCTTACTGGATGTATGCCTTACCCTTCAAATTGAAACACGACAATAGTGAGAACTGACAATGTAACGGTTTCATTTGAAGTCGATAATTGAAGTCAATAGTTTCAAAGTCAACGAATGTTTTTAAAAGCACACCTTAGTTTCAATAGTTGTCAGAAGAGGAACTGCTCCAATTATTACTAACGAGATATGTTCTGAAGAAAACTTTCTGTCTTTTACAAAGTTTTTAGGCATTGCTTGGAAAGTTTTTGTGTTCTATTTAACTTTTATTCTTGGCTTTGGTAATCGATATCTATGGACAAATTACTACGTTTTTTTCCGGGTATTGAGAATAAATCTGTCTGATTACTTATAAAAAAGCAAAGGTCGCGGGCAAACTAGTATCTTATTATAATTCATAAAGTAAAGTATCTTCCCCGATGTGGTAGGCAGAGGTACAACCAGAACCTACGACTAGCCGAAGACACTAAGTCCCACAATGTAATAGGTGGCAAGCCTATTGCCAAACCGGGCATACATCCAATCCCAACTAACATTTTTTTTATTAGAAAATTGGAAAAACCATGTTCTTTATATTGCCCGACCCGGGAATACGATTAAGTAATATTTTTTTTAAGTAATAACTAGACGCAAATTATTTGACTGACTAATGGCGAGTGCAGTCAAGTCAAGGCAATATGACAGTAATATATCGCCTACTAGACATTTATACTATCCCGGGCAACGTTGAATTGCTCTACCTAGGAATCAAACCCAGGACCTCATGAAGTTTAGACCACAACTTGAACCACTAGACCACAGAGGCGACATTTCTACAAAACAAATTTCTCAATGCCATACAAGGTTCACAGATTGTATCCAAACATTCGATACGGTATTTACGTATGGAGTATCGGGCACACATAATACCTGTATCAGCTGGATGCATGAAATTGCAGCAAACCAAATAGCTTTACAGGAAATACGGACTTTAACTGTCAACACGTCTAAGCTTACAATACACTGCTGAAAATGTTCAATGCATTTTTAAATTACCTGTGCATATTTAAAAGTATTTGTTATATTTTTTTATGATTGGAAGGCAAACAAGCAGACGGATTTCCTGATGGTAGAAATACACGCCGTCTAGAGACACCAAAGTTGGTAACTGTGCGTTGCCAACCTGAGACCGGGATGTTAGACGTCGAGCAAAAGTAAGTTTACCGGCTACTGTGGTGATATTTATGAAGTGACGTCTGCCAACTGCCAAAAGAAGTATTAACTCCATAGCACATACGTAGCCATAATCTGAAGTAGGTAATAAATTAAGTTAATGCATTTAAATGAAGCTAATTTAACTTATTCAATGAAAAAGTGGGTAAAGGTTGCCACAAATGTAATTTATAACCTTCTCGTTGCATTATATAGGAATATGTACCTCTGGGGCATATTAAACTGGAACTCAAATGCAGCGTGATATTAAAGTAATTTCACTTTGAAATCAAAGTGAAAGCTTTAAAATGGAGGGAAATAAATGCGAGACCTAGTTTTTTGTCAATTGTCACGCATTTGTAATTTTGTGCTGAACATTATTTTTTGCTGCATTGGTTAGTTTAATTAGGCTGTGTTTGACATTGAACTAATACGTAATAACTACTGTAGAGGCTTTTGCAAGTGACTTTTGTTGATGATGATTGATCTGATAGTTTTATTGCAAAAATTTAAATAAAAATAAATAAAAGATGAAGACCACCGCTGTGGTCTAGCAGTCTGTGGTCGGACTTTACTTCTTGAGGTCTCAAGTACAATTCCTGGGTAGAGCAAAAAAAAATAGAAAATTTGTATTTTCAATTTTCTTATAAATATAACTTTGACCAGGATTGGATATGTGCTTGGTTGGCAATAGGCTTACCATCTATCACATTGTGGAACTAAGTGTCTTCGGCTAGTCGTGGGTCCATATTCCCGAAGAGTTAGTTTGATGTAATATTCAAATTGAAACTGGTATTCTTTGGAGTTGCCAAGCGGTAAGGTTTTTAATTATCAGTATTGAATATCAAAGAAAGAAATCTAACTGTAACTACTCTCAGGAAGTTCCATTTTCTTTTAATTTCCAAGCAACGGTCAATTAGTAAGCAGATGCTGAATCATCTCAACTCCCAATCCAACCCAACTACTCGTAATTACTAGACGACTCATGCTAACCTTGCAAATACTTTTTTGTTACAAATCTGAATAATTAAGTTTATATTTTACTAGCTATCCCGGCGAACTTCGTTTCACCCATTTTGAAAAAAATAAAGTACTGATTTTTCCACTTTCCCTGCGATTTTCCCAGTTTTTCTCTCCATAAAATCCTTCTCCTGACAATAACTGATCTAATAAAAAAAGTATTAGCCAAATCGGTCCAGTCGTTCGGAAGTTATGCGCTTACCAACACATTCAGCGATTCATTTTTATATAATAAGATTATGCTACTAAAATATAGCTTAACATAATATCTTGTTATACAAAATTAAATAAACTTGAAAATAATATAGAGATAAATGTCACTAGTTAACAAACTCAAATAAAGTATCTTTACGCCCATATCCCCAAAGAATTAGGTAGAGGCACAACCAGCGCACACTCGACTAGTCAAAAACACTAAATCCCACAATTTGATAGGTGGTATACTCATCTCCAACCGGGCACATATTCCCCGGCAACGTTATTTTTTATTAGAAAATTTAAAAAACCACATTTTCTATTTTTTTGTTGCCTGACCTTTGAATCAAACCCGGGACCTCAAGAAATCAAGTCCTACGCCGAACCACTAGACCTCATAGGCGATCAAATCCATATAAAATTATTTGATGCAATGTTCCACCGATTTTTTTCCCATAACGTGATAGGTGTCAAACCAATCACCAACCGGGTTCTCATCCAATTCGAACATTGTTTTATTTAAAATTGAGAAAACACATCCCGACCCGGGAAACGAACTCGATACCTCATGTGTCCACGCCAACACCATACATGCAATACAATACAATAACTCTTTATTGTGCACCAAATACAGATAAATTACAAATACATCAAATAAAACTTAAATTAAAAGATACACCAAGGCGGCCTTATCGCCAAGTCAGCGACTTACTTTCTTTCATTACTTTAATATCAAATAATATTCTAATATTCCCTTGTTACTTAGTTATAAAATCTTCATTAGTTCCTTTTCTAGAAGCTTTTATATTGTTTCACCTGCTCGATATTTGTAAAAGAATCACGTAAGTAATATTTAATCTATTCCATCCAAGAAAATCCATTAAATCCAAGAAGTGAATAAAAATTTCATTCATCTCTTAGTAACCGATTGAGATGAATTATTATGAAGTGTAGCTGATCGAACGATGTCACCAGAAGGTGGCCTCAGAAATTTCAAAAATTCCCAACATTTTCCTGTCCTGTTTAGGCTTATTTGATACGTTTTTATAAGTCCTTCTTAAGTCTACAATCAATTTGAGTCAAGCTGGGTTTTATTTCCTTAGAAATAATATAGACCTTATAAACAAAAACTTGTCACAAAAATATTTTTAGTAAAATAATTATAATGTCTAAATATTTATTTTGGTAGCATTAGCGTATTAGTGTAGAATTTGCATTCCAAATGCGACATCTACAATATTAAACACTTGTTCTACTTTTCCTCTGATAAAGGTCACACGTTTTGATATTACTTAGCCGTGGAGCCTTATAGTGATGCCTTGAATGAATACTAATTCAAAATTGATTGTGTAAAACAAAAATTTAAGTACAGAAAAACTAAAAAAATGCATAAATGTTAATACCATGACTCTATTTTAAATTTTATTCGAAAGTCATGACTTCGAGATGGTCGTCCTCCCAAAAAAAAAAATATATCCAGAATGTGGTTTTTGAGTAAAATAATAATACAACGTATTACGCTGATACCATGACGCTATTTTTTTTCGAAAGTTATAATTTCGATATGGTCCTCTCAAAAAAAAACAGAATGTGGTTTTTGAGTAAAATAATAATACATCGTATTATGCTGGTGTCGAGGTAGTTAAAAATATGTATTACTAAGTTCCCAAAATCAAAACTACTAGTCAGATAGAGATACATTTTGAAATCATCCTTCAAAAGAAACAGTCATTAAATATTGTTCAATACTGGAGGTGATTCTGTCGTTCACAAACTAAATTTGTTTTAAATGCATGCTATCTTTTTCAAATGAAACGAAAACAAAAGAGATGGAACATTTTAGACATGTCAGATTAGTCCGAGACATTAAACATAAGCAGAAATTTTGTGTACAAATTAATCTAACAGTAGTACTGTTATGTGTTTTTTATCTTTCTATTATTTTTGCTGAAAGAAGATAGCGATAGCTCAAAATTACGCCAACTAATCGCGTAACAAATGTATACAAAAAATAGTCTCTTTCTTTTTGAAAATTACTGTCGTATTCTAACAAATATACAAAAACAACCGAAAGATGAATTAAAAAGGACTAAAAGCAGTAAACAAAATTCCTTTTTGTACGGTTCTTGGAAAGATTTTTTAATGTTTGGTGCTTCTTTTCAACTATGTCCCTGTAATTAAAAGCTTTGTATTCATTTCATGTGAAATTAATATTCCAATGTATTTTAATATCAATTCAATATGCCTTAAAGGTATAAATATATAAACTTCCATTTTGTGCGACGGTAATGTTATCAATTACATCCTGTAAAAACCTTTGTGAGCTTTTTGAATTTAACAGGCTATGTGTTCAGTTAAACGCATTAATAACTTCATATTTAATATTGAATTTTCCTACCTTTGTTCATTTTAAAGGTGTTTTGATATGATATTATTGTCATTTACCTTATAAAATAACATGGTATTAAATCGTAATATCAAATTAAGCTTGTAGAAGAGATATAAGGTACACCGCGGATGTAGAAAGAAGACCGACCGTGTGTAGGGAATAGTGTGAGTAGGGCGCAGAGTAAGCTATTTCTAAGCAAGGTTTTAAGTCAAGGGGCTAGACATAGCATAGTTCTGTGTGTATCTCAATATTTTTCTGTGGAGGTGAGAGTTGGGTGTACCGGAAAAAGTATGAGAGTAGGATGAATGCGTTTGTGTAACGCTTGTTGATCGCATGCGTACAATTAAGATCCGCGAAAGAGTTGAGTTGAGTAGTGTTGTGCAGGCATAGGCTAAACTAGACATAAAAAAATTTGAAATAAAGATTCTAAAGTAGGAAAAAAAATGATTTTGATTTTAATGCTGAGTTGTGTGTGATCACATAAAGTTGGACTCGTGTGAATTGGGATAAGAAAATTAAAACTGGCATAGTAAAAAGTTAGGTATAGACTGTGAATATTACAAGAATAGAAACCGTTTAACAAAAAATGTCAAAGCAACTTTGAAAGCAATAAATGTAAATTTATTATCCAACTCAATTATATTTTTTTTAAGTAATGTGATATGTTGCTACGTAATTTGGAATTGGCACCAAACAATCAATGAACGAAAATGATCAAGCTATCATAAAAAAAATATCATAAATTAAAAGAAAACTCTCAATACTAAATAACACTGCTTAGTTTTGAAGTTTAATAAAAAATGTTTATTAACTTTCAGTTTTTTTCAAGTGTAGTATTTTACGATTATTGTGTCATATAGTTTGTGTTCCATTTAATTAAAATAATAAAATAACATCGTGTTCCATATTTGAATTGCTCTACTGCCAAATATGTGAAGTCTTTATTTTACGATATGTCCATCCACACTCCGTCTATAGCTTTATTTTTCTTAATAATGCGAAAATCATGAGTACACAGAGCAGCAACACCAGAGAAGCAATAAATTGCTAATCTTTACAATAATATTAAATTGTTAGCAATGTCAATTTGAAGACGTATCAGTATTCGTAAAGATCCCCTTTTTTGAAGTTTTAGAATTTTGAGTTTTCATTTACGTATTTTACTTTTTGTAACCATTTATCAGCCTTTCGATTAAAGATTATTTTATTTGCTTCGTTGAATGCGTTTGAAAATTGTTTACCAGCGTGAATAACATTTTAAACACAAAACCTTTTATGCATCTATTTAATCAACAGAAGACGGATTTAACCCAAATTTTATACACAAACAGACTAAGAAGTAATATTTTTTATAAGATAGGTCTCTTTATATAGTTTTGTGATAAAACTTAATGCAACGTTGCTGAAAGATGATTTATAATACTGATATGCTTAGTCTGTGGTCTAAGCAACAGTTGTGCGATGCGTGAAGAGAGTGAGAGGGGCGCGGGGCAAAATCAATAGACAGGCCCGGCCCCACCCCCGTTGCCAAAACATCAGTGCCGTTTGTGCCCTTAGATTTTTCACATCACGGGATTTCGGGTTAATAAGGGGCTTTTTACACGAGATAACGGAACGTGCACTAAAATAAGTTCGATCTTGTTGTGGTGGAAATTGCTGATTAGCATTCTTATTTTTTGTTGCGATTTTGTTTTCCCAGATTGTTTAAGTTCTGGTTAAAGAATACGACATCTTTGATTTCGAATCGAAGTCGAAACGTGAGTTTATGATAAATGCCGTGTTGGTCCGGACTCCTTTGCAGACAAGACCATCTGCCTTCCTGCCAGGCAGCTCGTAAAAGGCGAACATAAGCTTACCGTCGCTAAACGTACCGTAGAGTTTCGCAGTGACTCGCCCGGATTGGTACCACCGCCTTACCTACTCTTGCCGCCAGAATGTTAGTGCTTGCCGTTGGCATGTTCCGGTTCGGAGGGTAAGGTAGCCGGCCACGCCCTCGGGTTGGCAACGCTTTATTACCACCTTTAGTGTAACTAGGCGGCGTGAATTACCATCAGGAATTCCGTCTGCTTGTTTGCCTTATTTTAAAATAAAATAATGCAACAAAATATTAAAATAAAACGTTTTTATCAAAGAATAATATTTTCTTCACAAAATAAGATTCGGGTTATACACGACCTTCGTACCATTTCCAGGTTATCTAAAATAATAAAGTTTATTTAGAATATAATATGAACGATCACTCAACCCTACACTGATGTTTACGTTTCAGGGTTAGCAACACAATATTTGTTACTGGTTACACAGAAAAGTGTCTAACGTGACTAAACTGACTGACCTGACGTGTCCAAAACCAGGTTATGGAAATTTTGACTAATACTAACAAAACAAAAATTATTAAAAACAAAAGAATTGGTCAATTAAAGACAAAATTTAATTCCTCATAATTGCAGTTAAGTTGTTTTTGAAATGACATAGATATTTTTGTTAAGTTTTTTACGATGTACTTAAAAAACACAACAATGTCGAGAACTGATGTAATGGCGTTAGGTATAGTTAATGCAGTGATGTCAAACCACCGTGAATATGACTTAGGTGGTAAAGTTTTTCGATATATCGTGAAACTCTATCTTAGACATAAGACATAAGAGTCTCTCTTCTCTTACGACTCTCGCCTCTTATGAGCCACTTAGTAGGAAAGGTAACCTATATTTTTAATGGAGTTCGGTACAAACACGGGAACAGGGAGCTTTTCTGAGACGCACAGGAGTCTATTTTCCAAATTAATCAATGTCACGTTGTTATCCTAATCAAGATGCATGACACTGCCTTATCCGGTGTAACCATGTGTTAACGTAGACTCTATCATGGTGACGTACTCTTGTGACTACATGATAATGATATTTATACCCGTACTTAATATATTTGAAATCTATACCTTGGTGACTACCTGATACTGATATTCGTACCCATACTTGATATGTTATAAATCTTTATAATAGCAATTTACTCTTGTGATTACATGATACCAATATTTATACTCATACTTGATATATCATAAATCTGTATTATGTCAATTTACTCTCATGAATACATGATACCGATATTTATACCCTTACTTGATTTATTATAAATCTATATTACATCAATTTATATACACGTTGTTTGGAGTTAAAACTTGTACTTATCCACTGTATACTTTATTTAACACTTTCTGCTACTTTCTAGCCAACCGGTTTCACTGTTTACAGCATCAGCATTAGCATACAACATCAGCAGATGTTATGTACCCACGGTAACATCTAGCCAAATAGGCATTGAACGTTAAATCAAAAAGTCCTTTTTATCTTTAGTTTCAAAGCCCTGGTGATGCTGTAAACAGTGAAACCGGTTGGCTAGAAAGTAGCAGAAAGTGTTAAATAAAGAATACAGTGGATAAGTACAAGTGTTAACTCCAAACAACGTGTATATACAATGGCATTCCACCAAGTGCCGACGATAGCAAGTATAGATTCTACATCAATTTACTCTCATTACTACATATATTATTTCAATTTTATTTCAATTTACTCTCGCGAAAATATGATACTGATATTTATACTCATACTTAATCATACTAATATTATAAAGAGGAAAACTTTGTTTGTTTGGTTGTAATGAAAAGGCTCAAAAACTACTGGACCGATTTTAAAAATTCTTTCACCATTCGAAAGCTACATTATCCACGAGTGACATAGGCTTTGTTTCATCCAAATCGGTATAGTAGAAGCCAAGTTACGCAGGTGAAGCTGCGTGAAACTGCTAGTATATTATAAATCTATATTATGTCAATTTACTTTCATGACTGCATGATACTGATATTTATACTCATATTTAATATATTATAAATCTATGTTATGTCAATATACTTTCATGACTGCATGATACTGATATTTATACTCATACTTGATATATTTTAAATCAAGAGTATTTTGCCATACTCTTGTTACTA
Source organism: Calephelis nemesis (assembly GCA_002245505.1). Lineage (NCBI taxonomy): Eukaryota > Metazoa > Arthropoda > Insecta > Lepidoptera > Riodinidae > Calephelis > Calephelis nemesis. The sequence goes on along the minus strand of NJDD01004406.1, from coordinate 321,071 downwards.
CATGAAACTGACATTTATATCCATACTTGGTAGGTATATTATATAAATATAGTATGGCAACACACTCTTTTGAATAGTTGATGCTGATATTTACACCTACATTTTATATATTTTAAACATTTGTCATGGCAACATACTCTTGTGACTACATAATACTGATGTTTATTTGTTTTTTTGTTTTTGATTGATTTTTTTTGCCAAGGTGCAAGGTTGTAAGCTTACCGGCTACGTTACCTTCCGGACATACATGACAGTGTTATTAGAACCTGTTTATGACCTTCAAATAAACTATGCTTAATTTATAGAACTAAATGTAATATTATAAATAGAAAATGTGTTTGTATATCCTTCTTCACGTCGCACCGGAGTGACGTTATGATATACTTTTGGTGTGTGGGGTTGGCAGACAAGAGTGACATAGGCTACCTTTTATCCCAACATTTAACGGGCTTCTTCAAGAGACCTAAGTAATTTGAATTCACAGGTATAACTAAAGATAACATTTTTATTAACGAACGCTATGATGGCCGGTTTTACGTTTGTATTACTTTACATTTTAGCTCCATTAAAACGTAGAACCTCTTTTGCAATGAATATAATAACTTGTCTAGGTGGTAGAGTTTCACAGAGACTCGCACGGATTGGTACTACCGCTTTATCTATTCCTGACACCATAACGCCATGACGTGTTCCGGTTCGGTAAGTATACCGGCTACCTTACTTTCCAAACCGGAACACGTCATGACGTTAAGGCGGCAGGAATAGGTAAGGCGTTGGTACCAATCCGGATGAGTCACTGCGAAACTCTACCAGCTAGTTCTTTTTGATTTTTTGAAACGAAATGAAAAATAGTATCTTCACGCCCGTATCCCTGAAGCAGTTGGCAGAGGCACAACCAGGGCACCCACGACTAGCCGAAGATGCTAAGTCCCACAATGTGATAGGTGGCAAGCCTATCGACAACTGTACACATATCCAATCCCGTGCAACGTTTATTTTATTAGAAAATTGGAAAAACCTGAAATGAAATGGACGTGTCTTATGACGTATTGTAACTTAAGAGTTTAGTAAAGATAGTAAAAATTCCATGAAACGATTTCTCGTTGTTCACAAACATCTCCTCTCTAGGGAATTTAGAAGAGACTTTTTGAATTAGCTTCTCGTATTTATTTAGATTGTTAGCCACCATTCTGTTTGTGCAATATGTCGTAACGTTGACTCAGTAAACGAGTACAAGAAAAATATTCTATGTTTATCTTTCACTTCATTCGTGTTGTCTGTGGTAGGGAAATTGATATCTCCTACCACAAAATTATAATTTGTAGATTATATAATAATTATAGAATATATAAATAATAAAATAAATGTATTCTTTTCAGTACTAGATTAAGCTTGAAAGTTTACTCAGAAGTTATTGGACCTTTGCCTTTCATATTATTTTTGCTACTACAATAGTTGTAGCAAAGCATAGTTCATCATGCATTTTTAAATTTTACAGTATTTTAATGTAATACACTTAGAAACAATCATAAGAACAAAAATACTGTTTCGGATTTTAAAGCATCTTACAGCCGCACTCAGAGACATCAATTCACAATTTTGTATAGAATGTTGTCTTCACGACCATGTCCCCGAAGAGGTAGACAGAAGCACAACACAACACTAAATCACAACAGCACAACACATCCACGACTAGCCGAAACCACTAAATCTCACAGTGTAATAGGTGGCAGGGCTAGCGTCTGACAGACATATATTTAATCCCGGGCAACGTTATTTTATCAGAAAACTAGCGGTCCCGGCAAACTTTCCCGTTCGTTTGAGAAAAATTAAAATATTGTTTTGCCTAGTTTCCTCGCAGTTTTTTTCTATTTCTTATCTTTTAACCTTAACTGGACTTGAATAAATAATCCAATAGGAAAATTAGCAAAAAATGAACCTTTTTTGCTTTTTTGCAGTTCTCAAGTTTTATCGAGATAAATTAGCAATTGATTGATTACACATTTTCTATTGTTTTGTAGCGCGACATCGAACCCCGGGACCTTAGCAAGTCAAATCCGAAGCCGGACCGCTACACTACAAAGACGATAGTAGTATTTTTTTATAAAAAATTGTCGATTTATGCCCAGTTCCTATATTCAAAAACGAGTCGTTTTGATTACGGATGGTAGTATTTTGTATTACTAACAACGGTTGCTCGTTTCCGACTATTGATTATAAACATTTTTTTAAAATATAGGTAACGCTCCGTTACTTTTGAACAAACTACGAATGGTTTAGCTGACGGATTACGATTCGTTGACTATAGGAACCGGGCATTAATGACTGATTAAAAGATGTTTGACTACTTTGAATACGACCGCTAGCAATCTTTTGGAATCAGTTGTTTTGTAGTAGAGATAAAATAATTGTTGTATAATAACGTGATTTCCGAGACGAGGTATGTACAGTAGTAGGTACTATTTAAAATATTATGCGCTTCGACTATATTCGTCAAGTTTTGGAAATCCGAATGTATTTTAAAGATATCTATCTAGAGTTGTTATTACACATAATTAATCATTTCGCTTAAATTTAGATTAGGTCAGCCAATTTAAAAATAAAATACTAATAGTAGTTTTCAACTTTCTATCAAAAAACGGCTTTGCGAGATAGCAAGTGTGTCTGTTCGACGATAGATTTGCCAGTAGTCACATTGTGGTTAATACCTTTAGCTAATCATGAGTGCATTTTGTTGTCCTCTGCCTATCACTTCGGAGATACCGGTGTGAATATGCTTTATTTAAAGATTTCTCTAAAGCGATGGCTACTTTACTGTATAATCGAATATTTTCGTTATTAGCAACCAAAACTAGCCATATCGGTAAAAATCGATAACGGTTAAAGTAGTATCAGTGTAGTAGGGCTAGCTTTGAATAATTTATGTGCAATCGGGCCTTAAATAGAAGTGTATCGTGCGCTTTATTTGACTAATTTTATCAAAAATAGAACACTATTTGTTCTGTCCTCCTATGTATGACTTACTAGTGGCCCACCCCGGCTTCGCACGGGTTTAAAATATACATATAAACCTTTCTATTCAATCACTTTATCTATTAAATAAAACTGCATCAAAATCCGTTGCGTAGTTTTAAAGATTTAAGCATACAAAGGGACACAGGGACAGGAGAAGCGACTTTGTTTTATACTATGTAGTGAAGTTCGCATTGAATATGTTTACAAAATGGTAACTTTCTTATCTTTACTCTAACTACATTCATCCACATTTGCATTGTATATCTGTGTTGTCAATCTTTCGTCTGATATTTTTTTACATGACTAAACTACTGGAGCATGCTTTTTTTACACCAACACTTTCTTTCAAGTTCACTCTTTCTCGGATCTCATTATTTTACATTAATACGTGATGCCAAAACTTTGGACCTCTTTTTACGAACATTGCGCGGAAGTAGGAGTATAGAATTTGGCACACTTATAGTTTATATATAGAAGAAGTACAGAACGCTAATATTTTTCAATAATAATGCTTATGAAGTACATTTTGACACACACAAACAAATATATTGATGAGTTTTGGCGCCATCGAGAGAAGAAATGGTCGAAGTTTTTTCATAATTATTGAATTTCGTGTTGATATTGAGTGAAATTAGTCAATTTTGGTGGCATTTTGTAAAATTTTGTTTGGTGAAAGTGCACAAGTAAAATAATCATGAAGAAATTAGCGTATCATGTATTTCCCCGTTGCCGCCAAATCTCCTTACATGAGCTTGTGTAATGAGGCCACCGCTTTACCCAAGAGTCTGACGACTTATGACTAATGACTAATTATAATTGATCAAAATTCATATTAAATTTGATGCAAATTTCTACTTGACGAATGGCAAAATACTAACGTGAAGGTCAAAATTTAAAGAAAGAAGAAAAAAATATAATGATGATAACGATAAAAGATCACAGATGGCGCACTATACAGTTTGGAAACAAAGTAACTGGTTTTGAGAAATTAAAATGGCGTTCTTATCAACAAGATATTAAAATTTATTATGGTTGAATTTCGACCAATGGGCAATGCGTACAGCAAGCGTAATACCACAGATTTTTAGTAGCGCTCTCATTTCGACCGCAATTAAGATAATTTATTATGACGTTTCTATAACTATTACTATTACTAGGTGGTAAAGTTAAACAGCGTTTCGATTGGTACCACTGCCTTACCTATTTCTGCCGCCATAATATGATGATAATGTTATATGCTTGTCATTAACGTGTTCCGGTTCGATAGATAAGGTGGCCGATAAACTTAATTTTGCTCAAAGTCTAACATCTAGGCCTCAGATTCGCAGCGTGATATTAAATTCCTATGAAAAGATGCAACATTATCTTGCTTTTTAATTAAATAATTGACCTTAAATTATAATAATTCAAGCGAGGAGTTGCGGAAGTAAGTTATAATTTAACTTAACATTCATTCATTCATATATTCATAGATTTAATTTTTATTCATACACTAATAATGTAAATTTCAGAGAAAATGAGAAAAACAACAAAACAATTTTTCCATAAAAATTGTTAGTAGCTGTTAATGTCAATCGATACGAAGTTCGCGGGATCAGCTAATTTATTTATCCGTATCCGTAATTTTATGTATCCCTTGTTATTCCCGTAACTAGTTTTTAATTCACCCAAACTAGACGTACTGGTCGATCGATACCGATAGAAAGTTGTCCCGGTCTGATAGGGTTGGCAGTGAATAATTTATGTGCATCCCGGGCTTCAAAGGAAGTGTTTTGTGTGCCGTGAACGATCAATTCTAACATGAATAGAATAATCCTTGGTCAATGGTCCAGTTTGGATGGCGATTAATACTTGCGGCATAAAGGAAAGGTAATTTTTCATGCAACTGAAAATAGGGTTGTCAAGATTAAGACTAGCAGGTCATAAAGGTTCTGCTGGGCTATTCTGTATTTTTTAGTGACGATCACTAGCTAAAGTGTACATCAAACAGCTGTCAAATGACGTATTTTGTTTTTGCTATTTCCATAGTAATTCTGTTGGTCACAGGAGATAGCACACATGAAACACGTCATTTGACAGCTATTTGATGTACACTTTAGCCAGTGATCATCACTAAAAAGATACGGAATCAGCCCCCTGGTCTGTACATTTAATCTTACATATATATACATGTACAAATATGATATATGGGCTCGAGTAATGAGGCCACCGCTTTACTTAAGACCCAAATGTCGAAGCATAACATTTTGTGACGACAATACAATACAATAACTCTTTATTGTGCACCAAATACAAATTAATCACAAATATATTAAAAGAACTTACACTAAGAAGATACAAAAAGGCGGCCTCATCGCCAAGGCAGCGATCTCTTCCAGGCAACCCTAAAGACTTATGATATGAGATGGCTTTGTTTAATGTAAAACGGTTTTGGCAAAACGGGTAATTTGTTTGATGCAAATTGCAACTTGACTAATGGTAAATGCTAACGCTAGTGCCAAAAACTTAATAAAGAAATAAATAAACATAACTGCGAGCTTGTTGATGTTTAACTTCAATATTCATAGTAGGTAAGATTATACCCCTAAAAGCCAGAGCAACGTCGGTAAGTCAGCTAGGTATAAATAAAAGTTATTAAATACCTTTTAATTTTTTTGAGACCCATAGTACTGTAAGAGCCTTAGGAAGATCCTTTTATGCGCTTAAGATTTAACAAGCAATTAGAAAGGACCATTAGAAGAACTAACTCGAGAAAGTAATCTCCGGCGAAACCTTGGAATGTATTAAAATTTATTCAGAAAGGCGAAAATACGACCATTTTTGTTTGAACTTTTTAAATTAAGAGTTATTCATGTTTTAGTATAATTTAAGAAAAACTTTCGCCAATACATTTTCACAGTCATTTGTTTATTGACGAAAGTCAGAAAAAAATAGGGAATAAAACGTTTTTGTAACAAATTAAATTTTTAATTAAACCAGTTTACCTGTATTTTTTTTAATTTAATTATAAACAGTAAGAACCCAAAACAAAATAAAAACATGGAATGTTCATAGAAAGACACGCTTTCGCATTCATAGGAATACTATGATACAGTACTACTATTTAAATTATGCGCTTCGGCTTCACATTTTTTACTCTCTTTACACTTTATACTTTTATTTTTAAATTGGCTGACCTAATCTAAATTTAAGCAAAATATTAATTATGTGTAACAAAAACTCTATGTAATATATAACTATATAACTCTATACAATCTTAAAAATACATTCGGATTTCCGAAGCTTGACGAATATAGCCGAGGCTCATAATTTAAATAATAGTACTGTACATTTGGTTATAATTATAAATAATGAAAACCTCAGGAAAAACCTTCAAGCTATTAATATTTGAATTATCAAGCAATCAGAAAAGGCCATTAAAATAACTGACTTAAGAAAGTAATCCCTGGCAAAGCTTTCGAGTGTATTAATTATTTATTTAATCGTTTAAAGTTAGTGCTGGATACAAAAATATAATTAAACATTAAATTTAATTTAAGTATAAAATGATTGTATATTAGAATTAAATAATAAGTATAAAATGATTGTATATTAGAATTAAATAATCCAATTTTTTTTGTTTCTTAAAAACCTATATAACTTAACTAATAACCATTTTGATAACATCAGTTTTCAAACAATAAAGTTGCCATCGAAATCGGTGCATCAAATTTAAAGTTATGATGCTATAGAAAGAGACATACACGCACACACCAAACACAGACACGTCAAAAAAGTAATCTTATTACCAGTTTTTTTATGAAAGTACTTCCACACTTACATTTACACTCACTTTGCATTAGACCACGTTTTAAGGCATATTTGCATAAAACAGTGAAGCGAAAATGAGTTAAACTATGTTCAAGTAATATTTGTTTTTAGAAACTAATTGTTCTGTGCAAATGAATTTTATTAGTTGTGAAAATAGTTTTAATTAAATTTTGTTATTATTAAACTTAACTAAATTCTTGAGAATAAAAAAAACCCATATTACTTATTCTTTTATGATATTGAAAGGCAAACAAGCTGATGGATTTTCTGATGGTAAAAAATTCACGCCGCCTAGATACACCAAAGGTGGTAATGGTGTGTTGGCACATGATGCTTGGATGTTAGGCCTCGAGGAAAAGTGAGTTTATCGGCTACCTTACCCTCCAAACCGGAACACGTCATGACGTTACGGCGGCAGGAATAGGTAAGGCGGTGGTACTAATCCGGGTGAGTCGCTACGCTCTACCACCTAGACATATGTTACGGTGTTAGTGACGGTAAGCCTATGCTGGCTTTTTACAAGCTGCCTAGCAGGAAGGCAGATGGTCTATTCTGCAAAGGAGGCCGGACCAACACGGGGAAAAATATTCATAACTTTTCGAGATAAAAAGCGAAAAAGAATTGTTGAAACTACGGACACCAGCTAGTTTTATTTCATAAGTTCAACAGTTCTACGTATTCAAGGTTCATATGAAAACTGAGTTTTTAAAAACTTTCCTTGTGAAAGGAAAAAAGTAATTTCGCGTACAATTGTTCCCTAATTGCAAACGCCAATACTTCTGTTTATTGGACGGTTCGAGGTAAATCGCTTAGGTTTAATTTGGATTTTATTGGAAATGTGAATCTTTAGTTCACACTTGTTTGGAATATATATATACAGCACTACTATTTAAATTATGCGCTTCGAATTTACACTTTTTACTCTTATTACATTTAAAACTTCTATTTTTAAATTGGCTGACCTTATCTGAATTTAAGCGAAATGATTAATTATGTAATAACAACTCTATATAGATATATTTTTAAGATATATTCGGATTTCCGAAGCTTCACGAATATAGCCGAAGCGCATAATTTAAATAGTACTACTATACTAACTTTTGATGTGAATGTCAGTGAAATTTTGTCAAAAACAGTCATCCGTACTTTCTTACGAATATTTCAAGTGTATAAATATAAGTTTGTTTGTTCTTTTTTCACGTTCTTATTTTACTAATGTCACAGCAATGTCTCCCACATTGCTTTTAATTCATTTATAAATCTAACCTAAAACCTAATATAGTCTATGCCAACGTCTAAGTAAGTAAAAAAGTAGGCAGAGGCACAATCAGGGCACCCACGACTAGCCGAAGACACTAAGTCCCACAATGTGATAGGTGACAAGCTTATTGCCAACCGGACACATATCCAATCCCGAGCAACACTTTTTTTATTAGAAAATTAGAATTTTTTTTACATGACCCGGGAGTCGAACCCGGGACCTCATGAAATCAAGTCCAACACTTGGACCGCTAGACCACAGAGTCGATACCAACCAACCAATGACTACTAAACTTAAAGGCAATTTAAATACTTAAAAGTTCGCCAAGATTTTTAGGGTTACGAGATAAAGAATCTCACGGGGCAAAAGCGAATGATAAAAGTCAAAAGTTTTTACGTAATCCGGCGCTGAACCTGCGCATAAAAGTGCACCTAGCGTCATTGAACTGAGCAAACCCTTGAGAATGCGGCAGCGCGGGCACGTAGCTCTTACCCAGTTTAAATGTACTATTTTGGATCGAGTACGAATTGGGGTTTTACGTAATGTTTTTAGGCAACTGAATAGGCTATTCTTTAATTTTAAAGCGTAGGATATGATATGGATACATGAATGAAAGCTTGAATTAAAAAAAACTGATTCTTAAAAATCAAGTATCTTCACGCCCATTTTCCTGAAGAGGTAGGCAGAGGCACAACCAGGGCACCCACGACTAGCCGAGGACACTAAGTCACACAATATGAAAGGACGTGGCAAGCCTATCGCCAACCGGGCACATATCCAATCCCGAGCAACATTATTTTAATAAGAAAATTTGAAAAACCAAAATTTATTTTTTGTTGCTCGACCCGGGATTCGAACCCGGAACCTAATGCAGTCAAGTTTAACATACTTTCTCTGTTCGCTCACAAATCAGAACATTAATAAGTCATCAATGAGGATTTTGAACCAAAACATTCTGATTTTTTTAGGTCTGAACAAGTCGCCGCTTTTTCTAAACACTGTCCATGTCTGTTCCAAATAAATCCGGAATCTATCAACATCTATGTTATTATACCTCCGATGTCAAATTCTATTAAATTAACATCATTGTTAATATTTAAAACGTTATCAACTTTTTCCTCTGTAACGCTATCTATTAATTATTTATATCATGTTTTTATTCTTCTCAGTTTCTTCTGTTGTTTCGATAGTGTTCCTTCTTTTGGTATTCCGTTGTCTTCTATTTTCCTCTAAATCCTTTTCTTGATTCTTGCTTTCTAGATTATGCATTCCCTTTATTTATCACATTCTTTTATTATTATTATTTTATTGGTAATATACGCATGATATTTTAATTATTACCATATGTGTATTATTTTAAGTTATGTATTTTTATATTTTAGTGCATATTAATTAAATATATGTATCTTTAATGTATTTATATAACACGTATTGCGTAAACAAAACTATATATTTATTAGTCTAATATTTTTGGATATTTTTACTTCATGAAGCCTTTACCTTAGATTTTAAATAGGCTCGTTTATTATTAGGTTGTCTGGCAGAGATCGCTTTAAAGCGACAAGACCATCTCTGTGTGACCAACTCTAAGTTAAATATTATAATTGAGTATTCTTTTTGTGAATTTTGGCGCTTAATAGTTTATTCATCCATTCCTCTTTCCTTATAGCTGTCACTTGCAATATTGTCGAAATGACCTTTTTTTCCCTCAAAATATAACAAGTTCTTCCTATATTCGTACCGCTAGACCACAGAGGCAATTCACATTCATATTTTTAAAATAATTAAAAATTAACATTCATATTTTTAACTAATTCTTAAAATAGAGGAGGTTCTTAATTCCACTGTTAGTTTATTTTATATTTTTTTTACATATTGGTTACTCGATTACTCGGCCAATAGCAAATTGAACTTGATGGTTTTTTAGGAAGATAAGATTCCGAAGTGGTCCCACATTAGTTGTATCATGACCAGACTAGTGGTTTCATCATTGATAAAGTCGTCAAGATAAGTGAAACATTTATGCATAATTGTATGTATGTAAGTATCTTCACGCCCATATCTCCGAAGTGGTAGGCAGAGGCACAACCAGGGCACCCAGGACTAGCTGAAGACACTAAGTCCTACAATGTGATAGGTGGCAAGCCTATCGCCAACCGGGCACATTTCCAATCCCAAGCAACATTTTTTTTGTTAGAAAATTGGAAAAACCCAATTTTCTTTTTGTTGCTCGTCCCGGGATTCGGACCCAGGACCTCATGCAGTCAAGTCCAACACCAGGACCGCTAGACCACAAAGGCGATTGTGTTATATATGCATTATTGTGTAACTCAAATGCTATTAGTAGGATGTAAAAAAAAGGGAAGCGTTGACATTATAGCGGCAGGAATGTGATCCGGGCGAGTCGTTGTGAGACTACCGCCTAGTCAGATGTCACGATGCTAGTGACGGTAACCCTATCTATGCTCGCCTTTTACAAGCTGCACAGGAAGGCAGATGGTCTATTCTGAAAAGAAGCCCGGACCAAAACGGGGAAACAGTACAAGTGCAATGAGACACCTGAACTATAATATTGGCTAAACTAACATCCTAATATTATTACCGGTGTCAAAGCTATCAACTGGAGATATAAACTCAAACTTTTAGGAAGGTTTGGAGCTAGTTTGAATAAGTTAACAAGTCACGATAAGTTTTCCAGTTTAGGGAAGGTTTTTGACGATACGCCATACCCTGCAAATTAGATTGGTAACAAGTTTTATTATATTACTATAAAACCTTGGGGTATGAGAAAGTCAGAGGAAGAAAGGTAATCCTGAATTAGTACGTCTAAATAGAGAAGAAAATCGATATTTTTGTAAGGACAATGATAATGATTTACGTTTTTTATAACTTTATCGGCAACTGTACTGACAGGTTTGTCTGATTGA
>NJDD01004406.1:289281-309712 GCA_002245505.1 Calephelis nemesis | reverse complement strand
GGCTAAACTAACATCCTAATATTATTACCGGTGTCAAAGCTATCAACTGGAGATATAAACTCAAACTTTTAGGAAGGTTTGGAGCTAGTTTGAATAAGTTAACAAGTCCCGATAAGTTTTCCAGTTTAGGGAAGGTTTTTGACGATACGTCATACCCTGCAAATTAGATTGGTAACAAGTTTTATTATATTACTATAAAACCTTCGGGTATGAGAAAGTCAGAGGAAGAAAGGTAATCCTGAATTAGTACGTCCAAATAGAGAAGAAAATCGATATTTTTGTAAGGACAATGATAATGATTTACGTTTTTTATAACGTTATCGGCAACTGTACTGACAGGTTTGTCTGATTGATTGTAAAAGGTTTTTGAAATCAAAACTTCATTAGCGGCGTTGCGCACTTTTTCTGGAATGGGTAAAAACTTCTAAACTCGCGTCAGGACACGTTACCTGATTAAAAATTCGTAAGACGGATTGAGAGTAAACAGCTGGCGCGGCGTAGGAGAGCAAGTATCCCTCTCTTTCTACGGCGGGGCGAAAATGTATGCGTGCGCCTGCTGTTTCGTTTAGACGGCGCAGGGCGCTTGCGCGACTGTTTATGTTGTCCTGTTTGTGTACGATAGCGCAATAAATGAACATTCTCTATAGTATAATTGTCTTTAAAAAGTTTTACTGATTCGAACAAAATTGATAGGCTGTTAGCCAACTGTTTTCTCTTTTTCATTTAAAGATGTACAACATTACAAAAGCGCCAGTGCCTGTAATGAACAAAAAGATATCGTTCAAATTTTAAAAATTATTCATTAGAAATGTAAAAAGACATTAAATGAAACGATTTTATTACTTATTAGATAGGATAGCATTACAAAAATACCAGTGTCTGTAATCAAGATATAGTTCGAATTTTATAATTATTCCTAAAAAAATGACAAAAGGCATTAAATGAAAGTATTTGTCACAATGTTTTAGTTTTATACAAGTGTTAATCATGATCTTATTACTACAGTTAGAATTGCACCATCGGATTTTCTAAGAATCGAAAATGTAATAATATTAATTATTTTTCTTTCATTTCAAAATTAAAAAATAACTATCAATAAAAATTTAATATTGACCGTAAAAGTATGTAAGACCATCGCTAGACTTTTAGGTAAGATGAATACTAATCATGGTTTATAGCTGTTTATAGCTGGGACAGTATAAATAACAGTGTCAATAAAATATAAACCATTTTTTCACTTACATTTATATGGATTCTTTGAAATTCAGAAAGAATTCGGATTTTGTTTGAACAAATAATTGGTTGAATTCATCTAAGATCTTTGTGGTAATTTGATTTAAAATGTTGGTTCCAAGTTATACGGTTTATACAGACCTTGCCCTATCTTTTCCTGCTAGTATAATTTAGAATTAGGCTGCCTAATGTACAGCAGTCCCCATTGCTCATAGAAATCTACTGTAATAGACTTCAGTTGCCAAAACGATGCCAGCGGTCCCCGTGTTGATCCGGGCTCCTTTGTAGAATAGGCCATTTGCCTTCTTGCTAGGCATTGCAGACTAGCACAGTGACATCCTACTAGGTGGTAGAGTTTCGCAGCAACTCGCCCGGATTGGTACCACCGCCTTACCTATTCCTGCCCCCATAAGGCATAGGTTTAATAGGTAAGGCATGACGTGTTCCGGTTCGGAGGGTAAAGAAGCCTCTCAACGCATCATCACCTTTGGTGTCTCAAAACGGCGTGAATTCCTTACCATCAGGAAATCCGTCTGCTTGTTTGCCTTCCACTATTATAAAAAAAAGTTCTTATATCAGCAGATACGTTGATTAGGATACAAGTAATATTTTTTTTTTCCAATAGCAAGCCTGAGACGACATTGATTGTAATTGGATTTGAAGTGTACTTTCATCTTCTGATATTCTCTGTAATTTACAAGCTGTAATTGAAATTTAAATCAGGATATCTGCGTCAAAGAACATGCAGTACGGGCTTAGGACCGAAGTCTATTCGATTAGGGCCGGCGACATGGCTATTTGTCTTACAGGTTTCTAAGCTGATTTTACAAAGCTGTGCAGTCTAGTTGTCTAGTGTATAGCGTTGATCATACGAGGTCTTAGTTCGATTCCCAGTCGCGCAACTCACAATGTGTTTTTTTTATATTTTTTGATAAAAATATCACTGCCCAGGATTGAATAAGAGCTTTGATGGCGAAAAGTTTGCTACCTATCACATTGCAGGACTTACGTTGTTTTTTCATTCTTATCCAAATATTTATTCGACCTAAGATTAGAACCAGGACCATAAATAAAAATTAAATCGTATTTAATGATCATAATGCTAAAAACTAGAAAAGGTATAAGTATTTTCAATTTTCTCATAAAAATAACATTGCCCGTGATTTTATATGTACCCAGTTAGCGGTAGGCTTGCCACCTATGACATCGTGGAACTTAGTGTCTTTGGCTAGTCGTGGATGCCCTGGTTGTGCCTTTGCTGACCCCTTCAGGTATATTGGCGTGAAGATACTTTTTTTATTGATTGTGTTGTGCCAACACCGGATAACTAGACCACAGAGAAGATAAATAATTATTAATTAATTACTGGTTTTCAACTATTAATAAAGATAAGCCGAAGTAATTAACGATGACATCATGTTGTTAAAAACTAGAAAATGTATAAGTATTTACAATGTTCTAATAAAAATAATGTTGCCCGGGATTAGATATGTGCCCAGTTGGCGATAGGCTTGCCACCTAATCGTAGGACTTAGTATCTTCGGCTAGTCGTGGGTGCCTTAGTTGTGCCTCCGCCTTCTTTTCAGGGATATAGGCGTGAAGACACTTTAATAAAAGTGAAATAAAATAATCAATAGATTATGTTGTACCAACACCGAACAACACACAAAGAAGATAAATAACATTATAATATATTTAAATTATCATTACATAGTATAAAACAAAGTCGCTTCCTCTGAAGCCCTAGCCTCTGAAGGGACAGCCCTATGTCCCTTTGTATGCTTAAATCTTTAAAACTAAGCAACGGATTTTGATGCGGGTTTTTTTAATAAATAAAGTGATTGAAGAGGAAGGTTTATATGTTTATTTTATACCCGTGCGAAACTAGGGCGGGCTGCTAATAAATTATAAATTATGTTATAATAATTACTACTACTAATATACGATGACATCTGTAAGTTTAGGCGGTTTAAGGGACATAATTGGAATTTAAATCGCCATATTCGCGTCAAAGAGCTTGCAGATGCGGGCTTAGGTCTGGAATCTATCCGATTAGATGGTATCCATTAGTCTCGAAGTTCTTACAAAGCTGAATTTTGAGAGCTTAAATCAATTAATTCTCTACTCAAGTCAGTTTACGGTCGGGGAATATTTAAAGCAGTAGAAATGTTTTTTCAAGCTTAATCTTGTTCTGTTTTAGATCCTATCTAAGAATCTTATCAGGTGTAAATTTATTAGACCGAGTTATATATGAAAGTTTTTAGAACTAAGTGCCTCACTCAGAAACGTTAATAAACATGTAATTTACAATTGAGTGGGGTGGTCATAGACGTCATTTAATTATAAAAAATGTCGACTTAAAGTCTGATTAAAAGATATTATTGATGTTTTTAAATGCGGTCGTAAGTCACCATTTTGTATAGAAAATGTCCACTTAATGCCTGATTAAAAGTTAGTTGATGTTTATGAAATCAGTGGTAAGTCACCATTTTATAAAGACAATTTCGACTTAAAGTCTGATTAAAAGTTAATTGATGTTTATGAAATCATTCGTAAGTCACCATTTTGTAAAAACAATTTCGACTTAAAGTCTGATTAAAAGTTAGTTGATGTTTATGAAATCAGTTGTAAGTCACTATTTTGTAAAGACAATTTCGACTTAATGTCTGATTAAAAGTTAGTTGATGTTTATGAAATCAGTTGTAAGTCACCATTTTGTAAAGACAATTTCGACTTAATGTCTGATTAAAAGTTAGTTGATGTTTATGAAATCAGTCGTTAGTCACCATTTTGTAAAGACAATTTCGACTTAAAGTCTGATTAAAAGTTAGTTGATGTTTATGAAATCAGTCGTAAGTCACCATATTGTAAAGACAATTTCGCCTTAATGTCTGATTAAAAGTTAGTTGATGTTTATGAAATCAGTCGTTAGTCACCATTTTGTAAAGACAATTTCGACTTAAAGTCTGATTAAAAGTTAGTTGATGTTTATGAAATCAGTCGTAAGTCACCATATTGTAAAGACAATTTCGACTTAAAGTCTGACTAAAAGTAAGTTGATATTTATGAAATCAGTCGTAAGTCACCATTTTGTAAAGACAATTTCGACTTAATGATTAAGATAATTGAGGTATCTGAATCGTAATCTATCTATTAAGTAGCTAGGCGAGGAAAGTGTCTAATTTTTTATAATTGATATAGAACGTTGTTTATTTATTTGTGTTAGTCCGGGCTCCTTTTCAGAATAGAAAATCTGTCTACCTGCAAGGCAGCACGTAAAAAGTAAGCATAGGCTTATTGTCACTAACACCATGACATTAGACTAGGTGGTAGAGTTTTGCAGTGACTCGCCCGGATTAGTACCACTGCCTCACTTATTCCTGCCGCCGAAACGTCAGTGCTTGCTGTTGTCGTGTTCAGGTTCAGAGGATAAGGTAAATTCAAGGTTAACACCCATAATTCAACAGTTTTCAATGCACCATTACCACCTTTGGTGTCTCTAGGCGCCGTGAATTTGTTATTATACGGAAATCAGTCTGCATTATCATAAAAATGTAATAAAATATTTGCATGTAACGTTTTTTAAAACGTTGAGTCGTTATATTTAGCTTTTGCTAATCCCTCTATCAAGTAGCTCGGCGAGGAAAGTGTCTATACTTTTTAGTAATTAAATTGGAAATTGTTTATTTTACATAGACATTTTTATTATATACATATTATTTTACATACAATGGTTGTGACGGACGGACGGGAATTTTAATAGCTTCCACTGAATCAGGACGCAGCCCTTTATTGATAAGATCCGGCAAAAGAACCTCAGCGGCTTGGCTTTTTTCCTATTATTAATACAGTGATATCCATAAGAGATTGATTGTAGCATCAATCAATTCAAAGCAATGTTATTATTTATTAGTCTGCAATTCCATAAGAACTTTTTTTTATATAATTGAGATTTAATACATTTTTTTAATTTACAAAATTGAAAATACACAATATATTCTATTTTTTTTCCCGACCCAGGATTGAACACGGGATATCAAGCAGTCAAACCCGACGCCGGACTGCTAGATCTCTTTGAATAACGCTGCCAGGGTTCGGATATATGCCCGTTTGGCGATACGTTTGTTACCTATCACATTTTGGAACTTAGTTTTGAGTGGGTGCCGTGGGTGCACTGGTAGTGTATCTACCTAATCAGGAATACGGGCAAGAAGGTACTTTATTTTATTAACTTAAAGTAATAACCCCACGCTTTTTTTACATAATTGGTAGAATTACGGATAGAAATTAGCAGAATCGAAAGAATTGATACCACCACATTTATTTATCTCGCTGTAATAGAAAAAAAATCCTCTTTTTGAAATTGGTCAAAAATATAAATCATATTAGTAGTATTTACCTTGTCAGTTTAAAGTCAAATAAAAGCTATAAAAATTCAGTAAGACGTCCAACTTCGGTCTAGTCTAAAATGTATGAGTTTAAAAGTTAAACCGTTTATACAGGGTGATCTAATTGCTTCTGTAGTACTTTCGAAGTAACGCGAAAATGCACTTTTATTACGCGGGAAAACTAGGTCAGACGAGAATAAAATCCTGCCAGCAACTCCTGCTTATAGATATACATCAGCTATGATTTATATGTTGTCCCAGCAGCATACCAAGTATTTGAATATATCGGCTTTGTAATGTATATTTGATCCTCATACTTACCGTTTGTTACCATAAAATTGTTGTGCGTAAGGAATAAAATTCTTTAGGAATATTTTTAGATTAGTAAAACTTATCGTCACTGTAGTTTAGTGGTCCGCCGTCGTACTTCTTTGGGTCCCGGGTTCGATCCCCGGGTCGGGCAACAAAAAAATAGGAAATGCGTATTTCCAATTTTCTTACCAAAGTAGGTTTGCCCGGGATAGCTAGTTGGCTTGCCATCTATCACATTATCACATCAGTGTTTTCGGTTAGAAGCACAACCAGGGCATGGTTGTGCTTCTGCCTGGTTGTGTAAGGATATGGACGTGAAGGTACTTACTGTTTTAGAAAAACTCTTTCTTTCCCTGTGTTGGTCCGGGCTTCTTTGCAAAATAGACCATCTGCCTTTCTTGCCAGGCAGCTCGCAAAAGGCAAGCATAGGCTTATCATCACTAACACCGTGACATCTGACTAGGTGGTAGAGTTTCGCAGCGACTCGCCCGGATTGGTTCCACCGCTTTACCTATTCCTGCAGCCATAACGTCAAGACGTGTCCCGGTTCGGAGGGTAAGGTAGCTGGTAAACTTACTTTTGCTCGAGGCTTAACATCCTGACCTCAGGTTGGCAACGCACCATTACCATCTTTGGTGTCTTCAGGCGGCGTGAATTTCTTACCATCAGGAAATACGTCTGCTTGTTTGCCTTCCTATAACATAAAAAAAAATCTGATATTGACGCGGACAATATGACATTAAGGGGTAGGTAGATTCCGGGGCCCGGCATTTTCAAAATGGCTTTTTAAATATTTGCCGTTGGAAACAAATATTTGTGTGATGAGCATTGACGTTGTATTTTCGGTTCTGAGTGTTTATTATATTTGTTTTTATATAAGTATTTCTATGTATTAGTATCGTTGATTAATACCCATAACACAAGCTTATAAACTGCTTACTTTTGGATTAGTACTATTTATGTATGTTGTGCTGAGATATTTATTTTATTTATTCAACCATAAAAACAACGTTTCTTGGGATTGGATAAGTACCTGTCGCTACCTATTACATTGTAAAACCAAGTTCCATCATCTTAACGAAGATTCCTGGGTTTTGCCTATGCCTACCACTTTAGGGATACATACGTAAAGGTTCACTTACATACGCTAATAAAAGGTGACCATCGGTTAGTTTTCCATTGACTATGTGACCGTTAATAGTCAATGGTAGTTCGTTCAATTTGAAATCTGATGTATAACCTCAGATTTTCCAGTCGGTATAACATCAGTGTTCGCCATTGTTGTAGTTCGGTTTAGAGAATAAAACGGTCAATAAACTTCCTTAAATAAAAGGCTTTATAGATTATTTGGCAACGCAACGTTGCCACTATTGATGCCTATATGCGCCTGGTATTTCTCTTTGTCAAGAAAACTCATGTTTTTTTCCTATAATATTGTGTAATGAAAAAAAATTGTTTAAAATTAATAAATTAATACGTATTCGTCTATGTTTCAAACGAATAACTTAAGATCTTAAAAAATATCAATTAAAAGACGAAAAACGTGTTTCACATTTGACAGCCCTACTCTCAAGAAACCTACAACCCTATCAACTTTGCTCCACGACTTATTAGATTTCGACATGTTTTATGACGTGTTATCAAAATTTTCCGAAGTGCACCTCTGTGGTAATATAAAAATTTGTGAAAAAGAACTATGAACTTTGCTCGTAAAATTTATTCCCTGTGAAAGACAGCTTTTTCTTTAATCTTTACAAACTTGAGGCAACATTTTCAAAACAAGTTAAAGTTGGAATATATTTTTTAAGTTTATTAAAAATTCCACCTCGGATTGAAATAAGTAAAACATATTGTCGACTACTAATTAACAGGGTTTGTGATTTGAAAGAATCAACATTGTTAGGAGACACGCTTCTTTAAACAGAACTTGTACTTTATCACAATAGTCTATAACAATGTGATGGAGAAATATCAAAATTGTAAAAAAAGCAAAAATACATTTTGCTGTTTTAAAAAAAGTATTAAAAAATCTACTGCTTGAGATGCTTAATGGTTCAAGTCGCATTTTAATAATAATAAATATTAAATAAATAAATATCCTTTTACAAGATACACAAACCAATTATGGGATCCGTTAGTTAAATGTAGGCTTAATTATTGTAGACATCTGAAATATATTGCTGCAATTTTGTTTCTTAAATTGCCCTTCTCGTAAACAATATTTTCACACCACTAGGCCAGGAGTAGTCACTCTTTCATAATGTTACCTTAAAGACCTACTTGTCCAAATAAATAAATTTAAATTTAAAATAAATTTGACAGATTTTTGGTTACTAGTTTATGTAATTAGTGATTTAATTGTACCAACGTTTTTTTTTTGGAGACACTCTTTTTGAAGCAACAATTTTACACAATCTCTACAAAAACTTAGTGAAGAACAGTAGCAGCATAAAAAAGTGTATATACATGTTGCCGTTTAAAAAAAATGAATGAATCTATTCCTTGGAGATGCTTAATGTTTCAAGTCGCAATTTAATAACGATAAATAAATAGGTATGCTTAATTTAATTTTAGCATCTGTTACTTTATAATGATATATTGATTATTGAAAATTACCATCCTTCAATGTTTAATAAGCGATAACATCACCTGGATCGATCAATTAAATAACAAAAAACCATATAAAAATATCGTATTTTTATTTTTTTAGCACTTGCCCTGTGCGTGGGATAAATTTCTATAAATTTTTAAGAAAGAAAAAATTTCGCCCCAGACATGATCTGAACCTGTAACCTTTCGTCTCAAGCCGACGAATGCTTTAACCAATTGAGCTACTGAGGATTCAAGTCGAATGGCGAAATTTTTAATTAAAAATTTCGCTAAAAAAAGGAATTAAATTAAAAAAATATTTTTATTTTTTTAGCACTTGCCCTGTGCGTGGGATAAATTTCTATAAATTTTTAAGAAAGAAAAAATTTCGCCCCAGACATGATCTGAACCTGAAACCTTTCATCTCAAGCCGACGAATGCTTTAACCAATTGAGCTAATTTTTAATTAAAAATTTCGCTAAAAAAAGGAATTTAATTTTTCGCCACGGGACTTGAATCCTCAGTAGCTCAAATTGGTTAGAGCATTCGTCGGCTTGAGACGAAAGGTTACAGGTTTAAATCCTGTCTGGGGCGAAATTTTTTCTTTCTTTAAAATTGATAGGCATATAAAAATATATTATCCAGTCTAGCTAGACAACCATCTGTTAAAAATGTTGCTAAGTGATTTTCCTGACTGTAAAAGACAATCTTGGCATATAGAGCATCAAAAATAGGTGTGTCGCTGAAATTATGAAAAAAACAATTAAAAAATAAAAATCAAAAACTTATTTCTAGATTAGTTAAGAAGAGATTAACAAATTATTAAATTTTGCTGAGCACCATGCAATCTTATTTTAACTGTATGCTATCTTTTTCTAATGAAAAAAATCATAGAACATTTCAGACCTATACCAGATTAGTTTTCATAGGAATAGATTAAAAGTTTGTAGAAACGTCATGTATACAACTAACTGATACCAGTAAATATATTTTATCTCTTTCTACTACTATCGTTGAAAGAATATATATAGCTATGACTTAAATTTAGTGAGTACCTACCCAACAACATAACTACTAATTTCCCGTGTTCCCCGGATCCTCTGAGTAAATTTGCCTCTGAGGTTAAAATTTAGATCAGTACCAACAACACCACTGGTAAAGTGCCGTGCAGCAACTTGTCCGGAAGGGATCCATCTCCTTACCTATTCCTATTGCCACAATGATTCTGCCATGTTCCAGTCGGGAGAGTAGGGTAGCCAATAGACTAATACCATAAGCCTAGCATCCCGGCCGCAGTACTGCGACGTCTAAGGTGTCTATAGGTCAAGGTTGTGTTTTACCGTCAGGAAACCCGCTTGCTTTTTCCCTTATCTTTTACATAAAAAATAGATAAAAAAAATGTAGCTCAGGTATGTTGAAGTTAGAAAATAGTTTTAATTGTGTGATTTACTTTGCAAAGTTCGATCTCGAAATGAGTTTAGATTGTGTTTAACTAGTTTAAATTTTAATATTCAGAGAACACTTCATGACTGGTATGATACTACAGTAATAATACTACTAGCAGTATTTTCAATTACAGTTACGAGTAATATTATTCTGTATGCACTGTACAGTCGGAAATAATTAAAATTTATGTGAGAAATCTCAGGTAATGCTTTCCCGCGCTGTATTTCAAAAGGCACTAAGCTATTTCCTTTTCTTTATTAACACAGTATGAAAATTCTTCGTTTTATTATGTGGTTTTAGCTAAATACATTAGTAACTAAATTGTAAATGCAAAGTCTGCCTGTCTGTGCTATTTTAAGAATAAACCACTGAACCAGTTTTGATGAAATTTGAATCAGAATTAGAATAATCTTTATTCACATGAGCCATACAAGTGACATTTGTGCGCGTCGACATTTTTTTAAATACGTACCACCGGATCGGAATCGCGGCCTCACACTGAGAAGATCCGACGAAAGAAACTCAGCGGGCTTGTCTTTTTTTCAATAATAATATTTACAATATAATCTAGATTAAAAATACAAATAACAATCTGATTTTAACTTAAATAAAAGGTACAACAAATTACATTACAAATTGCAGGGGGAGATTGAAACCTCTATTCCCAAGCATGTTCATCTTCCAAATACTCTGAGACCGTATAATAATAGCCTTTTTGACATAATTTTGCTTTGATACATTTTTTAAACCTATTTATAGGTAAATCTCTAATACCAACGAGCAGCTTATTGTAGAAACGTATACATTGACCCAAAAATGATTTTGTAATTTTATGGAGACGAGTTTTGTATGCGGTTAAATTATTTTTATTCCTCGTATTAATATCGTGAACATCACATTTTTTTGTAAACATACATAGATTTTTTTTAACATACATTAAGTTTTCATAAATGTATTGGGATTTGAAGGTTAAAATATTTATTTCTTTGAATTTTTCTCGGAGATGATCACTTACTTTAAGATTAGAAATATCTCTAAATAGCTCTTTTCTGTAATACAAAGATAATATTTATATCTGCAGAATTTCCCCAAAGAAGTATCCCATAAGACATTAAACTATGAAAATAGCTAAAAGCTATTCGGGCCGTTTCAACATCTGTTAATGTTCTTATTTTTTTAACTGCAAATGCTGCTGAACTAAGCTTATTTGCCAGTTTCTCAATATGAGGGCCGCATTGTAATTTATTATTGTGATGCCTAAAAAGAGAGTGGATTCAACCAGATCCAGATTAGATCCATTTAGTTGTACATTGGAATCTACTAGCCTAACATTGGACATTGAAAATCTAATACATTTCGTCATATTACCATTTAAAAAAAGATTGTTAACTGTGAACCAATGTACAACTTTAGATATCGCATTGTTCACTTCGTCATACTTACCCAATTGCCTTTTCACTTTAAATATAAGTGAAGTGTCATCCGCGAAAAAAACAATATCGTCGGTATCCCTTATGTAATAAGGCAAGTCATTTATATATACAAGAAACAGAAATGGACCAAGAATAGAGCCCTGTGGTACGCCAATCGTAACCGCAGAACCCGAAGAAGTTTTACCATTTATTTTAACCCTCTGAACTCTATTGTTCAAGTATGAGATCATGACATCAAGGGCTTTGTTCTTAATTCCGTAATAGCGTAATTTCCTGATCAAAGTATCATGATGAACACAGTCGAGAACACAAAATACACCTAGTGCCTCATGCGAGTTCTCCCAGGCTTCAAATACGTTTTTTAATAATTCTACCCCTTCATCAACGGTTGAGCAGCCTTTGGTAAATCCAAACTGTTTATTATGTAACAATTTGTTTACATTAAAGTAATCTAACATCTGATCAAGTATTAATCTTTTAAATATTTTACTAAGTGTAGGCAAAACTGAAATCCGTCGAAAATTTGCTGGGTCAGAAGTGTTACCCGATTTAAATAAAGGTACTATCTTGCTTTGTTTCATCAGATCAGGAAATACACCATTCGATATACAGCAGTTAAATGTAATGGCCAAATGTGGTGCAATATCATAAATTTTTGACGCAATCGTTTTAACAGAATGTCCCCACGAGTCTGACGTTTTCTTAGTTTGTAGTGATTTAAAAGCCTTAATTACGTCTTTCGTATCGAAATAGGTGAATTCGAAAGCTTTGATACAATCAGTTACAGATTGTTTCAATATTGATTCGGAAATAATAGAAGATGAGCAAAGAGTTTTAGTTGTTTCAATTAGAATTTGTGTGATGAATTTTTCAAACTCTTTTGCTATTTTCACATCCTCTTTAACACTACATCCATCTATATTTAATTCAAATCCGTCATTAACAATTTGACATTTACTGGTTTCCGTATTTATAATATTCCACGTGGCCTTGATTTTGTTATCGGATCTTTTAATAATGTTTTTCAAATACATAGACTTAGCAGTGGAACATACTCTTTTAAACATATTTGAATATACTTTAAAATAGTTTTTAAATTCAATGCTATGGTTATATGATTTTTTATAATATAAATCAAATAACCGTTTTCTACTTTTTAATATACCGGTTGTTGCCCACTTACTGAAACACGCCCGTTCTTATTGATATGCATAGAGCTAAAGATCTGTGTTCAAACATATGATATTTTTAATCGGGTTCGAATCCTGGGTCGGGCAACAAAAAGAAAATTGGGTTTTTCCAATTTTCTAATAAAAAAATGTTGCTCGGGATTGGAAATGTGCCCGGTTGGCAATAGGTTTGCCATCTATCGTATTTCGGTGTCTGTGTTGTATTTAACGCAGACACCGAATCAATAGACCACAGAGGTTATAACAGACATTGTAGATAGTGTGAATTCCAAATTAAAAAAAAATGTAGTAACTCTGCAATTACTTTCTTCTAAAAATCTTCTGTCTTTTAATAAAACAATGAATATTTATTTTAGAACTACGCTTACAAAACAACGCTACTGTAATACTCTTGATTGCGCAGTTCTCCATTAGAGATGTATTTCGCTTTCCAGAAATAAATCCACTTGTTCGTTCAACTCCTCTTAGATACAAAAAGTATGTATTGTAAATGCAAAAACCTGCGATATGATTTAATCGAAGTAATTTTTTTATGAAATTTGGCATAGTTATAAATAAAGATCTGCCAATAAATGTAGGCTATCCTTATCCCAAGCCTATAAGCTCCAAATGCCGGCGACATCCAAACATCCAATAACATTCCAGTTTTATCCCATTGATGAAATTTCACCGCTATTTCCTACTTATATTATAAACGCACAACTGTTTTTTTTTAATAAAATGAAAATGAAATGAAGAAATATTTATTTGCGGAATATTGTTAAATGATTGTTTACATCCATGTTAAAATACTACCGACATATTCTACCACATTGTGGTAGGAAAATATTTTGTATATACATTCCTAACTTTTTTCAAAATTATATATCTCATTTAAAATTATTTTTATTTATACGATAGAAATAGATTGGATTTTGGTGAAGAACTGAACTAGTTTTCATCTTATTTTACTGAATTTCTACAGGGGTGATTAACATTTGATAAGTAGTTGGAACCACCAGCAATAGCTAGTATTGTATTATATATAGTACCAGCTGTTTTCCTGCCACTTGATCAGCATAGAATAGTTTTTTTATACAAACTTTTAACTACATTATAAACCAATCAAAAAGGCGCCTTTGTATGAACTCAGATCTTCAACTGTATTCATATTTAAGTTTCCTAAAAATCGATCCAGCGGTTTGTTCGTAAAAGTGAAATAGGCTGACAGCTTATAAAATACTTGCCGCCTCTGTGGTCCAGTAGTCCGGCGTCGGACTTGGCTTTATGAGATCCCGGGTTCGATCCCTGGGTCGGGCAATAAAATGTGAGTATTTTCAATTTCCTATTAAAAACAACGTTGCCCGGGATGGGATATGTGCCCGGTTGGCGATAGGCTTGCCACCTATCACATTGTGGTATTTAATGTCTTCGGGGATATAGGCGTGAAGATGCTATGTAAATTTGCTATTTAAAAAAGCTTCAGGGCCCTTCCACTTAACATTAAATAACTTTTAATAAATTAATTACAGATATTACTATTCGTTAGTCCAAAATCACATTACTTATATAAAATTGATTATTTGCAATAACAATAGAAAATGTAAAAGTTATTTTTATTACTTAAAGCTTAAACTAAACTACGGTTGGAAGTAGTAGACTGTACCAACGTTACTCGTAGTGAGCGTTTCTTTTTATGATTTTTTGAAATAGCGCGATTTAAGGGAAAAGGGTCTTACATACGAGTATTATACTACAGTAAGAAGGCGGTAAAAATTTATTGTTATTGGTAATCCAGGTATTGGTAATACTTATACTTTTGTATGTGTTGAATGCGCGTTGTATTTTACTTCAACGATCGTGTTAAACCAATTTTAGGCTGATTTCACCGATTATGTTTAAAACTTAGTTTAGTAAAACTATGTTTTGTGTAAACGAGTTCAATTATGTCCATATCCCAGAGGAGGTAGGCAAACGCACAACCAGGGCACCCACGACTAGCCAAAAATACTAAGTCCCACAATATGATAGGTGGCAAGCCTATCGCCAACCGTGCACATTTCCAATCCCGAGCAACATTTTCTTATTAGAAAGTCGGAAAAACTAAATTTGGTTTCTGTTGCCCGACCCGGGATTCGAACTCGGGAGCTCACGCAGTCAAGTCCAACACCTGAACCGCTAGACCACAGAGGCGACAGTTATAGTTGTGATCCGGTTTGATAAGGAATGTAAGTAATCTGTTCAAATTGACAAATTCTTATCCCAATCCCTACACATTAAAATGTTAAAAAGTTTTAACTACATTATATATCAATCAAAGAGGCGCCGTTCTATTAACTCGGATCTTTAACTGTATCAATCCAACGGTTTATCCGTGGAAGTGGACTGACAGATTTTAGTTGCAGCTATTTTAAGCTTATAAATTTGCTTGTCGTCTCTGTAGGTCCCATGATCTGGCGTCGGACTTGACTTTATGAGATCCCGCGTCCGATCCTTGGGTTGGGCAAAAAAAATCACGGTGCTAGTGACGGTAGGCCTATGCTCGCTTTTTACGAGCTGCCAGGCAGGAAGGCGGATGGTCTATTCTGCAAAGGAGCCCAGACCAACAAGGGGAACTATAATGAATACGTCAGAATATAAAATTGTTCATATTTTAAAAGGAAGGAACTTGGTCTTAAATTAAGCAATTAAAATAATCACTAATCACCCTTCAATTACTAAGCATTACGTGACTCTGTTATTTGGTAGGATTACGAATTATTACAGCCAATTAATTTCTATAAGCTTCTTGGAAAATTGTTTTATATGTTAAATAAATTATTTATTGTATTTATGGTTTTTACTTACCGACAAAAAAAAGAGTGTTATAAGCTTGCGGTGCCACTGGGTATGCGTGTGTGTCTGCCTGTAGCATCAGAGCTCCTAAATAAGTAAACTAATTTCGAAACGGATTTTTTTGTTTTAGAGTTTTTGGCTTTATTAGGTTTAGGCGGAAGTTGGTAAAAAAATCATTTTGTTTTAAAAAACAGTAAAGAAACAGACGGCCCCGTGATGACAAAAGATGACCATTACTTAAAAACATCATAGATGTTACTAGCGCGTCTCTATATTATGACGGGATTTGAAGCCGCGTATAGTTTATCATTTACCTAATCCTTGACTTAGAACATATAAATTCCGAACGCTCAGGTTAAGGCGACAGAAAATCGTAAAAGTAGGTACATTTGTACCCCGTGTTGATCCGGGCTCCTTTGCAGAATAGACCATCTGCCTTTCTTGCCAGGCAGCTCGTAAAAGGCGAGCATAGGCTTATCATCACTAACATCGTGACATCTGACTAGGTGGTAGAGTTTCGCAACGACTCGCCCGGATTGGTACCGCCGCCTTACCTATTCCTGCCGCCATAACGTCATGACGTGTTCCGGTTCGGAGGGTAAGGTAGCCGGTAAACTTACCTTTGCTCGAGGCCTAACATCCAGACCTCAGGTTGGCAACGCATTATTACCATTTTTAGTGTCTCTAGGCGGCGTGAATTTCTTACCATTAGGAAATCCATCTGCTTGTTTGCCTTCCTATAACATAAAAAAAAATCTGACATTGACGCGGACAATATGACATTATGGGGTAGGTAGATTCCGGGGCCCGGCATTAAAGAAAAAGATACAGATAAGGCTTTCATATTTTTTGTATTTTATATGTATACAATGTTGTATGTACTTTTTTATGTTATAGGAAGGCAAACAAGCAGACGGATTTCCTGATGGTAAGAAATTCCCGGCGCCTAGAGACAACAAAGGTGGTAATGGTGCGTTTCCAACCTGAGGCCGGGATGTTTAGCCTCGAGCAAAAGTAAGTTTACCGGCTGCCTTGCCCTCCGAACCAGAACACGTCATGACGTTATGGCGGCAGGAATAGATAAGGCGGTGGTACCAATCTGGGTGAGTCGCTGCGAAACTCTACCACCTAGTCATATGTCACGGTGTTAGTGGCGGTAAGCCTTGCTCGCCTTTTACGAGCTGCCTGGCAGGAAGGTAAATGGTCTTTTCTGAAAAGAAGGCCGGACAGGCACGGGGATACCTAAAAAAATACTTGGCTAAAAATCACAAAAGCATTAAGTAAAATACTTTGCGTTAATAACAAAAAACCTTATACGATAATTATAACCCTAGCAACACATGATTGGTAAGAAAAATAAGCCAATAAACATAAACTATGACTATAAATATAAAAAGGGTTGCAAGCTTTCTCATGATATTTTCCGTACAAAAAATATGTGTCATTAATATCATTCGAGTTTCAAGTCACGGTATTATGATATTGTTAAATTTATTACTACTCTCACATTATTTTTGACAGGGAAGAAATAAAACATTAGGAATCTCATATCACACATTTTTATGATTAAAGTACGTAATCAAATCCTATTTGAATTAATGAAAACTAGTGGTCGCCTGTTGGTCGAAATTAGACCATAATTAATTTTAATGTCTTTTTGATGAGAACTCCATCTTAATTTTTGAAGACTAACTACTTTGTTTCCAAACTTTTTAGTGCGCCACTTGTGATCTTTTATCTTTATCTGTTTGTTTATGTGTGTCAAATCCATGGTAGTGTGTGTAATGTTTTGTTTATTGATTAAATGTACTTTATGAGCATTATTATTAAAAAATATTAGCACTCTGCACTTTTTCTATACATAAACTATAAGTATGACAAATTTTATGCTCCTGCGTCCTTGCAATTTTTGTAAAAACGGGTCCAAAGTTTTGACATCACGTATTAATATATAGATACTGCTGCAACTTGTCCGAGTAGGGAACCATACCATCTTATACATGTGTACTTAGATATCTTTACGTCAATTACTTTACGAAATAGACCATCCGCCTTCCTGCCAGGCAGCTCGTAAAAGGCGAGTGCCACCTTGGTGCCACTGCCATACCTATTCCTGCCGCCACAACGTCAGTGTTAACAATTGACGTGTTCCGGTTTGGAAGGTAAGGTTGCCGGTAAACTTACTTTTGCTCAAGGCCTCATCCATCCTGGCCTCAGGTGGGCAACGCACCATTACCACTTTTGGTGTCTCTATGCGGCGTGAATTTCTTAGCATCAGGAAATCCGCCTGCTTATTTGCCTTCCAATATCATAAAAGAACTATTGTGTAATGGTTGATTCTACGATATAGGGTTTGTGGTGTTTAGGTACATCTTGATCATTTTCATGTATGCACGATCTTATATTTTTTGCTGAAAAATAAAACATTTATTTTCGAAAATCTTATTTCAATCATTTTTACGATCAAAATAGATATTCAGGAATGCGAAGTAAAGTACACGCTTGAGAACATAAAATCGAAATAACTTATTATCACGTTACGTCTGGCAACACCGCTACCTCACACTTCAATTTTTATAGTTACATAAAAGCTACCGAATGGTCGGAAGTGGAAACTATTTTTCTTACAGACAAGAGAAACAAAAAAGAGATTTTGTTAGTTTCCAGATAAAACTATTCAAATATAAGTAATAGGAAACTATTCTTATTACTTATCTTTTAAAGCGTTCTATCTAGAAACTCGCGGAATCTCTTACTATTTTCACTAAAACTGGTAGGTTTATTCTTTAATAAAAATCTTCACACACAAATCTTCGAAAATGTAGGCAGTGGGATATACGATACGACCTGATTACGTTTAAGATATTTAAAATTTTGTGCTTGCCTTATGCTTGTTTACGTTTTACAGTTATTTTTAAAGAGGAGAAATTTATGATACTATTAACAAAAAGGAAGTAATACGGACTCATGAAATAAATAATAAGTATCTTGAATACCACAATAATTTAAAATTAAAATCATCACGTATTTTATTACTATCGTTGCATAATTTTACTTACAAAAAATAACAAATAACTTAGTTTTGGCTAATAATATTATGGGTTATTACCCTGTGTTGGTAGAATAGACTTCTTTGTAGAATAGTCCATATGCCTTCCTGCTAGGCCGCTCGTTAAAGGCGGTCATAGTCTGACCGTCACTAACGATGTGACATGTGACTAGGTACCAGAGTTTCACAGCGACTCGTCTGGACTGGTACCACCACCTTACCTGTTCCTGCCACTATAACGTCAGTGCTTGCCCTTGATGTGTTCCGGTTTAGAGGAAAAGATAACCGGTAAACTTACTTTTGCTTTTGCCTTACAAACCGGCCCCAGATTGGTAACGCACGCCGTGAGTTTCAGGCAATCAGAAAATCCGTATGCTTGTTTGCCTTGCAATATCAAAAAAAATATCATTGTATACTATGTAGTTGATTCAAAAGTGGTCATATCTACGAATAATTAAAATTAATCTAACATGTTTTTTAATTAAAATCTTCTCCGGACAAAACTATACAAGAACAAGCGAAATCGTACCATTTATTTACACGTGTTGCGGTGACAAATAGATAAAGATTATTTGTTTATATATAAACCAACGAAAATATGTATGTACTACTATCACGCTAATATTATAAATGTGAAAATTTGTTTGTTTGGATGTTTGGATATTTGTCCGTCAATCACACAGAAACTACTGAACGGGTTTTGTTGAAATTTGGTACACAAACAGCGTATAGTCTGATTTGGGTGATAGAATACTATTATGCCGATTAAATGCTCCCTTGGGACCAAACGGGAGAAGGGGTTAAATAAATGCCATTGGCGCGATATAAAAATTCCACGCGGGCAAAGCCGCGGGGGACAACTAGCTTCTGTAATAATTTACAGCTTATCGTAAAAAGCGAGTGTTGTGAATGATATTGCAGAGAACAATCAGGAATAAACCACCATAATCACATAAGCACCCATATTCTTTATGATTCGAATAAAAACCGCGGTAAATTGAATAAACAAAGAATGTTTTAAAAAACTCATTCAATTTGGTATCTTTACGGCCGTGAAGTTAAGGGCTTTAATTTTCTTTAAGGAGTAATGAACAATGTCGTAATAAAGACATATTTTTTATTGGAAACACTTGTTTTTGTTACACGATGTGCAAGTTATACTTACTTGCTACAGTTGTCGAAATCCGTAAGCGCTAGAAGGGTTAAGAAAAGTTTGAAGAAAGAAAAAGAAAGTATCTTTACGCCCATATCCCTGAAGAGGTAGGCAAAAGCACAACCAGGGAACTCACGACGAGCCGAAGATACTAAGTCCCACAATGTGATAGGTGGCAAGCCTATCGCCAACTGGGCACATATCTATCCAGAGTAACATTTTTTTTATTAGGAAATTGGAATTATTTTCGGTGCCTAACCCGGGATTTTGAATCCTGGGACCTCAAACAGTAGGTTAAACAACTAAACCGCTGAAAAAAGTTTAATAGAGACAAGTTTTGAACGGTTGTTATAATCGTTCCTACTCTGTAATATAAACTACTCGTACATTTACTCCACTTTACTCTTACTTTAGTTTTTGTTAATCAATAAGACAGGTACCAGCTTAGCAATAAACATATAGCACTTACAACCAAGGTAAAAAAGGACATTATAGTGTGCATCACAAATAAAAAAAATTAGTATGACACTCGGAGACTGCCGCGGTAAAGCTATGGCATGAGTCATCAGATTGTGGGGCAAAGAGCCTCCTAGAGGCTAGTTGCTGAACCAAAGAGACAAGCGTGATCAAAAAGTCGTTTAAAGTTCTGCTATTCGCCGATAGATGGCAAAACTAAAAAGTATTACCTCTGTGCCGGTCGTGTGGGAGGTGTTATGTCGTCACCTTTACGGTAAACTTACGAAACTGCAAAAAACAAATTTTACAGGGGAGCGTTTTGAAGCTTTAGATAGACGATATTAATTTTTAAGAGAGGGATGTAATAA
>NJDD01004406.1:268889-288594 GCA_002245505.1 Calephelis nemesis | reverse complement strand
TCGTAAGTTTGCCGTAGAGGTGACGATGTTATTTTCGTTTGTTCGTTTCGTGTTTCGTTGTTCGGCCTGCGATAGAAGCTATGCAATAGCTTAAAAACTATAATGTCAACTTAAACCTGTAAGAACTTAAGTCTACGTTTATCATTGAGATGGTTATAAAGGCCTGTATAAACCTAATTACAAAAAACTAGTCTGGTTTTTATTACTTTAAGGTTGTTACGTAAGCATAAACGCATCAAATCAGTCAACAAGAAACACAATCTTGTTCGACTGAATAAACCTGAATCCATAACCAATCCAAGGGGCTTATTGCAAGCTACTCACTATTATCTATAGGCGAAAGGTATTTATTCTCACTAGGAAATCCATTGAAATGTTTGCATTCGATTCACATACAAATATACATTTAATCGCCTCTGTAGTCTAGCAGTCCAGTTGTTGGACTTGGCTGCATGAGATCTCGGTTTCGAATCCCGGGTTGGGCAACAAAAAGAAGATAGGGTTTTTTCAAATTTTCTAATAAAAAATGTTGTTCGGGATAGGATATGTGCCCAGTTGGCGGTACTTAGTATCTTCGGCTAATCGTGGGTTCCCTGGTTGTACCTCTGCCTCCCCTTCAGGAATACGGGCGTGAAGATACTATACTATACTCTTTCTATACATTTAAAATTTTAGTCGTTTCCTCAGTAAGCACAGATAACTTTAGTTGTCAAAAAAATGTGATACAGGCGACTTTGCGGGCGTAGTCAACTTTGTTATTCTTATAAATCAAGTCTTTAATCATACGCTTAAGTCTGGGACATGTTCCAGACTAGAACATATAACACAATAACTTCCATCCTCCTTATTGTAATGTCTGTGCTTACAGCGTAGCACTGCTACGCGCGTAGCAGCTTTACGAGCTATTAGTTTATTATTGTTACATCTGCTGTATAAAACTGAAACTAATGCTCCGTTGTTGTACAAGGAATTTATGAATCTAAGAAACAGTATAATTAACTTTATGTACCTAAAATATTGTTATCATAATATATTTTTTTTATAATATGATATAAATATTATAATAATATTATTTTATATATATATTTTCCGTGTTAGTCCAGGCTCCTTTGCAGAATAGACCATCTGCCTTCCTGCCAGGCAGCTCGTGAAAGGCAAGCATAGGCTTACCGTCACTAACACCGTGATATCTGACTAGGTGGTAGAGTTTCGCAGCGACTCAACTGGATTGGTACCACCGCCTTACCTATTCCTGCCGCCACAACGTCATGACGTGTTCCGGCTTGGAGGGTAAGGTAGACAGTAAACTTACTTTTGCTTGAGGCCTAAGATTCCGGCCTCAGGTTGTGGTGTCTCTAGGCAGCGTGAATTTCTTACCATCAGGAAATCCGTCTGCTTGTTGTTTTCTAATATCATAAAAAAAATATTAATAATTATATAACTATTATGTATCATATTTTAAAATATTTTAAGATATAAAACCGTTGACACAAATTGCGAAATTAACACTTAGATTTTTATCTTGTACTATTGCTAATAATTCCAGGAAATATTTAGGTACATCAAAACTAGACCACTACTAACAAAAATTAAGCGCCTATGATCTGTTGTGTAACTTTATTTTTTGTTAGCAAAAGTGAAGTTACACACCAGATCAACGGGCGTGTAAGTTTTATTAGTAAGGGGGAATGTGTGCAATCAAAATTACTTAACTACTCGTAAAATAATTTAAAAAAATGATTACTTTTAAAAAAACAGTGTACATGATGATTTATAAATGTAATAATAAGTAAAAAGTAAAACTTCTCTTATAATTACTGAAACATCAAACTTCAAATTACTATAGATCAACATTCTACTAAGAATTATTTCAAAAATTATTTACTTTTGTGTTCTTTATAATTTAGCAGCAGTAATTCAATAAAACATGAAAATGGTGTAAATTTTATAATGTATGATGTATTGAAACTATATAATAATAATGAGATATAAATATTTTATTTGGTTTCCTAATCCGTTTGGTACGCTGGTGGATTATAAGCGTTCTTAGTGTAACCTTATTAGTAGCATTTGAGATTTGTGAAGCAAATTAAACAAAAATTTCGATTGCATTAAAAATTATATTTTATTTCCAATAACAATAACACAGCGCAACTTATTATTATAATGTAATGTTTGTTCTCAAGTCGTTGCACGTCGTAGCACTTCTACGCGCGTAGCAGCTCTACAAACAACTTTCTTTATGCTACGTCTCCAGCAAAAAATTAACTAAAGCTTTTTTATTTCTAGCACGAAATACCATAAAATGGGCTATAAAAACGATTTTTATCTACACGGTAAAAACTTTATATTTTATGAATAAAATATATTGCCAAGTGAAGCCTTTTTTTATGATATCGCCTATGGCTTTGAAAACTATGTAACGGACTTGAGTGATTGGAATAACTTTTTTCAATACATAATACATATGAAAATCTTATATCACGTAACAGAATAAAACACGAGACTTAGCTGCACATTTTGTTGAAATTTTGTAATCTATATATTAATAGATTCTATACTTCTTATCGTCGGAGCTTGGTGGAATTCCGTTCTTGATGTAATTTATTTAAAAACACTTGTACTTTCCACAACACAGAGTTGTTATATAGCCCTGATGATGCTTGTATAGCGAAACCGGTTGGCTAAATTATAAAAATAAAAAATAATAAAATATATTGTAGAAAGTACAAGTGTTTTTAAACAAATTACATATATATTAATACGTGTCGCCAAAATTTAGATCCCTTTTTACGAAAATTGCGTGGACGCAGGAGCATACGATTTGGTACACATAAAGTTTATGTGTAGAAGAAGTGCAGAACTCGAATATTTTACAATATTAATGCTTATAACGTACATTAAATCAATAAATAATACACTACCCACACTACCATGAATTTGACACACACAAACAAATATATTGATGATAACGATAAAAGATCACAGATGGCGCACTATACAGTTTGGAAACTAAGTATTTTATCGTGAGAAATAAAATTGGCGTTCTTATCAACAAGATTTTAAAATTTATTATGGTCGAATTTTGACCAATAGGCGACCACTAGTAACTGAAATTTTGTTTATTATCTCTATAAAAAGTTCTTCCCTCTGTTGTTCCGGGTTCCTTTTGCAGAATAGACCATCTGCCTTTCTTGACAGGCAGCTCGTAAAAGGCGAGCATAGGCTTACCATCACTAACACTGTGACATCCGACTAAGTGGTAGAGTTTCGCAGCGACTCACCTGGATTGGTACCACCGCCTTACCTATTCCTGCCGCCATAACGTCATTATGTGTTCCGGCTTGGAGGGATAGGTAGCCAGTAAACTTACTTTTGCTTGAGGCCTAAGATTCCGGCCTCAGGTTGGCAACGCACCATTACTATCTTTGGTATCTCTAGGCGGCATAAATTTCTTACCATCAGGGAATCAGTCTGCTTGCTGGCCTTCCAAAATCATGAAAAAATTACAAAATTTAAAACAATATTTCAATCTACAACAATAGTTTTTAAATGGATTCTCGCTTGAGATTAAATAAACTTTAATACTCAGATGAAACCATGATCAATATTCTTTTGTGGCACTTTAGAAATTAAAATCTTGTCAGTGTGATGTTACACAAAACATTGGTTGAAATTTAAAACGGCACTACCAAAATTGTCAAATAGATATAATTTCAAACTTATCAAAGGCTTACTTAAATATTTTAGCCTGTAGGATTTAAAACATATTGGCCTAAGACTTGCGTTACAATGATACTAATACATACATGAAAACATATATACACATTTTCAACATGTATTAGTAGACTGCAATAAATGTAATAAACATTTAGACCTAAACAACTTTAATGTTTGAATGCTCTACAGTGAAAGCGAATTTATCTTCAACTGAAAAGAAAAAGCGCTAAGAGACTATTCCTAGACATTATTCAAAAAAGAAAAAAGGTATTCCAGCCACAGGTGTTTTATTATTATTAGCTGATAAATATGTATCAGCTTGACCGAGTTACGACCGGGACAATTCACGTGATCACAAATTTTACTCAAGAGAGCACTTATTCAGATAAATTTATCACTACTGTTTCTAAATTCTGCTAAACGTAGACTTGTTTTCGGAACATTAAAATAGTTTCATAAAAGTGGGACAGCTATTGCTAAGTTAAGCGGCCTTATCACTACATACTATAAAACAAAGTCACTTCCTCTATCCCTATATCCCCTTTTTATGCTTATATATTTAAAAGAACGCAACGGATTTTGATGCGGTTTTAATAGATAAAGTGATTGAAGAGGAAGGTATATCTGTATATTTCATAAACGTGCGAAGGCGGAGTGGGCCACTTGTTAAGACATAAAAGCTAAACACCCAACACACGTTATAAACACTGTCTCAAATTCGATTCTCGATCAATACCATCCGGCCACGTCATATATATGCAGGAGTAGCTGATAGTGTCAAGCGATAGGCAATTTGTTGGGTCTGCTAGTTTAGTAATAAATCTGGGTCACGGCAGTGCCCCTACCAAGTCGAGCAAAAAGCTCGGGCGTACCATCCTTTTCTCGAAGCAATTCAGGTCCTTTTTGACCTTGAATGTCGATAGAAATCGGAATAATAATAAATCATTTTTTTTTAAATAATTAAAAAAATATTCTGTCCGATTTCTTAGGCAACCTATTTTAATATCACTTATGTACCTACTCAATTTATTAGAAAATATTTTTTAATAAACTATCATAGACCATGCTAACAACAGAAAGAGATTTGGATTGTCTATTACGAGTGTATAATAAGAATCGTATCAATTGCAGATCTACAAAAATATCTGACCTTTTTTACATACATACATATTTTCACGCCAAGCCCCTTACGGGGTAGGTAGAGAGTATCGAGTGCCAGACCTCACGATCCTGACAGATGTCTTGCTTTCTTCACATTCAT
This sequence comes from Calephelis nemesis, assembly GCA_002245505.1. NCBI lineage: Eukaryota > Metazoa > Arthropoda > Insecta > Lepidoptera > Riodinidae > Calephelis > Calephelis nemesis. The sequence continues at coordinate 283,613 of NJDD01004406.1, read as the reverse complement.
TACCCTTGTCATACAAACACGCCGGCTTCGGAGACTCTTGACACCACCTTCGGATAATATAAGATTGATCTGATCGTGAAATATCAGCCTTGGTCTCCCCGGTTACCTACATTAATCCACATTCGCATTGTATATCTGCTTTGTCAATCTTTCATAGCGATTAAATTAAGCTTAGTACTTGTGGATATTTGCATCTATGTATTTTAATTCAATTTTAATAGCTACTGTCACTACCGTTAAGGTCTCTATGTCTGATTAAAATCAGCAAACGTACAAGCACGTCTCGCTCTTACAAGAATCAGACAGTAACTGGCCGTTACACGTTTTATTTGGTTAGCATTCAAACGTGGCTTCTATCCGTTATTACAATGTACGTTATTAGAATAAAAACCATGCCAGTAACATAGTACACAAAAAGTAATGAGAGGATTTATTTTTATGCCTAAGGATGTAAAATAATGAAACCATGTTGGTTTTCTCATTCTGATTGTTCATCTTTTCCTTTTACGCCTTCTTTTGATATATAACCGGCCTTACGACAGAGCAAATTGAATTCCCGAAAAAAGGTTCAGTAATAATCATTTCTATAAGATATAATAGTCACGACCAACAAGTACATATCTTAACGAAGTTTTATTGTAAAGCTGATTATACATTTCCGGCGTAGTAAATGACATTTAAATTCGTATGACTTTTCAGAGTTCAGGTAATAGTTCTCTCATTATTATACTAAGTGTAGCATTAAACAACAAGTTAAAAATATTTTCACGCCCTAATCTAAGAGCTAGGCAGAGGCAGAACTAGGGTACCCACGACTAACCGAAGACACTAAGTCCCACACAGTAATTTTGGCAAACCTATCACCAACCGCGCACATATCCAATCCCGGGTAAGGTTATTTTTACTAGGAAATTGAAAATACACATTATGTTTTTTATTGTTGTCCAACCCAGGAATCGAATTCTGTACCTAAAGAAGTCAAGTCTAACGCCGGACTGCTAGACCATAAAGGCGAAAAAAAAGCAAGTTGACCAGGTAATATGAAATTTAAAAAAAAAAAATTATATCTATTTAACCTTAGGCTATCCTGCAGAAATATAATGTATTGGTAGTAAAAATAGGAATCTTTCGCAATTTGTTTTAGCACTGTGTTAGTGAAATATTAACCGACATTCACTTCTTTGGCCTATTTTATACGAACTGTTTTTGATCTATTCTTCAATCATGAATGTAACTCGGGGACAGATACGAATTATTTTGAGTTAAAATAACCTGTTTATTCTGGATCATATTGTCCTATTTTACACAAATAAAAGTAAAAATGTGTTAGTTTATCTGAGCCTTTACTACACAATCGCTGACAATTCTGATCTGATGTCTGAACTATGCAGCATGTATTCAACTTTAAACAAGAGTTTGCCTAGCGAAAAGGTCTTTTTTTCATTCCTACGCAATCAATAGTTTCTTAAACATTAGAAATAGAAATAAAAAATCGTTTATTTTATATAAATCATACAAAAAGCGCTTGTGACGCGCCTATATAAAAAAGGTAAAATAATTTTAAACATAATGAGATATTGAAGTCAACGGGTCTATAGAATTATCATAAATTAAAAAATATCCAATAACTAACAATAAGACTTATCCGTAATGTACCTAAAAACAATTTCATTCACGTCAGATTTCAACTAAAAAAAAAACGATTTGAAATCGATACATATACACATAAACACACATACCTACATACACACACGTTTACACAAAGCACATGTCAAACCTGTAACACTCCTCTTTTAACATCCGTTAGTAAAAATACGTCAAGTGCGAACCGGTGAATTTTTCCAGAGACTAGTATAAATGAACGATATTTTGGTGCTTGTTTACGTTCTAGTAAAGTATATTGTCAATATCACCGCTATTAGCAAAGGCTGAGATGAGAGTTTTATTGACCCTTCTTGTTGTACATCGCTTTTCTTATACGACCAAGTCCCATACAAACAATTCTTTTTAAGTTCATCCGAGAGTGTAACATCTTCTTAACATGAACTTCCGAATGGATATTCGTAAATTACATAAAGAAGCCTCTGTACTCTTGGTATTGTGTAATTTTGGTGAGTTATTATTAAGTTAACGTGAACTGAAACATACGAAGAGATAAAACAGAATGCTCGTTTGTTTTAATACTGTTATTATAATTGTGTCTCGTTTCTTCGTAAGCTTATTGTATTGTGTTTGTCTCATTCCAGTCGCTTTCGTTTTTAAAGTTGAGGTTAGGGTTTATACTTTATATTGCCGGCACTAGGCGATAAGAAAATATCCCTTTAAAACTAAAAGATATACAGAGTTACTTTGAACGGACCGGTCAAATTTTAATATAACGACGTAAAGGCTAAAATGGTTACATTTTTTAATTTTATTGACAAATTGTAATATTCATTATCATAAACATTAGTTTGAAACAGTCCGCAAAAATACTTCACTTGCTGTCACGCTATATCGTACCTAGTACGAGTCGTGACGTCACTGGCTTGCAAATGCGATTGTAGTCGGTAGGAACCAGTTTTATGTTTTGTTTACGTTATAACTATGCATCTTGTATTTTGCATCAGAAAAAAATTATAAACTTCTTTTTTTTTCATGTTTTAGAACAAGAGTGTTATCGATCTGTTTCTCAAAATTTGGCTGGTGCTTTAAATGTAACCTTGTAAAGACTTCACTTATTCACTTCACTGATTGCTATTCTTACAAGTAGTATAAGAGAGACATTTGTAAAGTTTATCTTTTTCGTCACCTGCTTGTATAATATGTAAATTATCCTAGAAATTGACTTGGAATAGTATCTACATAAATCACTGTTACATATGACGTAACTACTATTATTTCCTTGCGACTTCATAAGCTTAGAAAAGACTTTTATAGAAACTATAATCCCCATTATAATATTTCTTAGAGGATTAATTTAAATGCAGTTTTTACTTTTCATCTAAACAAATTTCATTAAAATCGGCTAGTGTTTTAGCCGTAATAGCTTAACAGACAGATTTTCAGATTTATAAAATTAATGTTGATAAAACATACAGAGCTAATGCAATCACATTATTACCTTACCAAAGCAACTTGTCGGTCCCTATTTAATAAATAAATAATTTTAATTAAATATTTTTTTGGCTTGAGAAGAAAGATTACAGTTTCAAATTCTATCAGAGATGATTTTTTTTCTTTTTTTAAAATTTATAAAAAAATAAAAATAGTTTAATCATCTAATTGTGAGTATAGTCATTAAAAATTATTAAGAATAATGAAGCTAACATTCTGGATAACTCTGCACTAATAACACGCGGTATAAAAGTCAAACATTCTGTTTTATTCTGTTTCGTCACATTCATTCCGATTGAATTATCCAACGAACCATGAATAAATGGTTAACATGTTTTGGAAAAACGCGTGTTCGTTGGAAAATGTTCGTTGATAATTATTTTACAGTGCGTATTCATATTTATCGCGACAGACTGTTTGAAACAGTTGAACCTGAAATTATTTTAGCAGATTGTTGTACTATTAACTGAAAAAGAGGTGGTTTTTAACTCAAGTTCGTTTTCTTATTATTAAATAAAAGTATCTCCACGCCCGTATTCCTGAAGGAACAGGCAAAGGCATAACCAGGGTACCTACGATTAGCCGAAGACACTAAATCCCACAATGTGATAGGTGGCAAGTCTGAAATCATACATTTTCTAATTTTTTTGCTGTCCGACTCGGGACTCGAACCCGAGACCTCAAGAAGTTAAGTCCGACGCCACGCCGCTAGACCTCAAAGGCGATGATTACTATTATTTTGTATTATGTATACTAATACATCCTACTCATATCATATGTACGAAACTTTGTGAGAATCAAAGAATGTTTGTTACTCTTGCTTCAAATTACTCTACAATATATTTAAAAATTACTGGAAAGATTTTGAAATAGCTACCAAAATAAATAACTAAGAACGGCAACACTGAATCACTAAAATATTAAAAAATATATACTGAATACTATTGTTATTATCAAATATACGAGGTTTCTATCGATACTTATTTGTTGCCATCGGCAGATTCTCGGTACTATAAATAGAAAAATCGAAAGGTAGGTATGAATTGAATATGAGAAATCAGTATACTTGTGTTTGATCCACATGTCGCAGTTTGTTTTTGTAATATATGTTAGTATTGTTTTTAATGATTAAGATAAAGAGTGTCTCCTCGCTCGTATCCTTACGGGGTAGGTAGAGGTGCAACTAGTGCCTTTAGTGCCTGCAGGTGCACACGAGTAGCCGAGAATACTTAATCCTAATGTGATACATGTGATAGCTGGAAAAATTGCGTCAGACGGGAACTATTATGATATTAGGCCTTGAGCAAAAGCAAGTTAACCATATACCTTATCCTCCGAACCGGATCACGTCAAACATTAACTTTATAGCGGCAGGAATAGGTAAGGCGGTGGTACGAGTACCAATCGAGTCGTTGTAAAACTCTACCACCTAATCAGACGTCACGGTGTTAGTGACGGTAAGCCTATGCTCGCCTTTTACGAGCTGTTTGGCAGAAAGGTAGATGATCTATTCTACAAAGGAGCCGGACCAACACGGGGAAACAATTACTCACTCACCTAAAATATTAGAATCGTTTCAATACTTGTTGATAAATTATCTCTCAAAGAACATATTACTCTTTTAAAATAAAGCTTTTAAAACAAAATAAGAAATGATTCTAGAGTTTTTACGAAAACAATAAACATTCGACACCGGTCATATTATCTCCGTATATTTATGAAAGGACGCCCAGAGGTTTGAATATCGATATATACTGGCTGTCAACGTTGTGGCGGCATCGTTGCCAATTTCCCTTGGATCCTTTTATGTTTATAGTCAATCTATCACAAAAGAAAATCGGTTTTGAATGTCCTTAACAGATGTTGAGGGAATGTTGAAAGCCTCGTTGGTCGAGTGGCTAGCGTACACGCCTTACTACGCCGACCAACTGCGTGGCTCAGGTTCGATTCCCGGCGGGGGCAGGCATTTGTGTGATGAACATTTAGATATCTATTGGCATTTTCGGGTCTGAGTGTTTATTAAATTTATTTTGATATCTATTTAGGTATTTCTATGAATTAGTATCGTTGACTAACACCCGTAACACAAGCATATAATTTGCTTACTTTGGGGTTAGATTCAATTTGTGTAACTTGTCCAGAGATATTTACTTATATTTCTGTGGTCACAGTTACTTTTGTTAAAACACGTATTTTTAAATACATTTCTTCTGCTCTAAAGCAAAGTAGTTAGACTCCTAGCGTTATTTGACTATGTTTCTGCTTTAATGTCAACATACTTGAATATAATATATTATATAATATATACTCGTCTCTGTGGTCTAGCAGTCCAAGTGCTGACTTGACTTCATGAGGTCCCGGGTTCAATTCCCAGATCGGGCAACAAAAAGAGAAATGTGGTTTTTCAAATTTTCTAATAAAAAGTGTTACTCAGAATTGGATATGTGCCCGGTTGGCGATAGACTTGCCACATATCACATTGTGGGACTTTGTGTTTTTGGATAGTCGTGGGTTTCCTGGCTGTGCCTCTGCCTACCTATTCGGGGATATACACGTGAAGATACTTACTTTCTTAAGAATACATAAAAAATATCACACTCAAAATTAAACTTAAAACTAAGTCATACACAATGGCAGCCTTATCGCCAAAATAGCGATCTCTTCAATGCCACCTTATGTTATATACTTTAGCGCTGTTACTATATTCAAAATATTTATTATTTTATCTTCTTAAAATAGAAACAAAAGAACAAATTTATATTTTTATTAGTTATTATAAAAAATCGCCTCTGTGGTCTAGCGGTCCGGCTGTTGGACTTGACTGCACGAGGTCAAAATGTTGGTCGGGATTGGATATGTGCCCGGTTGGCGATAGGCTTGCCACCTATCACATTGTAAGACTTACTGTCTTCGGCTAGTCGTGGGTGCCCTGGTTGTGCCTTTGCCTATCTCTTCGGGGATATGGACTTGAAGATACTTTTACTTTATTATAAAACATCGTGGTGTAAACTATAAATATCGAAATCATTAGTTTTATGAATTAGAATTGATATAAGATTCAAACGTGGCCTATAGAAATAACATAAATGTTGCAGTTTAATCGCCTGAGGTCTGGATGTTAAGCCAATTGTCATTATGGCGGCTGGAATAGGTAAGGAGGTAGATCCCTAGACAAATTGCTGGCAGCATTTTACCACCAGCAGTCTTGTTGATGTGAAAACTTGTTTAGCGGCGTTGCGTACTTATTTTGTTATGGGTAAATCTTCTAAACTCGCATCAGGACACGTGACCAGATCAATAATTTGTAAGACGTATGGAGAGTAAACAGCCGGCGTGGCATAGGAGAAGAAGTCTCCCCCTCTCTTTCTACGGCGCGGCAAAAATGTATCCTGCACCTGCTGTTTCGTATAGACGACGCAGGGCGCTTGCGCGAATGTTAGTGTTGTCATGTTTGTGTACGATAGCACAATAAACAAAAAATATTGTATTCTACCACATAAATGATAGTACTTTCATGCTGACAAAGCAATTCGAGCAAAATTATTCCATAACCATTCCAAAATATTAAAAAAGCACAACGATAACATTCAAGTTTTCACTTCTGCCGGCACTCCCGGAGTGCAACCCGTCGCTTTTTTGATTAACCTGTTTAACCTGTGCTCTCCTCTTACAATCTGCCTGGTAAAAAGGCAGATGATCATACATGATTCTAGTCAGCGGGCCTGGACCATCATGAGAGGAATTAAGAAATTCGTAAACATACATGAACCCTAACAATATATGTTTTGAAACTTCTTGGAATAACAATACAACTGGGATAAAAAGTAGGTCGCTTTGTACATTTTCTGAGATACCATAAGGAGGAATTTTATCCTTCAACAGCGAAACCTAGTTAGGGACGCGCAATAAAAATGCATCGTACCATCCCTCTCTGGAGCTAAACTGGAAGATAAATCTTCGTGCATTGAATAGATGGAACTTGTTATATCTACTGTAATATCTTATTTATATTTATTTAGCGAATAAACTGCAGACAAGCAGTGTGAAGTGGCACTTTCATGTTTGCGTAAAACGACTTAATATATGCAACCTATAGACGGTGGTAAAATAGTTTTGGTTTTATCTATGCACTAGCTGTTACCTTCGGTGTTGCCCGAGTGGTTAATGGTTCCGCAGGAACATTTTTACGGGATAAAACTATCCTAAGTGTTAATCTACGCTACCCTCTACGTGTCTACCAAATTTTATGAAAATCGATTCAGCAGTTTTTCTGTGAAGGAGTAACAAATAAACAAACACAAATTTTCGCATTTATAATATTAATACGAAGGATTTAAATTGTATTAAAAGTTATATTTAACGATCTAAACGCTTGTATTTTATTCAATGGTGGTATCAAAACTCTTTGAAATGGACGTGTTTGTATGAAAAGAGAAATGAATGTGGTAGAAGCTAGTCTCCAAAGATTATAACTTTTGGTACTCGATACTCTTTATCTTAAGACACTTCGCGTTAAGATATGTATGTGCTGTGTGCAAAAGTGTTTTGAAAAGTTAATTATTCTCATCCGGTGTTAAACACAGGTCATAGTTTCAAAGCTGGTTTGTCGAACATTCGTCTATACCGTGTATTTATTCCGAATTAAATCGCCTCTGTGGTCTAGCGGTTCAGTTGTTGGACTTGACTGCATAAGGTCCTGGGTTCGAATCCCGAGTCGAACAACAAAGAAAATTGGGTTTTTCCAATTTTCTAATCAAAAATGTGCCCGGTTGGCGATATCCAGGTATCCGGTAGGCCACCTATCACATTGTGGGACTTAGTATCTTGGGCCCCTCGTCGTCGTGGGTACCCTGGTTGTGCCTCTGCCTACCTCTTCGAGGATATGGGCGTGAATACACTTAAATAATAATCAGAAAAGTTTCCTCCAACTTAGCCTTTAGACCGTTTAGAAACTCTTTCAAAGCAATAGCAAGTTATGACGTTGTCACATACCTACGCTAAAATGTAGTATTGATAAAAAACATTATATTTTAATTCAATGTTTTTTTAATCATATGTTTATGTAAAAGGAAGACGTGTTAGTTCCATTTATATAACTCAAATAATGGCTGAACCGATTCGGCTGAATATTAATGGGGAGATAGCTTTGAACCAAGAGAAGCACAAAGACTTTTTATTCTGTTTGATTGCGAGAAAACTAGAAAGAACAACATTTTAATTTTTACAACCCAAACTATTCGGTTGAAACGAAGTTCATCGGTACAGCTAGTATTTAATAAAAACAGCGTTGCCCGAAATTGAATTAGTACCCAATTAGCGACAGATTTACATTCACTTTGTGGGACAAAGAACTACTTTCGAGTAATCGTGGGTTGTACCTCTGCCTACCTCTTAAGGAATGCGGGTGTTAAGATACTGTTTTTATTTTTTATACTTAGTTTTCAAACCATAACTAAATTCTTGCATTAGTTTTACCCTTCGTGTTATTTCTTCAGACTTTCATATCTGGTCAAAGAACCAAGGAACAAACTTTTATTTACTTTTGCAACTAACTTCATAATGTGAAGGGTCTATAGACGAGATTAACTTTATAAAGCCATTGAAAGTTTTTAATTAAAATGAATATATTGTTTTTACGGGCAACACTGTTGTGTTAGCTGCTTCGATAGCTTTTTTGATTACATACTATTATTTCTAGCTGTCGGCTTATGTCAAGTGTTATCGATAGTCTGTTGTTTGAATTTTGTTTGCTTTTTTATCATTGCATTAATTTTTTATTCATTTGAATTTCATGTACTATCACATCAAAGTTGGCGTAGGGTTGTCCCAACTGAAGTGAATTTAGTAATGGTCTTTTGTAACTAGCCTTACATCTTTCTTATAGAAATACAAATCATTTACTATTCTTTAGTCTCGTTACAAGTAGAGAAAAGCTAGACCGATTAGGCAGAGTTTAGTTTAGAAATATTTGCGGACGTAAGGTTTCAAATATAAGAAAAAGACTGCGACAAAACTTAAACAACATCCTAAATTTTCCCATCATAAAAAGGGATGGAATGATGTTCGCCGGAACAGCTTGTTCAAACACTTCATAGTTTTGGATCTATGGCTCTTGGCTCATAAAAACACCATTATGGTATTAGTAGTTTCTATGTCTTTAAAACCCATATATATATATATACCTCCAGTTTCTCGCCAAACATAAAAATCTCTTCACTTTTTAAAAAACTATAAAAAGTAAAAGTAAAGTATCTTCACCCTCATATCCCTGAAGAGGTGGGCAAAGATACAACCAGGACGCACATTGGAAAAAACACATTTTCTTTTTGATGTCCGACCCGGGAATCGAACTCGGGACCTCATGAAGTCAAGTCCGACACCTGGACCACGAGACCACTGAGGCGATTTAAACAAAAAAAAACCTATTAAAGAGAAGTACTTCATTTTTTAAGTAACTCGAGCGATATTTCAATTTTCAAACAAAAAGCTAGTAATTATAAATTAAAAGTTCATAAAAACTGAGACCAAAGAATTTATTACCAATATAGACATAATACGATTGTGTAAAAACATTGATATGAACTCAGTATAGGGGTGAAAGTTTTTAATCAAACCAGAGGCGAAATTTCTATGGAGCACAAGTAGGATATAACTCTATATAACTCGGCAAGTATTCATTATGGTAAGATCCATGAATAGCCAGACTTATTTTTTCAAAAGCCAACAGTTTTCCTGCGCATATTTCCATTAAGTTAGAATTAATCTTACTTCGAAGTAATCAGTTTGTAAGGCTTGTTGTGACACACGATTTGAGATTATACTAACGATGATATACTCGTAGGAAACGATAATAGACATAAAGTATAAACTTTTTAATACACTATATTTTAAACGGACTTGTAAAGAATCGCATAAAAAAGCTAAAGATCAATGATCAGCCAGACTCGAAAACTTCAATTCTTTTAGCTGCTTTCGACAAGTAAAAGCAATAAGCTTACTCTAACGTATGGAGCATCGTTCCTTCTTTATCAGAAATCTATATTTAAAATACCAATTAACTTTATCTTAATTATAAAAACGTAAACGATATAACCTCTTTTATTGCTAGTAATCATTTTCATTCTGGAAAACCTAAGCCACAGCAAAATTTTTACAAATTTTTTTTCACACACTTTTTATCGTACTATAAAAGCTGAATTGAAAACTGCTTTAACACGTTTTATGAGCAACTTAAACACTTTCAAAGATTCCTACTGAAATCAACTGTGAAGCTATACGTTTTTTTATTAAATAACTAAAGTCTGGCCTTTAAATGAAATCATTGGATCGTGCTCTATTGAAGTATACTCAGCAAGTATTGATTAGACATTCACACGAGATTACAAATTGATGCTGAGTGCTCCAGTGATTAGGTATCTCTTTCGATCTTATTGGCGGTAATGATAATAAGGAATTATATAAGCTGATTTAAAAATGTAAAAGTCTGGTTTTAGACTTTCACAACAAAAACATACAAACCGGTAAACCGTTCAACTGCTTTCATAAGACATTTTAGGGCCCAAACAAACTTGACTTTTTTTGTCCCGATCGCTCAAATCGGTTCCAAAGGAAAGCGAAGATTTTTTTTTTCTGAACGAAGCCTGAGGCTGTTATTAGTCATTGTTTAACTGATAAGCAAACATGTACTAGCCGTGATCTTCATCGTCATCTGTTTCTATGTAATTCAAATATCTAATTATCTTCCCCTTTTCAAAGAATAGTTGAAGAAATAGGTTTCTTTTTCCTGATATCTATACAGGTTCTAGGGAGAAGGCTACTTAGACAAGTGTAGCTACGGCGAATTAATCCAACAGTTTTTAATACAAATAAATTAGCCTACCTGTCAAACTTGTATCGTTTGACATTAAACACTACTAACAGTTTGAATTTGAATTAAGGCATTATTTTCCTTTGTCTCCTTCTATTTTCCTAGTTTTTCTTTTAAGCGAACTTTTTCCTAGCAATAACGAACAAAACACAGAATTGCCACAATTGGTCCATCCGTTCAGACGTAATGCGATGACACACTCAACCGTTCCGTTTACAATTTAGATTAGTTTGGCACTATCCGTCTTACCACAAAAAAAATGTTGATCAACTAAACATTATCTAAAATTGACATCCAACCAATGACATGCTACACGCAGATGACGTTGTAGCATCTTATTGGTTGAGAATCCAGTTTAAACAGTGTTTCGTAAAACATGTGTTCAAAGATTTTTGCAGTAGCCCGGTATGGTTTTGATATTTCGATTATTTCAATCTCCTGTACCTAAAATACCCAGCCATACATTGATGCTTAGTTTCTATTGTTAACGCTAAAAAATACAAATAGAGCCAAGAAGTCCGGGTGTTTGTGTTGTCTATCACTTTTAGTTTATCGTTTGAATCAACGAATTCTCTCGTTTTAGTTGGAAACATTTTCAAATTTGACATTTAAAGTTATCTCCCTCATTCCTAAAAGTATTTCGAGCTAGACAATGAAAAAGTTTGAATTTTTAGTTTATTGTACACAATGGACCTTTAAAACTTCGCAAACTCAGACAATGTATGTGTGAAATAGCTTTAAATCGACGTACGTGATTTTATAAAGCGGTACAAGTGGCTACAAACAAACCATACCTAACAAAACTATGTTGTAAGCAATACCGTATCATAAGGGCACACGGGGCCAGTGCCAAGAGCCCCTATACTCAGAGGGCCTTAAAATGTTTTGGTTGGGTTAAATCCCTGATTCGAAAGCGTTCAATTTCGCAGCTTAATAAGTAATTTGTCAATAATTAGGAGCATGGAAAGTAACAATCTTCAGAAGATTGAGTTTGAGGATTTAATAGAAGATTTTACTCAACGGAAATCCCGAAAGAAAGAAAGTAATCATAAAAAAATAGTAACGTATTAATATTATTAATGACGTACTAAAATAATGTAATTGATTACCCAAAATTCAAGGTGAAAAAATTGTATTTCTTTATATACCAAAAGGGCCCCAAGTTTTTATGTGCCCATGGGCCCTAGCATAATCTAAGACGGCCCTGGCTGTAAGCACTATTATCTCACTATATCTCCGTTCTTTTACTTTTTTAACCTTAAACCACCATTAGTCATTTAAGACGCTTTGAATTTAATAATAATTTAATATCAAGTTTATCAACATTCAAATTCAAAGCGACTTAGTCCTAGTTAGGAGTTAAAATTAAACCTTAAACCTATTTTCTAATGAAAATGACGTTGCCCGGGACTGAATATGTGTCCGGTTATCGATAGGCTTGACACCTATCACACTGTGGGACTTAATGTCTTCGGCTAGCCGAGGGTGCTGTGATTTTACGTCTGCCTATCCCTTTGGGGATGTGGGCGTGAAAAACCTGCAGTAGATAATTAAATTTATGTTGCTCTTTTGAACTAGGACCGTATAAAATTTAAAGTTAGTAAAAGTATAAGTTGAATGTTAAATTGGTAGAATTCTGAGAAATAAGTTCCCCGGTTAGGCATCCACCATCTTACTTTCATCTGTGGCTACAATAAAACTATTGGTAATGGTAACCGTCTTATCGTTAAACAAAGACTAAAGTTAAGTTAACATTATAGTCTGTATCACATCACATTTTAATAATTCATACATTACCGTGAGTACGTTAGTCGATGTTTATTAATTAATAAACTAATAACTAAAGGGGTTATTAAAGTCAGTTGAATATAAAAAGATCTTTTACCATATCATTTCGAAATACAATTTCAAAATCATACGAAAATATTCAAAACTGTGAGACGCTAGGTCTAGTATAGAGTTACATGAAATAGCACTTGCGTGATTCAGAAACTTGGGCTTTCATTAATGTGCTGGACCACCGAGCAACTCAACCCAAATAGCGAATCTTCACAAAGACTGCATTCCTTTATACATGGTTTTATGAGAAATGTTTGTTCAGTTATCTGTGCTTGATAGAGGTCTCGCTTTACAATGTAGGAGTATAATAGAAATATATCGTGAAGCTAAAATACTTTCCGTACGTGATATTATTTAATTATATGAGATCTTTGAAAGGCTGTGTCACGTGGCTTTTGACTTTATTTTTTTTTTGGAAAAAATAAAAAACGAAATGGTGTCAAGAGTCTCCTAAACCGCCGTGTTTGTATGAAAAGGGTAATCAATGTGAAGGAAGCCAGGCAGGTTTGTCAGGATCGTGAGGTCTGGCACTCGATACTCTCTGCCCACCCTGTAAGGGACTTGTCGTGAAAATATGCATGTGTGTATGTAAAAAAATGATTATTTCATATTTAAAAAAAAACAACCGTCCATATTAATCGTTTGTACATTTAAGATCTTTAAACATTGTGCTTGTATTTTGAGTTTGTCTAAAATCAAAATCAGAATAAAGCTATTACATAGTTAACTGAATGAAAAAAACCGGATATGATAAGTTCGATGCTCATATTTTCGATTTCTCTGATAAAAAATATGTTTTTAAAAGAGCGTACCTACTCCCGAGTTGATCCCGTTGCCACCAAATCTAAAACTAATTATAAAATCCCAGTGAAATAAATGAAATCCTTATTTTTTGTGTGCTTAAATATTATAGAAGTTGAAGTCAGTTTTTAGAAGTTTTACTAAATTTTAATAGTTACAAAATAAGAAATACAAGTATTATTAAAGTAGTAAAATGGACCTGACAAACGTTTTTTACTTTTAACGCCAAATAAATCTACAAAAAATCACAAGAAAAATAGTGTTTTTAGTATTTTCATGTCTTAAAAAATGACTGAGATATTAACGATTAAAGTTCGTATTTGCGGCCGAAGATTTTTAAAAACGCGGGCGGGAGCTCACTAGGCGCTGACGTCACACCCTTGGTTATTCATCAATGTAAGAGTCAAGTGCTCGCTCGTACGCCGCTGCTACGCTGTAAAAAACTAATCTATTTTTTTTTTCTATTTTAAAATGGCAAAAAATACTGTATTGTTCCTCAGTGCTTTGATTCAACAGTTAAAACACCCGATAAACTCTTTTTTTATGTGCCTAAGGACCCTAACATGAGAAAAAAATAGATGACAGCCATAAAAAGAGTTGATAAAATATACCTAAAATTAAGGCGCACAGCTGTGAAGACCATTTCGATCTATGTAAGTATATTTTGAATTAAATTAATAAGTTTTAGTAATTTATTAATTTAATAAATTAGTTAAATTAATAAATAACATGTTAATTTTTAGTTTCTTCATAGATCGAAAAGTGTTCTCGATTCCGAACCGATTTTCGAAATTTGACCGGTGCTTCAGATGTAACTCTATGTGACGAAACATTTTCTTTCATAAGTCAAACATTGACTTATTTATAACAGTAGAAGGAAAATAAAATATATAGGTAAGTCATAAGTATCAAACTCATGGACCTCATTTATCATTAATTGATGTTATTTTTAAATATAGACTAGGTACCCCGTATTGGTCCGGACTCTTTTGCAGAATAGACCATCTGCCTTCCGGTCAGGCAGTTCATAGAAGGCGACCATAGACTTATCGTCTCTAACACCGTGACATCTGACTATGTGGTAGATTTTCGCAGCGATTTGCCCGGATTGGTACCACCTC
>NJDD01004406.1:238246-250692 GCA_002245505.1 Calephelis nemesis | reverse complement strand
AAAGTTATCTATTTACGGAGTACGTTTGTTAAAAAAATTAACATAGATTTACTATTTGAGCATTTCTATACGTGCTATTACATTTTGGTTTGCAAATATTTGAACATGTTTTTTTTACTTCTTAATATTTTTTACATATATTTTTTTTCTTATTAATGAATAAGAAGTAAGGCGTCACAAGGGTTGAGGTCCATCGTGCCAAAACAGATGGGCCAAATTGTACTGGCATTGTTTTAGATGTAGGGTTTTGATATGAGACAGCCCCAGGATAAACGCGATGTGTTGGTACACTCGCGCCAGAAATTTATCTTCGTAAAATGTGACTTGACAAATTATATGTGGCGGAAATGATTCTTCTTATCAAATAACAAAATGTTTGTATTAAACGTTGTTACATAATTTATTCAAATAATTGTTCCTCGTGTTAGTCCGGGCTCCTTTGCAGAATAGACCAGCTGCCTTCCTGCCAGGCTGCTCGTAAAAGGCGAGCATAGGCTTACTATCACTTACACCGTGACATCCTATTTCCCATCCTAGAGTTCGGCAGAGATTCACGTAGATTGGTATCACCGTCTTAACTGTTCCTACCTTCGCAACGTCAGCGCTTGCCGTTGAGGTGTTCCAGTTCGGTAAGGTAGCCGATAAACTTACTTTAACTCAAGGCCTAAAATCCCAGGTTTAGGTCGGTAACGCACCGTTATCACCTTTGGCCTATTTCACACAAAAAGCTTTGACCAAAACGGGGTAAACATTTTAATAAAGTCAATTATTTAAAATAAGATGAACGCTTTATCTAATAGGTAGATACTCGTACAATTGCCGGGGAAATTGTTTCGCCATTTTTTCTCCTGACTGACGAGTGTTGGAAACGGTGGTAGTGTATAATATTTATTTGCGGAACCCACATGTTACAAAGTTGTCACAAAGATATTTTAGCATACAACATAATTTACCACTTTGTGGTGTGCAAATATTTACTTAATTTAGGGAAATTAAATATTTACATACCTTTTATCATGTGAATAATAGCACATATTTATACTTTTAATAGATATTTTGTTTATTTATATGTTTGATAAGCTTCATAATTTATTCCAAACAATTTTAAAGGTGTTTGACAACTTTGTAACATGTGGGTTCCGCAAATAAATATTTTTTTTTTTCATTTCATAATTTTCTAATAAAACGTGATTAAGAATGTAAAGACTATTCTTAATTCAATACAACAACATGGTACAGTACAGTAAAATGACCTGAAATATTCCAAAAACATTTTTTAAAACAAAGGTGATATTCGGTAAAATGATATTTTGCACACTATCGCCTTTCATTTTGGAACACGAAACACACTTTGAGCTGTCTAGTTTTACATTAAAATGATTGCAATATAAAGGAAGAAACTACAAAAGCAAAGTGCTCTTTGTCATAGTTTAAAACATCCGTATCGTTTGTCAACTTTTAACACATGCGAAAGTATGCAACTAGGTAAATTCCAAAACGATAAAAGTGTGACAAGATGAAAAAATTTTACGATTTTGCAAACTATTCTAGTAATATCAATGTGTTTATATTTAAATTCTTGTAGAGTTTATGCTTTCCGTCCGTTCTGTCAAGTGAGTATAATAATAACAATAAATGTTCCTGGACAAGTTACACAATTTGAATCTAACCCCAAAGTAAGCAAATTATATGCTTGTGTTATGGGTGTTAGTCAACGATACAAACACATAGAACTACTTAAATAGATACCAACATAATTTAATAAACACCCAGACCCGGGTATGCAGACATCTAAATGTTCATCACACAAATGTCTGCCCCGTCGGGAATCGAACTCAAGCCTCGCGGTTGGTCAGGGTAGTTAGGCGTGTACGCTAGCCACTCGGTCAACGAGGCGGTATACTTGCTACAGACCATTTTTTCAGAAAAATTTATTTTCATAGTTAACGAGCATAAAGGGCTTGGACCAACGCGATGATCAGTCACATTTTTGAAATAGTTTCTATACTTCTTATCGTCGGCTCTTGGTGGAATTCCATTCTTGATACAATTTATTTAGAAACACTTGTACTTTCCACAATACATTTTTACTTTTTATTTTCATGGTTTAGCGAAACCGGTTGATTAAACCATAAAAATAAAAAATAAAAATATTGTGGAAAATACAAGTGTTTCTAAATAAATTGTATAAACTTTTTTGAAACATTCAAATATTTTGAAGCAAAAACTATTTTAGCGGAATGTGTCATACACTTTATAAGTTTTATTAATTAAAAAAAAAACTAAGTAGTTGAACAAAATTACCTATTTTCATTGACTTGTGATATAAATTGATTTAAACTGTATACTACGATTGAATGTATAGCAACGAGAAATACTTCCTTCTTGAGAAAAAAATCCGTACTAGTACGAGAAAAAGTACATCATCTGGCAACATTGACGATATGAAAATGTACGCAGTAAAGAATTGCACTAAAGAGAACATGAACCGTGAACCCCACTATGAAGCTATTGTTTTATAACTCCATTGTCCCACAACTCCAGAGTAACCGAGAAGAATTGTTTAAAGTTTTTGCTTTAATTCTCGTCCAAACAACAAAGAGATGGATTAATCAAATGTCCGTATTTGTTGCTAGTAGTTATATAGTTCATGCTTCTGTTTATTTCAATTTGGTTTTTCTTATTTGTGAACTTAATTATACATCACCAAAAGAGCGTCAGATAAATTAGAATAAAAAATAATTACCTACATCGAATAGGGTATTTAACTTATTATTATTTTTGTGTATAATTGAATGGTCACTAATAAATAGAGATAAAAGAATGACTCCTCTATTTGTAAAATATTTCTATTCAATCACGATTTTGGATTTACCAAAAACGTAAACTGTGATTTTTACAAATGATGTATTTCCGTTGCCGCTATACCAACAAATACTAAAAATTAAAAAAAAAATAGGGCAGTCCCCATACAATTAACGTGTTTTTTTCGCATTTTTTGCTAACAGGTAAACGTTTTAAATTCTCACAAAATATTTGCCTTTCCTATATATATTTTCGTATTGTAGATGATAGTACGGAACCCTTCGTGCGCGAGTCCAAGTCGCGCTTGGCCGGTTTTCTATATTCAATTACATTATTTTATCATAATAATTATTTGTAACTCTTGTGAAACTGTGAATAAATTGGACAAGGTTCACCTACATTTGTAGAGCAGCTTTCAATGAGCTGTTTGGTGGGAAATTACTCTTATGTTGCAATATTTTCTATAGCCTACGCGTCCGCGCTTTTTTTTTTGAATGACTAATGTGTTGCCAACCTCGCGGTTTTTACAACTTCACCGGGCTTTGCCTCCGCGCATAATAAACATTTCGTCGTTGTTTTTTTTTTAAAAAAAGTAAACGTAGCTATTCAAAAAAGTCGAGTTACTTATTATACAACATTTATAACACCAGAACTGCTGTGTTTATTTGAATAATATTAGATTTTTTGTCAATTTCTTTTAATCCTGAATCCTGAAAAGCCATTAAAGCATTGCCAATTATAAAAAAACATAGTACGGGCTA
The DNA here is from genome assembly GCA_002245505.1 of Calephelis nemesis. NCBI lineage: Eukaryota > Metazoa > Arthropoda > Insecta > Lepidoptera > Riodinidae > Calephelis > Calephelis nemesis. Next base: position 247,126 of record NJDD01004406.1, on the reverse strand, counting down.
ACGGTGCAAAAATCACCAGTTAGTGAAAAATAAAAACTGGACTTTGCTAAAGCCCCAAATACCCTAAAGCAGGTTATCTTTCAACATATCGCCTTGGTTTGATGTTAATATTGGCGTCAAGCAGGGTTGTGTGTTGTCAGCACGCTTGTTTATCTTGTATTTGGACAAATGTCCGCAAAGATTAAGATCATTGAATGTGGGAATGTGTATGCGTGACCAAGTGGTAAACTGCCTGCTTTATGCAGATGATGCTGTATTTTTGGGCTCTACACCATCTGAACTGCAAACACTGGTCACAGTTATGAAAGAAGATTGTGAAGAAAGGGGCTTACATTTGAATGCGATGAAAACCAAAATAATGGTATTTGAAAGATATGTAGCCAGAACGGATGTAAGAGTTTTGGTTTATGATGTAGTGCTGGAACAAGTGAATGAAATTGTATATCTTGGTTGTGCTTTTAGCAGGGATGGAAGGTACACCGCGGATGTAGAGAGGAGAGTGTGTGGAATAGTGTGAATGGAGCGTTGGGTAAGCTATTCCAAAGCGAGGTTTTGAGTCAAAAAGCTAGACTCGCATTGCATAATTCTGTGCATATCCCAACGTGGAATGAAATGGAAGCGAGAGTTGGGTATGTCAGAAAGATCATGAAAGTAGGATAAATGCGGTCGAAATGAGAGCGCTACGGAAAATCTGTGGTGTAACGCTCGCTCACCGCATTCGTAACAGTGAGATCCGAGAAAGAGTGGGATTGAAAGAAAGTGTTGGTGTTAAACTGCGAAAGGGCATGCTCCGCAGGTTCGGTCATGTGGAAAGAATGACAGATGAAAGATTGACAAAGCAGATATATAATGCGAATGTGGATGGATGTAGGTACCCGGGGAGACCAAGACTGACATTTCACGATCAGATCACTCGGATATTATCCGAGGGTGGTGTCAAGAGTCTCCGAAACCAGCGTGTTTGTATGAAAAGGGTAATGAATGTGTAGGAAGCAAGACAGGTTTGGCAGGATCGTGAGGTCTGGCACTCAATACTCTCTGCCTACCCCGTAAGGGACTTGGCGTGAAGATATGTATGTCTGTATGTGTAGGTAATCTTTAATAGCGTGTTCAAGGTTATTCAAAACTAAGTCTCAAAAAATTCCATAAAACCACAAAAGAATATCATGAGTGATAGAGTATGTATTGTTTTAAATTTTGGTGCACAATAAAGTGTATCCATTCATTCATTCATACATTCATTTTTGTACTTCATTCTTTCATTTATTCGTAAAAAATTGAAATCAACACAATTCACTGATAAACTAAAAATACTAAAATACTGAAAATGTACTGAAAATTTTATGATTGTATCGGATTAGTAAGAGTACTGTGGCCACAGGAAAACTACAATGCACTGTCCGGATATTGACAATATAGGTACTAAATCCGAAGTGTGACAGTGTGAGCGCTTGGCTTTAAATTATTCCAGGCTTCTGTTCTGAGTGATTGCTTACGCCTTTGTGAATTTAAAGGCTGCATCTGTTTTATTTGCACTTCTCGTACTTTAATGGTAAATAGTAAATACTTCCAGGTTAAAAAAAAGTATCTTCACGCCCATATCTTCGAAGATTTAGGCAGAGGTGCAACCAGCCATACCCATGGCCACACAACCAACGACTAGCCGAAGATACTAAGTCCCACAATGTGATAGGTGGCAAGCCTATCGCCAACCGGGCATATATTATCCAATCATACATACATCAATCAACATATTTTTTATTAGAAAATTGGAAAATCCAAATTTTGTTTGTGTTGTTGTTTTTTCTATTTGTTGTTGTTGTTTTTGTTGAAGATTTTATTATACCAGCCAATCAATAGACGTCTTGTCTTAATTGTGAATTAAAATGACCATACTTTTTATTTGAACCGCTATATAATATCACATCAAATAAGGATTAGCCAAATTGTTTTTTTTCGAAATGTTTGTTGTTGTTGTTTTGTATTATAAGGAGGAGAAGGGTGTTCCAATGACCAAGAAATAAAAAAAATCATTTTTTAAATAAGTTCATATGTATATAAAAATTGCTGTCCAGACAAAGGTTTTCCTGCCTTAGCTAATTTTTTTTACTTATGTTTAACATTCAATTTTTCTGAGGAAATGTAATTTACACTTCTGTAACAAAATCCTTCTCCCAATCTTAATTACCACATCAAAAATAATCGGTTAATTCAAGGAAATCGCAATTTGTTTCCATAGATTATTATTAAATTCAAGGTTCACACGGACGTAAACTAACGTTTATATCTAGTGTTTACAGTCGTCTAGAACCTCTTAGGTAATTTGTCATATAGGTGAAGTTGTATTTACCAAAAGTGACCTAATAGCTATGCTAATGGAGTACAACACAAACGTAAGCTCACTTGTTGGCAATCAACGATTTAATAAGAGATTTGAAGTCACGCTATGTTTCGGGTTTCCGCTAACTGGCATATTGTTTTATCGGCTATGTATTTGTAAATTCATTAACAAATTGATTCCATATATTTCACATATTAAACACATGTATATAATATATATATCTTGCTTCAACAAACTTGGCGAAGGACGTGACAAGTGTTTTTGTTTCCCGTGTTCGGACTCTATTTGTGATCTGGTCGCGGTGGTGGGAGTTGGGAACTTTAGGTAGGATTGTCACATGTGAAGAACGTGACAATTTATATTGTTTCCCGAGCTCTTCCTATATTCGTGTTCTGGTCGCGGAGGTGAGTGGTGGGAACGTCAGTTAGGCTTGTCACATTCTGTGTCGTTTAGAGGATTATTTGCTACAACATTTACTCTGCTTACGCGGAATTAGCAAAATAAAGACCTATTTTACATCCATATATTTGAATATAGTTAGGTATAAAAAGGCAGTAAAGAGTCTATTTAAAACTAGTCGCCTCTGTGGTCTAGTTCAGTTGTCGGACTTGACTGCGTGAGGTCCCGGGTTTGAATCCCAGATCAGGCAACAAAAAGAAAAATTGGGATTTTCCAATTTTCTAAAAAAAATATTGATCGGGATAGTATATGTGCCCGGTTGGCTTGCCACCTATCACATTGTGGGACTTAGTATCTTCGGCTAGTCGTGGGTACCCTGGTTGTGCCTCTGCCTACCTCTTCAGGGATATGGGCGTGAAGATACTTTTTTCTTTTTTGAAACAAATAAAAATCCTACTACGAAGAAATATACACTAAGTAATTCACAGGAAATAAACGGTCTTAAGTAACTGCGGTTTTTTCTTTTTCTTTATTTCTCATCTTTTTCTTTTCTTCATACTTTTAATGTTTTGTTATACCTTTGGTTTACTCATTTTACTGCATCTGTTTTAAGCTATACACATGTATAGTTACTATATTTTGTCAGCATACTAATTATCTGTATATTTACCTAAACAACTATTTATATAATATGTTCTCTTAAAATTTCCTTTTAAGTTTTTATCTACTAGTAAAGGCTGGGAGGTTAAGTTAACCCACTATTTAAACCACTAAACCTTTACTTTGGAATGATTAGTACTGAAATTAGGACAGTAAAAATACGCAAAGCATTAAACGTTCATTCAAACATTTAATATGTGAAGAGTCATCCTCTATTAACTACTGATACTGATTTTTTGTATGAACATTCTAGTAATAACAACTAACATACATTGACCGCCTCGTTGGTCGAGTGGCTGGCGTACACGCCTAACTACATCGACCAACCGTGAGGCTCGTGTTCGACTCCCGATGGAAGCAGGCATTTGTGTGATGAACATTTAGATGTCTGCACTTCCGGGTCTGGTTGTTTATAAAATTTATTCTGGTATCTATTTAAGTATTTCCATATATTAGAGTCGTTGACTAACACTCATAACACAAGCATATAATTTGCTTACTTTGTTGTTAGATTCAATTTGTGTGACTTGTCCAGGGGTATTCATTTATTTACTGTTTACATAAAAAAATACAAAACTGATACGCACGCGTCCAACTCGCAATGCGATGATCATGAGCAATGAAGATTTTTATATGTTACATACACGCAGACAAGCTGACATAATGGTGCAAATATAACATACAAACACGACTTTGATGCATGATTCTCATACCAGTGACCATCAGAGTACTATATATCATAAAAAGTATCTTCACGCCCATATCCCCGAAGAGGTAGGCAGTGGCACAACCAGGGCACCCACGACTAGCCGAAGATACTAAGTCCCATAATGTGATAGGTGGCAAGCCTATCGCCAACCGGGCACGTTTCCAATCCCGACCAACCTTTTTTTTATTAGAAAATTGGAAAAATCCAATTTTCTTTTTGTTGCCCGATTCGAACCCGAGACCTCATGCAGTCAAGTTCAACACCCGGACCGCTCGACCACAGAGGCGATGTATGTATAAAAATGAAATAAAACATGTATAAATGGCGTATAAAAACATAAGGTTTCTGTAATTGTTAGAAAAGTACACAAAATATTGTAAAAGAAACATTTTTGTTTTATATACACCGTTCAATATCAGATCTCGTGTTGGAAGCCATAAATGTAAATGCCCTTTGCCCAATGTAAGAGCCATTCTGATTTGAAATCTCAAACGGAACTTCCTTCCGCCAACATAACTTTGTTAGAAATTGTAACCAAGGATCTTTGAATTTCCTCAAGTTATACGTAGATGGGGCGCTGGCTTGAATATAGAGCAACAATTTTCGCAAACAAATCAGGATTCACGGTTTAGGTTGGCATAATATTCATTCAAATTTGATTTCCAAATGAGGACGTTTGAAAATTATAATTTATCAACCAGTAAACTTCGACCTCTCATTTAATTTCTTTACTTTTAAGTATTTATTTTCTACATTTTGGTGACATCCAACAATTTTTCAAATATGTATTTACGCCAAGCCCCATCCACTTTAAACAAAAATAAAAAAAACAAAAGCAAATATACAAAGAGAGTTTTGGCGCTATCGTGAAAAAAGATGGTCGTTGTTTTCCGTAATTATAAAACTTCGTGTAAATTATGAGTAATATTAGTTAATGTAGGTGGAAATTCGTTCAATTTTGTTCAGTTAAAGTGCACAAGTGAAATATGTATGAAGAAATTAGTGTATCGTGTATTTCCTCGTTGCCGCCAAATCTCACAAAATGAGCTTCAGTAAAGTGACCACCGCTTTACTCAAGACCCTGACATGACTTTGTTAATAGTGACATGACTGTCAATAATAATTAATTACTATAAAAGACATGATAGCATGGCCTAATGGTCTTAACCGGACTCAGAAAGGGGCAAATTAACTAATAACAAATATACAAAGTACTCTTCTCATACAAACATACTGATTATGGAGACTCTTGGTATTACCCTTAGATGATGATACTCAATCGATTTGGTCACGCAATGTCAATCTAGTTCTTTACCATACTAACCAAACCAAATTCGAATTAAACATCTGTTCTCTGCCAATCTTTTGCTCTGCGCGACCGCCATTTTGTTAGACGTTGACATAAACGTGAGCATCTGTCATTAGGCAAGTTTAATTAATTTGCATTCAGTTATTGTCTGATCCCTCAAATTGGGCTTACATAATTTAAATTAAGCTATAAGTCACCATAGTTAGTTATGAAAGTGTCTCAGTTAAAGCGGTAAACCTAAGCTGATTGGTCAGTATCGAGATACACACAGTGTTCACTTATTTTTACACTATTACTTTATATGCGCATTTTACTTCTTGTACTATGTGGACAAAAATAAGTTAGGTGGCGATACAAAAAATAAAAGTAAATGTCTCTATGCAAGTTACACAAATTTAATCTTACCTCAAAGTAAGCAAATTGTATGTTTGTGTTATGAGTTTTAATCAATCATTCTAAATCATAGAAATAATTAAATAAATACCAGAATAAATTTAATAAACACCTAGACTCGGAAGTGCAGACTTCTAAATGTTCATTATACAAATGCTTGCTCCGTCAGGAATCGCACCGGAACCTCAAATATTTTTGGTAGATGTGTCCGGTTGCCCCTTAACTATCGAGGCGGTCAAACTAATCTGGCCGAATTAAAACAATACACTATTACAATAAAAAAACACATTTTAAATTTTAAGATGTTTATTTGAATAAATATACTGTAACAATTTTTAGACACACTCATCGAGCAAATAAATTATTTTTATTACTTCATTATCAACATCTATATATATAAAAGAAAGTTACACTATTTATAACTCAAGAAAGGCTGAACTGAATAGGCTGAAAATTAGTAGAGACGTAGCTTAGAATCAGAAGAAGGACATAGGATATTTTTTATTGTGTTCGGTTATGAGGAAATTGGGAAAAACAACAATTTAATTTTTCCTTTACAAACTGAATGGGCGGAACGAAGTTCGCGGGAACAGTTAGTTTATAATATTACATTAACTCGTCATAACACATCCATTGAATAATTTTTATTCAAATGTTTATCCTAACCCTTTGGCTGCTGAATGTTGTACATTCATTTCACCCTAAAGTATTTTCAAATACCACAGGTCTTTGTACTTTGTGGGGTTAAAGTACGTACAGACAAGACATTGTTCTGTTAAGTCAACTTGGCTTGAATATTTAACTTGTTACTGCAAAAGGTCGCTTCTCTGACACAGTTTGCCGCGAGATATTTCTGGAGTAAGCTTGTAATCTCTCAGCGAAATTCTCAACCCCGCCGACATTCCTTAAAAACCCCTTCCGTATTTCTTGTGACTTAAGCATAAAATGCAATGTATAAAACAAATGGTGTGTAAGAAGTTATTTCTTAGCCCAAAATATGAAAGAAAAAGAAATATAAACAAAAAATCCCCACCAATTGAATTGCCAAGTCAAGATTTGAGTTTTGGCGCCATCGAGAGAAAATATGGTGAGGTTTTTCATAATTATTAAATTTCATGTTTATGTTGACTAAAATTAGTCAATTTTGGTGCCATTTTGTAGAATTTTCTTCGGTGAAAGTGCGCAAATGAAATAATCATAAAGAAATTAGCGTATCGTGTATTTCTTCATTTCCGCCAAATCTCACTTTATGAGCTTGAGTGATGAGGCCACCGCTTTACCCAAGAGCCTGACATGACTTATTGACGACTTATGACTAATTGTAATTGAATCCCGATTTTGGTAAATTTGATGCAAATTTCTACTTGATTAATGGCAAAATGCTAACGCGAAGGCCAAAACCTAATGAAAGAAAAGGAAAGAAGGCGAATTTTGGTGTTTTTTTTTTCGGAAGGTACCTGATAAGTCCAATATTGCTACATATAAGTTTTACCAACATCTGATAAGTAGTTTCCAAGTTACACTTAGTAATAAATAATGCATTAAGGCATAAATATTATAACTTTTCAAAATAAAAATCAAATTCTTCAGTTTTGGTCCAAGTAGGTTATCGCGTAGCAAGCAAACAAAAAGTAAAATAAAAAAATATACTTAGAATGTAATGTCCGTTTTCTACAAGTCGAATCGACAGGAACTTTTACCATCCTTTTTTTTATTATCGAGAACGAAACAGTGTGTATAAAGTACACGTGTCCGAAGATACACTACTTGCCGTATTAATAAAGAATTTATGGATCCATAAGGTATTTATCTACCGTCGTAAGTGTAATATTTATTTGAAATAGGTTTGTTGTTTATAGCCCCAGTCCATTTTATAGGCTATTGTCTTATCTGACCGGAAAGAAAACTGACTGGTATAATATTGCGTCATAAAAAGTCACGCGTTTATATGATCGTTAATACCGACAACGGATGGTTGGATTGTTGCCACTTTTGCAATATTTGTACGGACACTTGTTGATATTTCAATGTTGCCAAAAGTCAACAATCGACCTAGAAAGATTTATTCGGTTAAGTGTTTTAAATAATCCACAGCTGTTCAAGTCTTTGCATGCTAGTACCTTACCATTTCGTATCGCGATTTCTTTTTCCTTGAATCTTTACTTTTGAGCTATCGTGAATAACTACAATCAGTATATACTGTTTACTTGTTATGTTTATTTGCAAATACAAACAAGCGAACAAGTGTGTCGATGCAACGCGATACCCGTGACACGATCTCCTTTTTACGTCAACTCCAAATTTAATAATACGTCAAAAAAAGTATCTTCACGCCCATATCCCCGAAGAAATAGGCAGAGGCACAACCAGAGCACCCGTGACTAGCTAAAGATACTAAGTCCCACAATGTGATAGGTGGCAAGCCTATCGCCAACCGGGCACATATCCTATCCTGAGCATCATTTTTTTATTAGAAAATTTGAAAAACCCAATTTTCTTTTTGTTGTCCGACCCGGGATTCGAACCCGGGACCTCATGCAGTCAAGTCCAACAACTGAACCGCTAGACCACAGAGGCAGAGATACGTCAAATTAGAAAAAAATAAGTACCTACCTACTTATTTTCATAAAAAAATCTATTTATTTATTTTCACAAAAGATTATATTTTTGTGGCCAGCATTTTTAATTAAAAAGTTTTTAATGTGTGATAGAACTTATGAATCGACTAAGTACAAAAAAGTAGTAACATTTAAGTTTATGCGCTTAGGCTATATTCGTCAAGCTTCGGAAATCCAAAAATATTTTAAAGATGCTCATGATAATCATTATACAGAGTTGTTATTATAAAATTAATAATTTCGCTTAAATTAAGATTAGGTCAGCCAATTGAAAAACAAAAGTATAAAGTGTAAAAAGTGTAAAGCTGAAGCGCATAATTTAAATAGTACCTTATCTAATATTGTCCATCTCGCTTTGTAATATTAATGACGAAGGAGATGAACGTAAGGACATTTCATGAAATAAGAATATGGCTTTTGGTACATACAATATATACATGACGAGAATGTG
>NJDD01004406.1:224105-238067 GCA_002245505.1 Calephelis nemesis | reverse complement strand
CCAGACTAAGTATACATGACGAGAATGTGAATTGTCAACGTGACGAGTATTGACTCATACATATTGTGCGCATAAACTATAGGAGAATATTCGTGTCACGGGTTTTGTATGCAATTTTGAACCTTATGTCACAATTTCAGAAATCACCCAAATAATTGTATTCTAGAGTAAACAGCTTTGACGGCTTCTGATATTCGATATCACAATGTCTGTTCTATTTTTTCTATAATATATTATTTTAAAGTTTTAAGTATCTTCACGCCCATATCCCCGAAGAGGTAGGCAGAGGCACAACCAGGGCACCCACGTCTAGCCGAAGATACTACGTCCCATAATGGGATAGGTGGCAAGCCTATCGCCCCAACCGGGCACGTTTCCAATCCCGACCAACATTTTTTTTATTAGAAAATTGGAAAATCCAATTTTCTTTTTGATGGTCGACCCGGGATTCGAACCCGAGACCTCATGCAGTCAAGTCCAACACCCGGACCGCTCGACCACAGAGGCGACTATTATATACATTATTTTATATACATTATATAACTAGCTGTCCCGGCGAACTTCGTTTTACCCATTCAGTTTGTATTGAAAGTATTCTTTTTCCCATTTTCTGAAATTCTCCCGGTTTTTCTCTTCAAAAGAACCTTCTTCTGACAATAAGTAACACAACAAAAAAGTCGTTCGAAAGTTATGCGCTTACCAACACATTAAGCAATTAATTATTATATTATAGATATCGATAGATATTATTTTGTCCATGAATCTTCGCCTCTATGGTCTAGCGGTCCGGCGTCGTACTTGACATCTTGAGGTCTCGGGTTCGATTCCCGGGTCGGGCAACTTTAAAAACTAGAAAATTTTTATTTTCAATTTTCTAATAAAGGTAACGTTGCCCGGTATTGAATATGTGCCAGGTTGACGATAGGCTTACCACCTATCACATTGTGGGACTTAGTGTCTTTCGATAGTCGTGGGTACCCTGGCTGTGCCTTTGCTTAGCTCTTCGGATATGGTCCTGTAGATACTTATGAATCTTGATAACATTCATGTTATCTGACCGATAGACGTTTTTCTGTCCTAATACATACATATAAACTAGCTGCCTGTTCCAGCTTCGTTCGGATGGTAGTTTTTTTTTATCATGAATTAAGATTAAAGCTATCCCTTTCAAACTCCACAAGGATGCAAATTTGAATGAAATCGGTTACGTAGTTTAGGAGTCCATAGCGGAAAAACAACATGACACGTGATTTATATGTACATATTAAGATATGAGTAAGGTTTTTATCACGAAAATTGCAGGGAAAATGGAAAAAACAATGTTTTAATCCTTACAAACTGAACTAAGTAACTATCAATGTTACTCATTACGAAATTCGCCGGGTAGGCTGGTGTATAATAAATTCGTATGACACTGGTAACTCAGTTATGTAACAAATTTTCGACAAGTTTCTTAAATTCACTAATATTCCGCTAAATAATTTTTTTCGTTCTCTTAATAATAATTAGAAGGACGAAAACTTATAAGTTTCTCTTGGCGAGGCGAGGCATCCTATCTTTCAAGTTGGATCAAAATATTGCATACGGTGTGCAAATTATATAAAATCGGTTTAGAAGTTCATGATCGCGGACAAACACCGTGACGCATAATCTATATACAAATAATTTAAATACATAATCAAAATATTATAACTTGTATTCTTCAACACACTTTTTTGAGGTAAACGCTTTTACAGCATCTTCAGTATTAAATAAAGTGTATAGTGGAAAAGTACAAGATTTACCTAAAAAAGTGTGTATTCACTGTTTGTGTGTATATAGGGATACGAAACTAGAAAATTGCTATTTCAGTATATTTTTGTTTGAAAACGGTTTTGGACCCTAACTACATAAAATTTTTGTATCTTCTACATACAAATTTATAGTAATTTCTCTCGGTTTGTCCTAATATTACTTTTTATTAGGACAAAGGTCAACTATTTTCCTATTTGAGCCGTTCTTAGGAGAATAAATTTAATAAACACCCAGACCCGGAAATGCGGACATTTTAATGTTCATCACACGAATGCCTGCCCCCGTCGAGAATCATACCCGAGCCTCACGGTTGGTCACGGTGGTTAGGCGTGTACGCTAGCCACTTGACCAACGAGATGGTTAAAATTTTTCAACCCGTGCGAAGCTGAGATGGGTTAAATGTATAATAAATAACACTTTATAAATTCAAGACAGATACGCCGTATACTCAATATAATGTATGCCATTCTTCGTTATTAAAACTCTGTCCTCCATTAAAGTGTATGAGGACACAACTTAAGTCTAGACAAAGATATTGAAGAACCATGTTAACAGAAAATCAATAATGACGTTTAAATAAACACAAATCTATTGCGTTAATTAAATCATGTTTTGGGTTTATGTATCTTTTTATAGTTTTAATAAGAAATAGGGATCTTTATTTAGCACTGACCAATCCGACGAATTTTATATCGCTTAACATTAATAGCCTCTAACAATTTGTATTGATTAAAGAATTATTTCTCCCATTTTGTCTGCTAATCAACCAGTTGTTTTAAAAAGAATCTTCTGACAATAACCAACACAAGTAAAAATAATTAACAAAATTGGTCCGTCTTATTAAACTTGTTGCGGTGATCAGTTTAGTTCTTCACGCCCAAATCCCCGAAGAGGTAGGTAGAGGCTCAATCAGGGCACTCACCAAACAGACGGATTTCCTGATGGTAAGAAACTCACGCCGCCTGTAGACACCAAAGATGGTAATGGTGCGTTGCCTGATGTTAGGTCTGACCTGAATCCGGGATGTTAGGCCTCCAGCAAAAGTAAAGTTACCGGCTACCTTACCCTCCAAACCGGAACACGTCATGACGTCGGTATCTATTGCATATCTTAAAATATATGAAAAATATAACCACATAAAATCCGTTCTCACAAACGATATTGTATTATCATTAACAAATTGGACAGTTCGATTTATAACAATACGGATTTCGATGTTTAATGGATGGCTTTCAATCAGTACCGATTTGCACGTCCAACATAATTGTTAATTACAATCCAATGTTGTCATGTATATTGTATTCGAATGGATTCAGATGAAGCGATATTTGTTTCAACGTGTATGAATAGATCAAAAGAATTATCATTGTGATGATTTATTTCATCTGAAGGGAATAGTTATTAGTTTGTTTATGAGATTAATGAGAATAATGAATATGGAGGAAGCTAGGTAGGTTGCAAGTATCGTGATCGAGGAGCAATCGCTACTCTCTATCTACTTTTTAAGGGACTTGTCATGAAGATATTACGTACATGTGAGGTTATTAGTATAGGTCGGGATTTGATGACCCTAATGCTTGTTTTATGTTATAATCTAACTTTTTTTAAATCCAACCCCTTAAAGTGGGTGAAAACATACGTTCTAATATTCTATTACGTAGATACCGACGAAGTTAAAAAAACGTCTAAAAAGAAGCTTAATTAAGTTTATAATGTTCACATTTAATATTCACGTGCAGCAATACTATTTCAATTATGCGCTTCGGCTACATTCTTCAAGCTTCCAAAATCCGAATGTATTTTAAAGATATCATAAAGATATAAAGTTGTTATAACCTAATTAATCATTTTACTTAAATTTAGATTAGGTCAGCCAATTTAAAAATAAAGGTATAAAGTGTAAAAAGTGTAAAGCCGAAGCGTATAATTTAAATAGTAGTACTATAATACATTCAAAAACGTACAGACTCTTAACTATGCTTTAGAGAAGAATCTTCTTATTTAAGAAGCTAAGCTCAATCCTAAAGCTAGTGCTCATCGATTTACGGATTAGAGTTCAGCGTTACAAAATCGCTTTAAGTCCGACCCTGCCTTCGTGATACGTTTTAAGAGGATAGTCTAGATATAGGATTCTGGTTACATGCAAATCTAGGACTCAGAATGCTGCTGTCACCACATTTGCTTGAATTACAACTATACGAACAGTATTTGTATATTTTTCGTTACTTCAGCTAAATAATTTGTAAAATAGCAAATTGATACTTATTTTATTTGAACTTTGTTTTACATTTGAAAGTTTTAATTTGTGTTTTTAATTTTCTGTAGTTTTTAAAGTATAAATTATTGTATATCATAGAAACTATTAATAATAATTTATATAAATTTATAAAAATTAAAATTTCACGATCAGATCAATCGGATATTATCCGAGGGTGGTGGCAAGAGTCTCCGAAATCGGCGTCTTTGTATGAAAAGGGTAATGAATGTGAAGGAAGCAAGACAGGTTTGTCAGGATCGTGAGGTCTGGCACTCGATACTCTCTGCCTACCGCGTAAGGGACTTGGCATAAAGATATGTTTGTATGTATAAAAATTAATTCCCATTTCGCGTTGTCGTCACACGCCTGAACGAAAGGACCAATTTTGCTATTTTTTTGATGTGTTAGTTATTATTATCAGGAGAAGGTTGTTGTGAAAAAAAAACTGAAAATTAGCAAGAAAAATATGAAAAACAACGCGTTAATCTATAAAAATTGTTAGTAGTTGTTACGCGATACGTAGTACGCCGAGGTGGCTAGTTAGTTATAAAAGCATTTTGAATTGCATTTAGAATTATGTTATAAGTTCAACCATATAGATTCATTAAAAAATCTGTTAACAATTCTAATTATTTCATAAAATCAAAACTGTTTAAAAAAAACTACCAAAAATATAAAAAATCGGGTTATAAATAGTGTATTAACTGATAATAATTATAGTGTTTCATAATCAATAATCTGTGTATAATTTATAGTGTGTTAACCGAGTTGCTAGCAAACATGCCTAACTACATCGACCAACTGCTAGGCTCGGGTTCGATTCCCCATGGGGCAGGCATTTGTGTGATGAACATTGAAATGTCTACATTTCCGGATCTGGATGTTTATTAAATTTATTCTGGTGTCTATTTAAGTATTTCTATGCACTAGTATCGTTGACTAACATCCATAACACAAGCATATAATTTGCTTATTTTGGGGTTAGACTTAGTTTGTGTGACTTTTCCAATAAAAAAGTGTTATAAAAAAGTCAAGTGCATTTAAATTAGAAATTCTGTTTTTGAATACTATCTGATCAGTCAGATTATCTAATACGTGAAGCAAAAACTTTGGATCCCTTTTTACGAAAATTGCGAAGACGTAGAAGCATAAATTTAGCACACTTATAGTATATGTGTAGGAATGTGCAAAAAGCTCATATTTTTCAATAATAATGCTTATTAAGTATGACGGAGGAGGTACCTCCGTAATGTTTTTAAAAAGTGTGACGTCAGAAATGCGCACGCCACAATTGTTATTTGCATGATGATAACTCATTTTGGGTCTTCTCAAACAAACTTCACAAGTGTTTTTAAAATTCGTATATTTAACGGGCAGCATAACGACGTCCCATAGCGGTCCGTACTGTGCGGCAATCGGCGTGTGAATCGTGAATGCCTTATCGCCTGCAGTGCGGCCGTATTTATAGGGCTCGGCGCAGGTGCCCGTGTTTACAAGTTGTTAGGCTAAGTATCGAAATAACAATGATTATCTTAATTTCACATCGCAATAAACTTAAAGTAATAAACTGATGGTTTATAAACTAATTTTCTGGACATCATCAAATTATTTAATTTAATTATTCTAGTTTTTCAGATGAACTAATGTGGTTGCGCCGACAAGTACATTAAATCAATCTAGCGGTCTTAATTTCACATCGCAATAAACTCAAAGTAATAAACTGATGGTTTATAAACTAATTTTCTGGACATCATTAAATTATTTAATTTAATTATTCTAGTTTTTCAGATGAACTAATGTGGTTGCGCCGACAAGTACATTAAATCAATCTAGCGGTCCGGGTGTTGGACTTGACTGCATGAGGTCCCGTGTTCGAATTCCGGGTCAGCCAACAAAAAGAAAATTGGATTTTTCCAATATTCTAATAAAAAAATGTTGGTCGGGATTGGAAATGTGCCCGGTTGGCGATAGGCTTGCCACCTATCACATTGTGGGACTTAGTGTCTTCGGCTAGTCGTGGGTGCCCTGGTTGTGCCTCTGCCTACCTCTTCGGGGATATGGTCGTGAAGATACTTAAAACATTACCCACACTACCATGCATTTGACGCACACTAACAAATATATTGATGATAACGATAAAAGATCACAAATGGCGCACCATACATTTTGGAAATAAAGTAGTTTGTCTTGAGAAATGAAGATAACGTTCTTATCAACAAGATATTAAAATTTATTATGGTCGAATTTCGACCAACGAGCGACCACTAGTAACGCTAATTATACCTCTTTTAAAGTTTCGACCATAATGGACATCCTATCTCTATTATTTGCACTATACTATCTCCTAAGAGCAAACAACCGTAACACTTCTCATGCTAAGATTGAATAAATTCGTATTTTATTGAGTGACCCATTTTTGTAACAAGTTAAACCCGAAACCCCGCATTGATTAACACTTAACATCTGTGGCCCTTTTATTTGTACGCTGGCACAAATTTTATACATTAATGTTTTAATTTTTTTCTCGATGCGAGGCGATCTACAACTGTGCGATTTCGAAGACATTTCTTACCCTGCACGACTCCTTAGTGGAATCACTTACGGCGGTCACACAGGTGGTATTTCCATAATATGATTTCGAAACCTAAAAAGAAAAGAGCGTACTTATTCTTTACTAAGGTTGGCAACGCATCTGTGATACTCACAACATTAAGAAAATATGGTTTTTCAAATTTCTAATAAAAATAACGTTGCCCGGGATTGTCTTAAATAGTCGTCGGTGCCCTGGTTGTGCCTAGGCAGAGGTAGGCATCTAGATGGGCGTGAAGATACTTAATGTGACCAGTACTGTACCTTTTCCTGTCGTCACAACTTTCGTATTCTTTACTGTTATTTTCCAATCTGGAAAGTTTAAAGCTTACCGTGTAACCCATACACTAAGCATTTTAGCTTTTGAACAGAATCGCACAGGTTACCTTAGGTTAAATATTATATGTTATTACCATCAGCTGATTCGTCAATTTGTCATCAACAAAATAAAATTAAAATTAGGCCTTAACCCAAATGAAAAAAGATTTTTCGGATAAAAAGATTAACATTTTCGTACGAGGAGAGAAAACTGTTTTCAATTGAAAATATTCGCAGCCTCTAGAGAGCTCCAAATCCGGATCAAGCTATTCGTAAGAGCATATATATTTATACGTATTAGAAGTTCGTCCTCTTTGAGTCGTTTTAAATTTTATGAATAAAATATTTCTTATCCCATATTCTTTTAAAGGTTCACTTGAAATTATAATTGGAAAGAAGTTCCGAGGCTATAGGGATTTTGCTGCGCGACCGAACTGAAAAAATGTGATGTAAAAGCCGTAAGAAAAAGTCGTGGAATAAAACCGTTAAATGAGACATGCGTAGGCGCGACAGTCGTGTACACAAGCGAGTAGTATATAATACCTTTCTCTTTCTCCCTTACTCTACCCCGCCAATTCATAGTATATACTCATGAATCGTGTCGATTCTACATTAGCCGAAGAAACTTCGTTCCTACTTGGTGGCCCACGACACCACATTTACATGTTTTGATATCCTGTTCCTCGGGATAATATTGACGGATCTATCCATCGACACTAAAATGAATTGGCCTTGACTGCCTTTTTAATTGACTTCCAGAGTGTCAGCATGTTTATAACTAGCATTGTGACTAAGATTAAGTAGTAGAAATCAAATAGAGAGTAACTGAATCGATACCATCGGTTTACTTTAAGAAGCTTTCTACTCGTAGCTATGGTTAGCAACGCTTGGGTAACAAAAACTCGTTTTATTACTTTAAACCTAGATTCGGTTATCAAACGCTTCGGTGCCGAAAAACTGCTTTGCTTGTCAATAATATAAAAAATGAATTACTAAATGTGTTGGTAAGCGTATAACTTCCGAACGACTGAATTGATTTGGATAATTCTTTCTTTGTTGTGTTAGTTATTGCCAGAAAAAAGTTGTCATGAACAGAAAAACTTAGAAAATTGCAGGTAAAATGGGAAAAACAATATTTAACTTTTTTTATACAAACTGAAAGGGTGGAACGAAGTTCGCATGGACAGCTAGTTGGTTTTAAAAAACATACACACATATCTTCACGCCAAGTTCCTTGTGGAGTCATAAAAAAGTCATACAAAATACTTTTTACAACAACGACTTTTTATTTAACAGAATTTCCACTTAAAAATTACCATTTCTTTAAAACGGTTTTTATCACTTGAAAATATAACAGCGTTTCCTAGTTGGCTTGAAGTGCTGAGAATACGAAAGACGAGATAAAATTGTGTCTTGAATCCAGAAAATACAAAGAACTTTATTAGAATTATGTAGCTTCATCTATGCTTAAATGCGAAAGTCTGTCTGTTATGCTTTCATAACTAAACTGCAGGGCTGATAATGATGTAATTTAAGATGCGTACAGTTAAAGACGTGATTTAAAAATTCAACGTACAAATGCAAATTTAGGAGGGGACTTTATTAACGTGTGGAAATTTTTATGGATACCCGCCACTTTCGGGGGAAGTGACGGGTTATGTCGAACTTCTGACGACTAAAACCACACGGTGTCCACCCCTTCGCCAGGTACGGGGCTGCGGGAACGCTTTCATACATTCACTGTCCCGGCTGCTAGTGATCACCTTCAGGCAGTCGGACTCAACAGGGGGCCGCAAAGTGTGGTGCACACACGACGTGCACCAACAATCAAGTACCAAGTATTACGATCCTTTCAGGCCTATTATGTCGCCTCCATAATGATTACCCTTTTCATACAAGCTCACTGATTTCAGACACTCTTATAACCTTCGGGTAGCAAGTACCGATTTAATAGTGAAATATCAATCTGGATAACTACACCCATCCGTATTTGGATTGTATATCTACTTATTTTGTCAATCCTTATAAGCTTTCACCTGTTTTATCCGTTTCTCTCATTTTTAAACATTTTTTAAATCCTACTTTTTCTCTAATCTCTCCGTTGTCGACCGACCACGCCTATGCAATAAATTTTTCGAAGCGCACTCATTTCTACCACATTTATGTTCCTCCTCTATTCGCACTTTTTCTGATATACTCAATTTTAATATCTTAAAAAATCATAATAATTTTGCTACGCTCGAGTGGAAACGAACAATTAGGTCAAACTCCAAGCGTATTAGTTTCACGGCAAAGTTTGGTGTTTGCTATTCATATTGTTGTTTATATAGCAATCCTCTGACGATATAAATTTTAAATAATTTTTAACCAACTTTTAGATACCAAAACTTTACACTTAATGTAAAGTTTTGGTATAAAATCATCATCAATTTTTCTTTTCAACATAGGTCTATTTTGTTTCTATATTAAAACATTTTTTATAAAACTACGTAGGTAGGTAGTTACTAGATGTACATTAAATATATACTAGTGGTCGCCCATTGGTCCAAATTCGACCATAATAAATTTTAATATCTTGTTGATAAGAACGCCATCTTCATTTCTTAAGACCAACTACTTTGTTTCTGATTTTATCGTTATCATCAATATACATATTATGTTAAATGTGTGTGTCAAATGCATGGTGGTCATGTTTTATTTATTGATTTAATGCACTTTATAAGCATTATTATTGAAAAATATTAGCATTCTGCACCTCTCCTACACGTAAACTCTAAGTGTGCCCAAATTTCTTGCTATTGCGTCCGCGTAATTATCGTAAAAAGGGCTCCAAAGTTTTCGCGTCACGTATTAATATATAGATATACATTACATAGGCCGTTTAGCTATTATGACAGTTTTGTTTTTGTCTTGGTCTAAAATATATTTTCAATTAGAATTGGAGTTTTTTTGGCACGAACGGAAGGTCGGTGATTTTTAAATCCACTACATTGTAACGAATTTGTGTTTGTGTTGATAAAATGAAAAGATTAAGTGTGCTATCTACCTGACTCCTACAGGATACGGGTGTGAAAATACTTAAATAAAATAAAATCTTCGTTTCCTGTGAACAAATTTATATAAATTATAAACTATTTTAATAATGTAGTGAATTGTAGCCTATTTCTTATCCTGATGTATCAACTATGTTCCTTTAAAGTTTCATCTAAATCCGTCCAGTAGTTTGTGCATAAAAGATTCATAAAGTAATGGTGGCAGTGACATAAAAAAATAACAGTGGCAAACTTTTGCACGTATAGCATTTGTCGGGTAGTGAGTATTTAGGAAATACTTCTATCGATAGTCTCGTTTTTCCATAACATGTAGGAGATCGGGAGTATCCCAGCTAAGTTAATATTAGTTTAGCTGCACTATAAAACATTTATAATCTATTATTCCATAATAATAACTTATTCCAAATAACATATTTTCTTAATGTATTTATGTAGTTGTTGTCCCGAATTCTGGGACAGATGTCCCAAAAAAACATTCCTAAGGAAGTCTCCGTTTTTTGTCTCTGTTCTTTGAAGTTTAGGCAAATAGGTACCACTTATTACTATCACTGGTTATCAAATTCAAATTATTTATTTACTTTCGCCTTAGTTATTAAAGTAGTTTAACTAACTAATTGAAAAAGCCTTAGTAATACCTAAAGTCTGGTGCCTGTAGATGTAGGCAGAGGTGCAAACCAGGGCACCCACGACTTGCCGAAGACACTAAATCCTACAATGTGATAGGTGGCAAGCCTATCGCCAACTGGGCACATACCTAATCTCAAGCAACATCTTTTTATTAAAAAATTGGAAAGATCCTATTTTTTTGTTGCCCGACCCGGGATTCGAACCTGGGACCTCATGCAGTCAAGTCTAACAACTCAACCGCTAGACCACAGAGGCGACTAGGCGATAGACAGACGACTATCATGATATTAGGTTATCATGTGGTCAATTTTATCCTGTGTGGTCAAAGTTGATTAAATATTTTCTCATTCTTTTATTCCATACTTTAAATTAACAATTCATATTTTAAATCAAAATAGCTGTTGCTAGCTAAGAAGTGTACTTTTGAATAATCATAATGATTTACAACTTTATGTAAATGGTTTACCGTTTATTTTGACGGTATAATCACCACACACGCACCTCTTAGTATCCTGTAATAAATCGCATGCTTAAGCCCCGAGACAAGCTGACATGATGGTGCAAATATAACATACAAACACGACTTTGATGCATGATTATCATGCCAGTGACCATCAGAGTACTATATAATATAAAAAGTATCTTCACGCCCATATCTCCGAATAGGTAGGCAGAGGCACAACTAGGGAACCCAAGACTAGCCGAAGATACTAAGTTCCCCAATGTGATAGGTGGCAAGCCTATCGCCAACCGGGCACAATTCCAATCCCGAGCAACAATTTTTTATAAGAAAATTTGAAAAACCCAATTATTTTTTTATTGCCCGACCCGGGATTCGAACCCGAGACCTCATGCACTCAAGTCCAACAACTGAACCGCTAGACCACACAGGCGACATATAAAATAAAAAAAGGATTGTGTAGTTTTTTTATAAGACTACGGTAAAACTGAAACTTGATCTATAAGTATAAACTATAGACGCCGCCATGTTTATCTCGGCCGTCTTGACGTCACCATCACGCGACATGCGACACACAGACCAAAAAATAATACAGACAGCGAGACACATCTAGACGAAAGTTTGTCTATTTGTTACTTCTTCACGCAAAAACTACTGAACCAATTTTCATGAAATTTGGTACACACATGGAGGGTAACTTGGACACCCATAGGATAGCTTTTATTCCGAAATAATGTTCTCGTGGGACCACGCGGGAAACACCACGGGCAACAGCTAGTTCATAATACGATGTATCTAAAGTGGTGTAAAAATCTGCGTGGGCCTTATTGTGTATCTTATGTTAGATATTATCACATTTGGTTAGGTGAGGTTAGGGTTTGATGCCTCTTTTTCATCCGAATATTTCTCATTTTTATCATTATTTATTTCAGTATTTTACCTATTTCTGTCTCCATAACGTCAATGCTTACCAATGACGTGTTTCAGTTTGGAGGTTAAAACAGCCGGTAAACTTACTTGTGCTCTAAGCCCAACATCCCGGACTTAGGTTGGCAACGCATTAATATCACTTTTAAAGTCTCTTGGCGGCGTGAATTTCTTACCATCAGAAAATCCGTCTGCTCGTTTGCTTTCCAGTATCATACAAAAATAATGTGTCGCCTGCTGTGGGCAGTCAACGACTTGACTGCCTGAGGCCCCGGGTTCCTATTTACCTATTTGACATAAAGATATGTCAGGCAAATGCAAATGTACTTATTTTGTCAATCTTTAACCACTCATTATTTCCCCATGACCAAACCAATGGAGCCGTTTCTTATTTTTACACTTATACTTTCTTTCAATACCACTCTTTCGTGATCGATTAGCGAGATAAGCATTTTATTTTAATATTTATGATATTGGAAGGGAAACAAACGAACGAATTTCTTGATGGTATGAAATTTACGCCGCTTAAAGACACCATAGGTGGTAATGGAGCGGTAGTCAACCTGAGACCGGGATGTTGAGCTCCAAGCAAAAGTAAGTTTACCGGCTACCTTATTCTCCGAACTGGAACACGTCAACGACAAACAATGTTTTTATGGCGGCAGGCTACTAATCCAGGCGAGTTTTTGCGAAAGTAACATAAGCAACCAGTTGTCGGTTGACATTTGCCTTGCATATTACGAATAGCACCATTGCCAGAGGACTGCCACGCATCTGTCGCATTTATAAGCAAAGGTTGTCTTTTACCTTAAGAAGAGCTGCATACTTGTTTGTTACCATAATATAATATCTAATCTAGCATAATAAAATGGCGGCTCGATAGGTACGCCATGAAATATCATTGACTTAACCATGATAAAATATCACATTCTTGACTAATATTTAAATAAATATTTTTTTCGTTTATTTTTCAAGGTATTCAAAAGCCTAATTAGTCTTTTGTATATAACCAGGTACACATAAGTATGACAAGGGAATTTCACGAACCATTAATCACATCTAGCGTGCATTTCCCGGAAGCAAAAGTAACAGTCATTTCCTGTTGCTTTTAGAAAGAAACGAGTCATTTAGTTCGATTTTTGCTTACATAATATAGCGAATACGGTATCAAACGCGTAACACTTTTACGTAAATTGAAAAAATAATTTTTTTTGTGAAATTAAATGTGTGTCTTAATTTTTTTCAAGGATTAAATAAGTCAATTGGCAGAGCAACGAAGCGAAACAAAACTTGTCTATCGTGTTTTTTTTTTTCAAATTAAAATTGTCTTCGTGAAAAATAATTCAATTAAAATACACTTATCTTAACTTTTACTGTATAAAATTATATTCATATATTTTTTAAATAAAGAAACACTTGTACTGTTTTACGTATTACTTATAATTTATTTTTTTGTAAATAGCCTACCGGTTTCGCGTATACAGCATCATCAGGGCTAAACTTAAGTTTAAGTTAAAATGTGAATATTTGGAAGTTTTACCAAGCGCCGACGACGGAAAATATCGAACATGTGTAATATTACTTTACATAGATATTCTTGCAGGGTAGATAGAGTGTGTCAAGAGTCAAGTGTATCAATCTTTACACACCTGTCAAGCTTGTTCCACATTATTTACTAAGAGGTAATAAAATACATAAAATCTCAACAGTTTAGGAGATTTTTAAAAACACCTTCAAATTTGATCATTGAATGTCAACCTCGGTTTCTCCGTCACCTAAGTCCATCCACATTCGCATTGCTTATCTATTTTGTTATCTGTATTATTATATTATATTATATTATAAAACTACGAATTTTAAGTGGTATAGTTTTGGAACGACACGTATTCCTAACTACGTAGCGTCAGTGCTTGCCTTGATCGTCTTCTGTTTTATTC